>NW_019168481.1:10825556-11013708 GCF_002303985.1 Durio zibethinus | reverse complement strand
TAATAAAAAATTAAATAATTAATTAAAAAATAAATTTTTATATAATATCGAGTCGACTTTTAAGTAAATCCGACCTCGACCGACCCCGAATGTTTCCTTATTTTACCCGATCCCGAAATTCAAATTTCAAAAAAAAAATCAATCTCCTAAAATCGGGTCGAGCCAAAACCGTCTAAGAGGGATTAGCTCGCCATCCCTATTTATAAATATTAAATTTAAATCTTAAAAAAAAAAAAAAAAACCCTTTCTTAAAAGCGCGCTCTCCCTCATTCTCTCTCCTGCAAACTCAATTCCAAAACAGCAAACCCCAAATTCCCCTGAACTTAATATTAAAAAAAAAAACCAACTTCAAAAGGCAACAGATTCTACCCTAAAAGTCACTAATTTCTCTTCACCCTTAACTTTCTATTCATTTTTACTGATTTTCAAGTACCCTTTTCAGCAAAGCCTCTATTTCTTCCAGAGTTCGGAGCTTTTCTTGGTTCTTTCTCAAAAGCCCATGAACTTAGTTCTTGCTAAACTTTGAAATTTGAAATTTGGGTTTTTCGAAGAAGTGGAAGATCAAGCTGATTCTGCCTTCGTTTCTAAAGGTTTGGCATTGATGCCTGGAGCTGATTCCAAGGTTGTCTTTTTATTTATTTTTTCTTCTTCAATTTTTTATTTAAAATTTGTTGTTCATTTTCCTTGTTTTTTTTCAGTTGGTGGGAATGAAGAGGAGCATTGATGATTTAAAAGAAACACATGAAGTTTCACCTAAAGCGAATCAAATGAGAGATCTTGATTCTGTCATCCGCTCTGAGGGTAAATTTTATTTTTTGGTGGGGAGGGGGTGTAGTTCATTTGAATTATCGGCTAAATTAATCATCTTGAAACATTAGAAATGATTATTGTTTTTGGTAGCCTTGTTTATGGCCTTTTCGCCCCTTTTCTTCTTGAATTTGGAAAAAGAATCAAATTTTATAGTGATATTGAAGAATGAAGGCGTTTTCTGTTTGTTACTATTTTATACATCGTTATGTAACTTACATTTTTTACAGAACTTTTTCTTATTCCCTATTCACTTTATGCACAAAAATCAATGCCCAAAATTTCAAATCTTTTGAAAATAAAAGAATCTAGTCAGCAATTTCGGTTTAGTGGGAGAAGGGGTATCTCAAGTTACTGAGGTACCAGTAACATTCAATTTTGATTGTTCTCAATTGAAAGAGCTAAAAGGGGACAAGTTTTTGTCAGCGGTCCATACTGTCTCTCACTCTTGATCTTAACATTGAAATTTGCAATTGCTATCAACGAATCCTTTGATAACAATCCGAAATGTAAAGAAAAGTTTGACAAACTGTGTTCACAAGAGATTAATTGTGTAACTCGAAAAGCATCAGCTTGGATCTGAATGGCAGAAGATGCTACTAGCTCGATAAACCATGAATCAATTCATCACAACACATCAAAGATTTGAAGCCAAAGGATGCTTCTATATGTGGAAGTTCTATTGGTCCACTGGAGGAGAAAGATCGTTGAGAATTTCGAATGAGATGAAGCAGAATGGTTTTCTTTCATCTTCTAATGGGGGATATCTTATGCAAAATGCCTTACTGTCATCTTCTTCATTGTGGAAAACCAGTGCCCACGCACCGTGGAAGGAAAAGTAAGAATGATGTGCTCAAGAAGATGGAGCTTGCTAAGAAAGAACAGGTTGACAGGTTCACAAAAATGGCTGCTCCAAGTGGACTTGTCATGGATTAATCCCTGGGATTATAAATCATGTTAGAAATAGAAAACAGGTCCATTCCATAATAGAGGCCTTAGTGAAGTCTGAAAATTTTGAAACATTTGCATTCAGAAAGCAAACAGGCAAGTCATGAAAAAGTGGAATTGAAGTTGGTGATGGAAATATGGATTTTTCAGGATTACATCGACTCGGTTGTTACCATGAAGATGGGCCTCCAAATGCTTACATCAATGAGCAGAAAAGCAAGATTTTATCTAGCGCCAATGCATAAGCCATATTCATCAATTTCAGAGGGAAGAGGTGGAGATGGTGATTCAAGCATGGTAGATCCAGTCAGTGAGCATGACGCACTAGCATTGAAATTGCCATCATCTAAGGCATCTGAGAATGCTAGCACTTTGTCTAATAAGGAATCAGCAAACTTTATCAGTGCCTCTTCCTTTCTGTAAAAGGTCAATATTTTTTTTAATCTAATTCTTTATTTCAGAACATCCTTGAAAAAAGTGAGAATAATTGGTGATGGCAAATAGATGTTAAAAGATGGTAGTTGAGTGATGGCCCAGAGAGAGCTCATTCTTTTACCCAATGTTTGCTGTTGCATGTACAATAGAATTATCTGGAATCAACTATTTTCTTTTGGTAAAGATGATTCATGTTTTTATGGTGACTTTAATGAAGAAAAGAATGCCCAAACTGATATAAATGACATATTGTGTTTCAGCTGCCACAGTTGCATCTCAATACTTCTTCAGCAAGATATTAAAGGACTTCTTTCGGGTATTTTTCTTTCACTCAAATTGTTATTAGATGCTTAGACTTTAAACTAGGATACGTACTTTTGTATTTTTGTTTGTTTTTTTATGTTCTGCATTTGCAGCACAGTAAGAAGAAAGTGCAAGGTGTAATTACAACAGAGCTATCTTTTCTAATATCAAAAGAATTCCCCTCTAACCAAGGGAATGATCCTGATATTTTAAGAAATTCTGCTGATGGATTTTCCGATGATGGTGCTGCTGAGGTGCATAGAGCGAGATGGAGTGCACTGTTTGATCAGATGGATAAAGCTCTTTCTCAAAAAGAGAAACAGCTAGTAAGTTGCAGAAAAGTTATCATGTTTACTGTTGTTTGAAGGAATGGTACTCAAGTTTTAACGTGAAGAACACAATACTTACTGTCTCTAGTGTTAGTTTGGAAGTCAAGGGTGAAGGAACCTATGCTGTCTAATTTGAACCCAGTTATTCCTTATCGATAATCCCTTGCGAGTAGGAAAGGTGAATAATTTGGTAAAGCCTAGCACCTTAGGTGTTGTTGAAAATAGGTCATTGAGACGGTACACTACTTAATTAAATTTTACCTCTTCAAGTTCATTTACTTCTTCTCAATCTGTTTCCTCTTAAGTAGAATCTTTATGTTTATAAAGAATGGTATTTCTAATCTTTCTGACTTTCCCATTTATATTCCAGGAAATTTGGTTGAACCAAATAAAAGGGATGCAACTGCATTGTGATCAGGGCTTGCAACATATGCATTGGAATGTGCTTTATAGTTTACCACAACTAGGAGGATCAGAAAGTAATATCAGGTTTGAGTATAGTTTTATTCTTATTTTGTTATTATGATGGTCGGTTATGCCTTAGATTTTTATATCTGTTGGAACTTCTCATGACTGATAATTTCTGCATGAAAACAAATGCTTTATTCATCATCCAAGTCTGTAAAATTTTGCTTTTGTGCTAAGGATTTAAAACAGTTTCTTACTTTCATACATCATTCCTGATGTTGACCATTTCCTTCACATATCATTAATACCTTGTTAGGATATACATTACATTTTATAATGTAAATTTAGATGGAGGCTGAAATTTCATTCATGTGACCATACATTTGGTTGGGAAGTTGCAATCTGACATTCAATCTCGCACCCTATACTTGGATCATGTCAACTGCAACCCCCACCAGAAAGACCTTGTATATGTGCTAGTAGCTTAATATAGCTCAAGAATTTAGCTGATATCAACATCTAACTATACCCATCTGCTTGTTCCTGCATTTTGTGTTGACTGGTTGATTGGACTTTTATTGAGATTTTTTTTTTATCTCATCACATTTAGCTCTGGCTGAAGCAGATGTTCACAAATCATTTTACAATGTAGTCATGTTCTCGTGCAGATCGGTGATGGGGGACAGCTTTGACAGGGAATTGGCTAAGGGCTGCTTCCATTTATTCAACGTGCAATTTCATGTTGTCAAAGGAGAGTGTACCCTATTCCCTAATCTGATTAACAGTGGCACCTAATTTAAATTGAATGTTCTTAATGCTACCGTAGAAACATCAATTTGCATTATGCAACTACGCGTTAGGTTTTTGTTAGCGTTGATAAGGGACTTGCTGATTGTGGAAAATTCAAACACTAGAAGTGAGGTCATCTTTTGTCTGTTATTTTCTTTTTTCAATTTCGTTTATAAGCCTTTATCAGCATAGGGGCAGAATTTGATGTTAGAATTGCAATTGTCGCACTGTGAGGTTCCTTAATATCCTTTTGCGTTCAAACATTTTTTGCCATTTTCTTGCACTTGTTCTGTAATTTACAAGGCTTGTACCACAATTTTGGACTCATGAAAAACTATAACAATGGTAGAGAAATATTTTCAAGTTAGGTTAAATATTGAACCGTGGCATACCGGCAACAAAGTATCACTTGCCCCCATTTTATATGAATTGCAGGTCTACAACTAGTTTGGTCCCATCTTGCTTGACATTGGCTTCGAGGATGTATCGTCTGGAACTTGGGGGAACGCGAGCGGATTACGGCAATTTAACACACTAATGCAAATGAAATTGTAATAGCAAGAAGGATCATTTTTTTTAACTTCTGCCTGAAAGATACTTTGACAGAACTCAGGCTGAATATTT
The DNA here is from genome assembly GCF_002303985.1 of Durio zibethinus. Next base: position 11,009,065 of record NW_019168481.1, on the reverse strand, counting down.
GTATAAAATCCAGAAATTATAGAAACATCTTTATTCGTGATTCCCTGGTCTATGGTGTTGTCCACTATGTCCTTACTATAGAAAACAAACAAACATGTAACAACAATACTTCAACGTTTCAAAACAGGCTACTTTCGCAATCTCTATCCAAACTCAAAACCTCAAAAGCATGACTCCAAATAAACGCACCGGAAATTATTCAGGCAATGTCCACCGATAAATCTATCTTGCACCAATAGATAATCAAATGCAAATTGATACATTAGATCTACATAGACTTTAATCTGGGCAGAGGACTATGAGTTGATTTCAAGATTTTGCAACATTAGTAGATGCGTGAGAAAGAGAGACTCGCGGTAAGATTGCAGGATTTTCAAGAAGTAAAAAGACACCTTTATACATTTTCACTCAGTCAATATAGTCCATTATTATGCTCATTAAATTAATATACACTCGATTATCACGTCACCATAAAAGAAGATCGATATCCAGATTTTTTATCACAAAGCGGGCTCGCCCTCGCCTATGAAAAATTCGTCCAGCTACCAACGGCCCATTAAAATATTACTCACAACAAATCAACTTATTTTTAATTTATTATGAATCATTAAATGTAATTCATGTTGGTTATGAATAATTAAATATAGTTTACACTCACCCACATGATCTTTTTTTGAACTTCATATAGATTTACTATTAACGATCAAAAGCTTTGGTCATATCATCAATTTTCTTTTATATAAAAAGTAAAAAGAAGATTCAGGTACGGCAAAAACTCTGAACCCTTCTCTTCTAAGCTTCCTTAACAATTTCTGTAACTCACTTTCTTCCTTAAAAAACCCTATCTACTTAACTAACTTAAGCCTTGAAACGTGTTTTGAATAACCAACTCCAATGTCTCTGACCATGCTTTCCTGCTGCAAGTACAAATCATGCCTCGTACAACTTCCAAATCATCACTCATCCCACCAACCAAAAGCACCATCAACAGACATAAATGTAGAATCCTATATTGCTAACATGTCAATTTATCAATTCTCGTTGGAAGAGGAAAGATGGCGACTAACCATCCATTCAAGCATTGTGTAGTTACAACAGCCTTACGTCCAACAAAGTGCTGTGGTGTCCTCTTGTTCCCCTGTGTCAATCTATCTCCAGTCAGCGAATTTGACTATCTAAAACAAGAATATTATAAGAAAAAAAGAACCAACCAACTCAGCTGCAAGATGAACTTACAGGCTTTATTATTTGATATAAATGACAATGTCAGTTGTTTTTATACAGTATGTTTTGTATTGTTCATGGTTGTCTTTCCTCAGGACAGTTGAAAATGCTAAAATTCTGGGCAAAGCATGACATTGGAGTAACTTTGGGAAGACTGAAGAGCAAGTGCAACTATATATATTGAACAAGAAAAAAGGAAATTGAATGTTGGATTAAGCAAAAACTGGTGGATTGCTTGAATTGAAATGAAATATAGCATGCCTTTTTCTTCTTCTATACTGAAGAATAATCACTGCTGAGACGGTCTAGGCAAGCAGTGCTTCATTGCTGGTTAGTGTCTTGTATAGTTACTCCTTTGCCAGAAGCAATTAAGGAAACCATACAAATGTTGAAAAATCAACACATACATGCAGCATTTACACATAAAATAATAAATTTAAATTAAGAATAAAAATAAAAATATATTTATTTCGATCTAACTCAAAATAATCTACTTCAAATTCAATTCATTAACAAATAAATCTTTACAATTGTGAGACTTTTAGAATAAAAAAATCTTTAAAATTTATTACTCAAAACTTAATCTAAAACTCAATTACACATTTTTAATAGTCTAACTATTCTTTTGATGTCTAACTATATAGGATTACTAAATCAAAATCAAAATATTTATTTATAAGGGTGAAGCTCTTTGTATTTTTATTAAATTTTTAACGTGAGATATAAGACAAATTTAAAATTTTTATAATTTTTAATATAAGATTATGAGATTCAAAGTTAATTTCAATAATAACAAAAGAGATATGTTGGATCAACATTTTTCTGCTCTACTGTTTTTTGTGTAAATATTGACAGACTTGAATGATAATACTGTATGTAGATTCACTTCATTTGGCATTAATCATGTGTTTAAGACTTCAGACCTCATTAGCTAAAGGGATAGTATGGGCCTCAATTGATTGAGAATACAGCAATGAAAGTATGATGTGAGATTTATGTTACATTTTGGCACTCCTCATGTTGTTTATCACACAGTAAAGAGATTTTCAATGAAGTTCGGTGATCCAAATGCAATTTTTTTTTTTTCATTTTAACTTCTCTTGTTTTATTATTTCAGCACTTGTTCATGTTTTTTTTTTAGTTTTAAATTTTTCATGTAAATTTTTCAAATGCCTTTTTTTACAAAATAAAATATTTAATATTTAATTATTTATTAATAAAATTATTATTTGATATAAAAATAATTTATTTTTTAATTACTTATAAAATTTATAAATATTTAATAATTTAAATTTTTCATTACATATAAAATTTAATATAATATATTTAATGATTATTTATCTTCTTATTATAATTTATCTCATTGCTACTATTATATTTGTATTTAAACGTTTATTTATATCACTAATTTTAATTTTATATCAAATTTTATTATTATAATAATTAATTTCATTTTCAATCTCACCATTTATTTAAATAAACTCTTAATAAGTAATATAAAGACATTTTAGTATAATGGATTATTTATCTTATTAAATATATCAAATTATAATTTTTAAACTTAACAAAAGCTAAAATAAACAAGTATACCCATATTCTTGTATAGTTTATGGTATTCGAATTTTCAAACTTAATTACTCAAAAAAGTTTTGGTATTTAAAAATCTCCGATTCTTAATTTAAAAGTCTCAAATATTGTTTTTCAACTCGACAAAAGTTAGAATAAATGGTTGTATCCATATTAGTACGTAGTTTATGATGCTTAAATGGTCAAAACTTAATTATTCTAAAAAAATGTCTTAATGTTTAAAAATCTTAAATTTAAATCTTAAAAAAAAAAAAAAAAACCCTTTCTTAATCTTAAAAGCGCGCTCTCCCTCATTGTCTCTCCCGCAAACTCAATTCCAAAACAGCAAACCCCAAATTCCCCTGAACTTAATATTTTAAAAAAAAACCAACGCCAAAAGGCAACAGATTCTACCCTAAAAGTCACTAATTTCTCTTCACCCTTAACTTTCCATTCATTTTTACTGATTTTCAAGTACCCTTTTCAGCAAAGCCTCTATTTCTTCCAGAGTTTGGAGCTTTTCTTGGTTCTTTCTCAAAAGCGCATGAACTTAGTTCTTGCAAAACTTTGAAATTTGAAATTTGGGTTTTTCGAAGAAGTGGAAGATCAAGCTGATTCTGCCTTCGTTTCTAAAGGCTTGGCATTGATGCCTGGAGCTGATTCCAAGGTTGTCTTTTTATTTATTTTTTCTTCTTCAATTTTTTATTTAAAATTTGTTGTTCATTTTCCTTGGTTTTTTTCAGTTGGTGGGAATGAAGAGGAGCATTGATGATTTAAAAGAAACACATGAAGTTTCACCTAAGCGAATCAAAATGAGAGATCTTGATTCTGTCATCCGCTCTGAGGGTAAATTTTTATTTTTTGGTGGGGAGGGGGTGTAGTTCATTTGAATTATTGGCAAATTAATCATCTTGAAACATTATAAATGATTATTGTTTTGGTAGCCTTGTTTATGGCCTTTTCGCCCCTTTTCTTCTTGAATTTGGAAAAAGAATCAAATTTTATAGTGATATTGAAGAATGAAGGCGTTTTCTGTTTGTTACTATTTTATAATCGTTATGTAACTTACATTTTTTAGAACTTTTTCTTTTTCCTTTCATTTATGCACAGAAATCAATGCCCAAAATTTCAAATCTTTGAAAATAAAAGAATCTAGTCAGCAATTTCAGTTTAGTGGAGAAGGGGTATCTCAAGTTACTGAGGTACCAGTAACATTCAATTTTGATGGTTCTCAAATTGAAAGAGCTAAAGGGGACAAGTTTTTGTCAGCGGTCCATAGTGTCTCTTACCTCTTGATCTTAACATTGAAATTTGCATTGCTATCAACGAATCCTCTGATAACAATCCGAAATGTAAAGAAAAGTTTGACAAACTGTGTTCACAAGAGATTAATTGTGTAACCTCGAAACGCATCAGCTTGGATCTGAATGCAGAAGATGCTACTAGCTCGATAAACCATGAATCAATTCATCACAAACACATCAAAAATTTGAAGCCAAAGGATGCTTCTATGTGTGGAAGTTCTATTGGTCCACTGGAGGAGAAAGAATCGTTGAGAATTTCGAATGAGATGAAGCAGAATGGTTTTCTTTCATCTTCTAATGGGGGATATCTATGCAAAATGCCTTACTGTCATCTTCTCATTGCGGAAAACCAGTGCCCAAGCACCGTGGAAGGAAAAGTAAGAATGATGTGCTCAAGAAGATGGAGCTTGCTAAGAAAGAACAGGTTGACAGGTTCACAAAAATGGCTGCTCCAAGTGGACTTGTCAATGGATTAATCCCTGGGATTATAAATCATGTTAGAAATAGAAAACAGGTCCATTCCATAATAGAGGCCTTAGTGAAGTCTGAAAATTTTGAACATTTGCATTCAGAAAGCAAACAGGCAAGTCATGAAAAAAGTGGAATTGAAGTTGGTGATGGAAATATGGATTTTTCAGGACTACATCGACTCGGTTGTTACCATGAAGATGGGCCTCCAAATGCTTACATCAATGAGCAGAAAAGCAAGATTTTATCTAGCGCCAATGCATAAGCCATATTCATCAATTTCAGAGGGAAGAGGTGGAGATGGTGATTCAAGCATGGTAGATCCAGTCAGTGAGCATGACGCACTAGCATTGAAATTGCCATCATCTAAGGCATCTGAGAATGCTAGCACTTTGTCTAATGAGGAATCAGCAAACTTTATCAGTGCCTCTTCCTTTCTGTAAAAGGTCAATATTTTTTTTAATCTAATTCTTTATTTCAGAACATCCTTGAAAAAAGTGAGAATAATTGGTGATGGCAAATAGATGTTAAAAGATGGTAGTTGAGTGATGGCCCAGAGAGAGCTTATTCTTTTACCCAATGTTTGCTGTTGCATGTACAATAGAATTATCTGGAATCAACTATTTTCTTTTGGTAAAGATGATTCATGTTTTTATGGTGACTTTAATGAAGAAAAGAATGCCCAAACTGATATAAATGACATATTGTGTTTCAGCTGCCACAGTTGCATCTCAATACTTCTTCAGCAAGATATTAAAGGACTTCTTTCGGGTATTTTTCTTTCACTCAAATTGTTATTAGATGCTTAGACTTTAAACTAGGATACGTACTTTTGTATTTTTGTTTGTTTTTTTATGTTCTGCATTTGCAGCACAGTAAGAAGAAAGTGCAAGGTGTAATTACAACAGAGCTATCTTTTCTAATATCAAAAGAATTCCCCTCTAACCAAGGGAATGATCCTGATATTTTAAGAAATTCTGCTGATGGATTTTCCGATGATGGTGCTGCTGAGGTGCATAGAGCGAGATGGAGTGCACTGTTTGATCAGATGGATAAAGCTCTTTCTCAAAAAGAGAAACAGCTAGTAAGTTGCAGAAAAGTTATCATGTTTACTGTTGTTTGAAGGAATGGTACTCAAGTTTTTACGTGAAGAACACAATACTTACTGTCTCTAGTGTTAGTTTGGAAGTCAAGGGTGAAGGAACCTATGCTGTCTAATTTGAACCCAGTTATTCCTTTATTGATAATCCCTTGCGAGTAGGAAAGGTGAATAATTTGGTAAAGCCTAGCACCTTAGGTGTTGTTGAAAATAGGTCATTGAGACGGTACACTACTTAATTGAATTTTACCTCTTCAAGTTCATTTACTTCTTCTCAATCTGTTTCCTCTTAAGTAGAATCTTTATGTTTATAAAGAATGGTATTTCTAATCTTTCTGACTTTCCCATTTATATTCCAGGAAATTTGGTTGAGCCAAATAAAAGGGATGCAACTGCATTGTGATCAGGGCTTGCAACGTATGCATTGGAATGTGCTTTATAGTTTACCACAACTAGGAGGATCAGAAAGTAATATCAGGTTTGAGTATAGTTTTATTCTTATTTTGTTATTATGATGGTCGGTTATGCCTTAGATTTTTATATCTGTTGGAACTTCTCATGACTGATAATTTCTGCATGAAAACAAATGCTTTATTCATCATCCAAGTCTGTAAAATTTTGCTTTTGTGCTAAGGATTTAAAACAGTTTCTTACTTTCATACATCATTCCTGATGTTGACCATTTCCTTCACATATCATTAATACCTTGTTAGGATATACATTACATTTTATAATGTAAATTTAGATGGAGGCTGAAATTTCATTCATGTGACCGTACATTTGGTTGGGAAGTTGCAATCTGACATTCAATCTCGCACCCTATACTTGGATCATGTCAACTGCAACCCCCACCAGAAAGACCTTGTATATGTGCTAGTAGCTTAATATAGCTCAAGAATTTAGCTGATATCAACATCTAACTATACCCATCTGCTTGTTCCTGCATTTTGTGTTGACTGGTTGATTGGAACTTTTATTGAGATTTTTTTTTTATCTCATCACATTTAGCTCTGGCTGAAGCAGATGTTCACAAATCATTTTACAATGTAGTCATGTTCTCGTGCAGATCGGTGATGGGGGACAGCTTTGACAGGGAATTGGCTAAGGGCAGCTGCTGCTTCCATTTATTCAACGTGCAATTTCATGTTGTCAAAGGAGAGTGTACCCTATTCCCTAATCTGATTAACAGTGGCACCTAATTTAAATTGAATGTTCTTAATGCTACCGTAGAAACATCAATTTGCATTATGCAAACTAGTCGTTAGGTTTTGTTAGGTTGATAAGGACTTGCTGAGTTGTGAAATTCCAACACTAGAAGTGAGGTCATCTTTTGTCTGTTATTTTCTTTTTTCAATTTCGTTTATAAGCCTTTATCAGCATAGGGGCAGAATTTGATGTTAGAATTGCAATTGTCGCACTGTGAGGTTCCTTAATATCCTTTTGCGTTCAAACATTTTTTGCCATTTTCTTGCACTTGTTCTGTAATTTACAAGGCTTGTACCACAATTTTGGACTCATGAAAAACTATAACAATGGTAGAGAAATATTTTCAAGTTAGGTTAAATATTGAACCGTGGCATACCGGCAACAAAGTATCACTTGCCCCCATTTTATATGAATTGCAGGTCTACAACTAGTTTGGTCCCATCTTGCTTGACATTGGCTTCGAGGATGTATCGTCTGGAACTTTGGGAACCGAGCGATACTGCAATTTAACACTATGCAAATGGAAATTGTAATAAGCAAGAAGGATCATTTTTTACTTTGCCTTGAAAGATACTTTGACAGACTCAGGCTGAAATATTTTAGTATAATCCAGAAATATAAGAAAACATCTTTATCGTGATTCCCTGTCTATGGTGTTGTCCACTATGTCTTACTATGAACAAACAAACAAACATGTAACACAATCTCAAGTTCTCAAAACAGGATACCTTCCGTCAATCTCTATCCAAACTCCAAACTCAAAAGCATACTCCCAAATAATAGCACCGGAAATATTCAGGCCAATGTCACCTAAACTCTATCTTGCCAACCAATAGATAATCACATGCAAATTGATACATTAGCATCTACATAGACTTTTATCTGGGCAGAGGAATATGAGTTGATTCAAGATTTTGCAAACATTAGTAGAGAGTGAGAAAGAGAGACTCCGGTAAGAATTGCAGGATTTTCAAGAAGTAAAAAGACACCTTTATACCTTTTCACTCAGTCAATATAATCCATTATTATGCTCATTAAATTAATATACACTCGATTATCACGTCATCATAATAGAAGATCGATATCCAGATTTCTTATCACAAAGCGGGCTTGCCCTCACCTATGAAAAACTCGTCCAGCTACCAACGGCCCATTAAAATATTACTCACAACAAATCAACTTATTTTTAATTTATTATGAATCATTAAATGTAATTCATGTTGGTTATGGATAATTAAATACAATTTACACTCACCCACATGATCTTGTTTTGAACTCCATATAGATTTACTATTAACGATCAAAAGCTTTGGTCATATCATCAATTTTATTTTATATAAAAAGTAAAAAGAAGATTCAGGTACGGCAAAAACTCTGAACCCTTCTCCTCTAAGCTTCCTTAACAATTTCTGTAACTCACTTTCTTCCTTAAAAAACCCTATCTACTTAACTAACTTAAGCCTTGAAACGTGTTTTGAATAACCAACTCCAATGTCTCTGACCATGCTTTCCTGCTGCAAGTACAAATCATGCCTCGTACAACTTCCAAATCATCACTCATCCCACCAACCAAAAGCACCATCAACAGACATAAATGTAGAATCCTATATTGCTAACATGTCAATTTATCAATTCTCGTTGGAAGAGGAAAGATGGCGACTAACCATCCATTCAAGCATTGTGTAGTTACAACAGCCTTACGTCCAACAAAGTGCTGTGGTGTCCTCTTGTTCCCCTGTGTCAATCTATCTCCAGTCAGCGAATTTGACTATCTAAAACAAGAATATTATAAGAAAAAAAGAACATGGGATTTCACTAGATATACCTTTATGATAACCCGACCTGTTGGAAACAGAACAGGATCCATTATATTTGAGTCACCATAGCTACTCTTGCCCTATATGAGCAGACAAGTAAAAGAGAGATTTAGGACAAGTTGCCAAGTGTAAAGCATAATAATTAAACACTAAAAAATATTAACAAAATGCAGATAGAATTTTGAAAGTGATTCTTTAGAAAGGTAGTAACACCAAAAGGAGTTATGAAAAAAGAGAAACTTGATCAAATAGATAAGTGGTAGAACTGTAACTCTTCTTCCCGACGAAATGCCTGCCGAGCTGCTCATGAACATCAATAAAAAGAAAACGAATCAATATGTCCATAGAAAAAAATATTTATGCAATAGCTGGCCATGGAAACTTTCTGCATTATCAAAATGTTTAATAGCCCTGCCAATTATAACTTAATAATTTTTCCAAATGTTTGCTCTCCTTCCTCCGAATTATATCAAATACCATCCACATCTATATAGAAAATCACTGCACATCCAGGAATCCTAGGTTTTATTGACAAAACTTTTCATTTAATACATGTAGACAGTGAAAAACATAGAAACCCAAGAAAATAGAAGCATACAATCTAGCAACCTGGGAAATGGTGTAAGGCACACAAAGATGGGGTGCCCAACACCAATATAATACTGATCAATGCATATCATCATTGCATGGAAATAGAAGCAAATTACAATGGTAGTTCACAAAACTATAACCGAGATTCAAAGTTAAAGGGGATAAAGATTTTACTTTGAAACAGAAGAATATTACTTGCAAAGATTTGGAGCCACCGACTGTGTCTACTGGAACTGACTGCGAACAAGTATAGCAAAATTTCTGATAATGCATTGATAACATCACATTAATATTCGGCTAAATGTTAAATTTAGCACTAAATATTTGGGTATTATTCAATTCAAGATTATACATATTATTTTAATCAACTCAAAATTAAACATTATAAATTTATAATAATTTAAAATTTTTTTAGATGAAAAAAAAATTGAAACACATGTACTGTTATCTCGCATAATATAATAAATTGTTGTCGTTAAGGTGATTTTTTATTTGTTTAATAAACACATTTGAAGTGAAAAAATAAAATAACATTAAAAATATAAATTATGCTCAAAATGTTAGTTTTTTTTTCTCATAAAAAACCAAAAATCAGTCACTAATTTACCTACAATATTTTTTTAAGTAGATTATAAATTTTAAATTGATCAACACAGTCAAAGTACAAATAATTCCTTGTGAAAGAATCAAAGGAAGAAAACAAAAAATCATCCAAAAACTTGCAACAAAAGCTTATTGAAATTCAAATTACATTTAAAATATTTTTAAATTTCATTCAAATTTTACGTTCATAAAAAAGATTAATCATCAATTAATAAAAAAACTAATAAAAAAATGACTAAACTGCTTTACTGATGAAATTGGAACAGACCCATCAACAACAAATTGAGGATTGTCGAGTGTTTGCTGGGTCCAAGTAAGGTCAAGTTACGATTGGGTGTTTATACTGGAGCATCAGCTGGTTTTCCCCATCAATCACTGGACTCTAAACTAAACCTCCCCTTCCCCATTTTGAGTTATCACTATAATTCCCACCAGCAAACAACCACCAAAAAAAGCCAACAAATAAAAAACAATCTAAATGAAAAAGAACCAAAACCCATTTCAAAAATCATCTCAAAATTAAATTCATGAGAAGAAAATGAAAGTAGTCTTTTTATTTACTAAAGATGAAATTGGATTTTCAAGATCAGAATTGTAGTAGTTTCAGACAAAATCCTTTATTTTCTTTCAAACCCATCGATTCCTTTCCCCCATTTTCCACACTAAGACCCAAACACAAATTGATCATGTCATTAGTGATTCTTATTTTATGTCATTTTCATGGATGCTATCAGCAACTTAAACTTGATGTCCTCGTCCTTATTTCTAGTTTAATAAAGCAAAATCAAGCTCACTTTACTCAAAACCCAACTATGTTATTGTCACATTCATATGCTTATTTGCAAAAACATCATCTTCTCTCTTTTTCTTTTACAAGCATGCAAGGGGTTCGTAAGATTTAAAAGATTTCAGAGAATGGGGAGAGAGAGAGAAGGTTTAGAAAAAAGATGAAGAAAATGAGAGATGTTTAAAAAAAATTAATTTAACTTTTATTTTTTTATCTGATTTGTTTATCATATTTTATATTTTTGATACATGTTGCCGTTAAAAATTTAACTGCAAATATATTTTGCACTCCTTAAAAAATTTTAAACTATTATAAATCGATAATATTTGATCTTGATTTAGCTAAAATAATACGTTTAATTTTGAATTAAGTAATTGAGCATTTAGGCTTAATATTCTGATACAATCACTGTTAACAAATGGCTGGGGTAAGGCTGACCGAGCAGTTTCATGGCAAATGCTAGTTAAATAATCTGGAAAATACAAGATAAATGTTTGATGATATGATATTTTAATTGGTTTATATTTATTGATTCGATGATTCGATGACATGACATCTTAATTGGTTTATATATTTAATTGTGTTAACGTGAACTAAATTAGTGGATATATATTTTAATTCACATCATATTTTATTTTTTAAAAATATTAATTAATTAATAATTAAAACAAAATACTAAAAAATAAAAACAGAAAAAATATGAAATTATCATTTTTCTTTTTACCATTCTCTTTCTAACTTTTTCTCATTAAAATATCTCTCTTCTCAGGAACTAGCCACCGAATAATTCCAGAAACCCAAATTTCGATAAGCCTGCAGCGTGCCGGCCATTGTTTGTCGCTAGCTACCATCGTTTCGATGATGAAAAAAACTTTTTTTATTACTTTCACTCCTTTCTTAATTTTGATCAAATTAGATTATATGAAAATAATCAAATTATGCCAAAAGTTCTTATACTCTATCAAAATTTAAAATTTAATTTTTATATTGTAATTTATATAAATTTAATCTCATATGATTTTGATTTATAATTTTAATTTAATTATTAATTTTATCAATTTTTTTTTATTAAAAATGTTGATGTGAGCATTAACTTCACGACGTAAGCATTGATTTTACTAACATGATATTGATTTTATTGATGTGATAATTTTGATGAATGAAATTGACTGTAACTTATGTAACTGATTTTTATATTTATAAAAAATTTAAAATTTAAAATTTAATTTTTTTAATATAATTTTATAAAAATGTCATATATGTATAAGTTAAATTTAATAATGTTGGTCTAATTATTAAAAAAATTATTTTTTTTTACTTTTTTAAAAAATCTTTGTTCTCATACAAAATTTAAAATTTAGCCATTTTAGTATAATTTCATAAAAATTTCATTTGTGTATAAGTTAAATTTAATAATGTTGGTCTAGTTACTAAAAAAATCATTTTTTTTTACTTTTTTTAAAAATCACATTTTAAAAAAAAAAATCAATGTTTCAATATTTTAGAATTTTTCCATATTTTTAGAACATAAAATTTAATATTTTTTAAATATTTAATTTTTTAAAAATTGTATTTTTTGAATTTTTTTTAAAATCACATTTTATTTTTTTGAAAAAGTTCAATATTTTGAATATTTTTACAAAATTTTCAAAATTTTGAAAATATTAAATTTACTTTTTTTTTTTCAATATTTTCATTTTGTAAATTATTTTTTTGAAAAATTTCATTTTATGTCTAAAAATATTTAATAATTTTATTAAAATTTTTTAGTTTTATAAATTTTCTATATATTTTTCATTTTTTTGTTTTTTTAAATTTTTTTAAAAATTTTTAATATGTAAACAATTAAATAAATTATTAAGAAAGGTACAAATCTTTAAAATTTATTCTGCTTTGGTATATTTGAAATAGAAGAGTGTAAAAATTTAATGTAAAATAGAGTAATAGCGAAGCATGAAAAACTTATAATTTTGATTTATTCTTCATGAAAAAGCATAAAAGAACGTGTAGAAAATTTTTAAAATTTATACTCTTTTTAAAAACATAAAAAATTAAAAAAACATATAACAATTTTATAAAAAACATAAAGATTAAAAATATAGAAAATTTTATAAGAATGCCAAAGAATTACAAAATAAGAAAGTTAAATAATTTGTTTAAATAAAAATGTTAAAATTTTTAAAAAATGAAATTTTAAAAAAATTCAAATATTAAAAAAATTCAGATTTAATATTTTTTAAAAAACTTGAAATTTTTAAAAAAAATCAAAATATTGAATTTTTAAAAAATAAAATCTAATTTTAAAAAAATCCAAAAACAATATTAAATTTAAAAATTTTAAACTACTTTAAAATTTTTAAATTTAATATTTTAAAAATATGAAAAAATGTTAATAAATTCAAAATATTGATTTTTTAAAAAAATAAAAAAAGATTTTTATTAATAATTAGACTAACATTATCAAGGTACAATAACATAATTTTTATAAAATTATATTAAATAAATTTAAATTTAAATTTTATTCATTCAAATTATCACGTTAACAAATATAATATCAAGTCAACAAAGTTAATATCCACATAAATATTGTTAATAATATAAAATTAACGAAATTAATAACGGAATTAATATCATCAAATCAAATCAAAATGTATATAAATTATAATAAAAAACTAAATTTAAAATTTTAATAAAGAACAAGAACCCCAACATAATTTGAACTTTAAAAATCCTTTAAATTTCCGTAGCTCCAAGTTTGAAAGTCAACACCGCCACTGCCGTTTCTGTCACCTTCCGCCACCAAAACTTATCACCTATTCTTCCTCACCAACCCAGAAACTCCCGAAAAAGAACTCAGAATCAAAACCCTCTGAAAAATTCGTTTCTTGTCGAACTATGCACGTAAGATCAAAATCACAAAATAACATAAAACGATCTTGTGCAGGGTCATGCTCCTTAGTCTGAGGAACAACAGTGGGCTGAATAAGCGGTTCAGCATAGAAGAACTCTATTTCCAGTTTCATGGCCTGGTGATAAAAGCTTCTCAATGATGTTTAGTTCATCGCCTCTCAAAGATATACTAAGTTTATCCAGCAAGTCTTTGGTTTGCAGAGCTGATGCCTAAAATCAAAGAATCAATAGTTAAGCTGTGGAATTTAGGCTATTTATATAATGATATTTTTCCCAGAAGACTTTAATAAGTATAGAATAATCAAGTTGACCACTAAAAACAATAGATGCAAATTGCAATCAATGCCGTACCTGAAAGCTTTCAGAAGAATAATTCTCAATCACCTTTTGTATGGGTGATTTTGGTTGTTAGGTTTTAGAAGTGCTTGAAACTCCTTAGTCCTTACCCAAAATGGCATAATGCAAGGTGTTGTGGCCCCTAGAGTGTATGCTGCAATTATTTATTTTCTTAAATAGAGTGATAAGTTTTCCAGGAGCTTTTAGTCCTTCAACCTTTCTACAAGCTGTTGCCAGCAAAAATTTTGTATACTTTAAAGTTGCAGATCTCTTGAACACATTCAGAACCCCACTCCTGAGGAACTCCGGCATTCAGAACATCTTAATCGAGATTGCAGTCGATTCCAATCGACAATTTCTGGCTTCCGATTCCCAAGGTTCAGGAAAAAAAAGAAAGAAATAAATTTGTTAAATCTAACGTGGATTAACCTTTCATGTCATGTGGCATTTTTTAGTCCAAATTATCACCTGAAATAATTTTAACATATTAATATGATAGATTAGCAAATCAATTGTCACGTATGTAAATTTAACCAAAAAAAAAATCATAGCATTTACAATTGATCAAAAATTATTAAATTGAAAAAATTAAAAAACTAAATTTATATAAATTATAATAGAAAGATTAAAATCTAAATTTCCATATAGAAATTTTTTTTTGCATAATTTGACCTAAGAGCATCACATACACCGTCTTGCCCATGTTGCAGTACATCAATGCAAGGTGCTTTTATTAATACTGATGAAAAACTAACAGTTCATTTTATTTGAAAGAAAATAACTGTCCTGACAACGAAATAATGCTTGGAAGAACAGTATTCTTACGCAGAGGCTCCTCATATGATTTGTTGTAAAATGGTAAAAAGAAAGCATTTTTCTCCATAGTCCTACTTGTGCCCTAAGCCTTCAGCATAGCATGCATAACTTTCTTCAGTAACTTGTACTACTAATATCGACTTTCCTGCACCTCAAAATCTCAGATGAAGCTAACAAATCATCAAACAGGTAAAATCCACAACTATATGAACTAGCAGTTTTAACATTACATATTAATATACAATAAACCAAACTAAATATCACTATCCTATCGAAAATATCGTCAAATTCTACATCAAACAGGCATTAATTATTTTTTTCAACATTGAAAATTAAAATTACTTACTTGACAGGGTCGGATAAAATGACCCGCAAGGGATCACCGGACTCACTCGAAAACAAAACATCTTTTCGTGCCATTAAACCCACATCCACCACCACAATATCCTTCTGCCCATTACCACCGCCACTAGCACCCTACGCTTCTCCACCGTGCAAATTCTGCGTTTAAAACATATTCCCATCTGGATCCGCATTCGTCACCGTGTTCTGATAACTATTACTCTCTCACCATTTGCCCCATATCACTCCCTCCTTCCTTCACCGCCAGCTCTTCCATCGTCGTCAGCATCATCATCCTCGTCTTCGTCGTCGTCGACATCGTCTCTGTCCAATTCTTCGTCACCGCTGTTTGTGGAGCCACCACCGCTGCTGCTCCCCCAATTTCGATGGTGATGATTGGGCAGATCTCGATGGTCTGCGGAGGCAGTAGTAGAGGCGTCATAGATGTTGAAGGGGTAAAATTCGGGGAGTTGGGAGGGAGGGAAGGAGAACATTTTGTCGTGGATGAAGCCGGTTAGTTCTCGGGTTTTTGGTCCGGTCAAGCGGTGGTAGCCGTTCCACAATTAAAGGCCTATATTGAGTCGTCATGGAAGACGTTGAGAACGTTCTGGAGCGCGATTTCCTCGGAAGACATAGTAATTAAGGTAAATTTTGCATTTTCCAACGGGAAGCATATTGGTTCTAATTGTTGTAGATAATTAATCAATTATAATTAAGTATTATGTAAAAATTTATTAAA
The DNA here is from genome assembly GCF_002303985.1 of Durio zibethinus. The sequence goes on along the minus strand of NW_019168481.1, from coordinate 10,993,257 downwards.
AAATTATGTAAAGCCTACACATTTAAATGATGAACTTTAATGTAAATTTTTTAAGGGTGTTTTAAATACCTCATAAAATCGTTTTTATGCATTTTATAAATTTTTTAAAAAAAAATTCACGTAACATATACTAATTTGTCCTTTAATAAATTACAAAAATAACTTTTACTCCTTATATACCTTCTTCTTCTTTTCATTTTCTTCCTTATTTCTCATCTTTTATCTTTTTTTTTCATGCACTAAATCCTAAATCTTTAAAACTAAAACCAAAATTTTTAAACTTCTATTAAATCCTGCAAACTGTGTTAGAATGTATTAAAAAATGAGAAATAATAATAGGAGAGAAGAGCTCGATGAGGTAATGAAATCTCATCCAGTCAAGCCTTTTTTTTTTTTTATGTTTTCAGAAATCCAATTCTATGAATACAGAAGAATTTTTGAAAATGAATTTCCTAATGAATTTTCAAAAATACAACATCATTTTCGAAAATGATTTTCTAAGAATTATATTATATTTTCGAAAATAGATTTTCAAAAATATATTATAATTTTTCACAATTTCTTCTAATAAAATTTTTTTAACATATTGTGATATGTGGATCAATTTGAAAACTGCACTGATAGAATGAGATCAATTATTAGATAATTTAGATACTAGATATGATTGCACTGATTCATTTACTATGGCAGAGTTAATATTATGTTTTTGAGGCTTAGTGTTATTAAAAGACATAGAAGTGTAGAATGTTTAGTTTGTAGAAATTTAATAAGTTAAGAATGTTGTATAGGTGTTTTGTAGTAGAGAAACTTTGATTTCATAGGCTGAACATGTCGAAAAAGATCAAGATTTCAAGATTGTACTTAAAAACTCTAATGTGGGAGGCTCGAGGAAATTTAAAATAAGATTGGCATGTAAATAAAGTGAAAAATACAACAGCTAACAATAAAAGCAATGTAGAAGAAATGCAACATAAGAGAGTGATAACGAAAAAGTGTGATTACCTATTTAAGTTACATGGGATTATGTTGACAATGGAATATGAATGGAGCATGAAAGTAGTATGTGGATTTCACAATCATCTACCAATAAAACAATTAGAGGGACATTTTTTTTTGTAGGTTGATTAACTAAAAAAGAAAAAAGATTAGTTACTGATATATCAAACAGTATTACCAGGCTTAGAAACATACTATTGACCATAAAATAATATAATGAGAAGAATATTAGCACCATAAAGACAGTATACAATGACATCAAAGACACAAATATATTTAAAAAGCTAATAGATGTTGACTATAAAACAATATAATGAGAAGAATATTAACACTATAAAAACAATATACAATGATGTCAAAGACACAAATTTATTAAAAAAGCTAGTAGATAGCAAATGTAACAATTGATAAAAAAGTTGAGTGATTGTGAATACCTAGAGTGGCATAGGACTAATGAGTCAAGTGACCATGTAAAAGACCTGTTCTGGGCTTATCCTATTGGTGTTGAGTTATTACAAGCCTTTCCCAAATGTCTTGATTATTGATTGTACTTATAAAATAAATAGGTACCATATACCATTGCTTGAAACTGTTGGTGTAACTTCCACTAAGATGACAGTACCTCTGCCTCTTGTAGGAATACCTCCTTTTTGGGTAAAAGCCATATTTGTAATAAGAAGCAACAACTCATTAAACTCACAAAATATATTTAACAAACTTTCGTAAATGAAAAATAAAAAATAACATTAGGTAAAAGGTCCAATTTTTTCATTGTTAAAAACATGTAAACTTACAAGTTTGAACAAGATCGATCCTCTTTGCACTGGGGATCGATCTTTCTTACACAGGAGATTGATCTTCTTTATATAGAAAACAAGAAAATGTCTCTTAAAGCTTTTTAAAAATCCATTTTTGAAAAGCCTTAGGTCTTTTTGGAAACCCATTTTCGAGAAGTTCGATTTCACATAAATCTTACTGTAAACCTTAATCTGTTTTCACATGCATTTCAACCAAATCAATCGAAAACAAGATAGAAATCTTATCTTTAATTAGTACAAAATTTAAAAACACAAGTGATTTGGGGTTAATTTGATGGATTTATGATTTTTTTTTGGATTGCAATGTGAATAGAGAAAAAGAGAGAATAAAAGACTGAAAAGGTAGAAAGGGAAAATAGAAATCAAAGGTGAGGTTATTTAGTAGAAATAAAATATTTAATTTTGAATTTGGAAGGTATTTAGTCATGGGGTTTATAAAGTAAAAAAAAAAAAAAAGGTGTAAATATAACTCTTGAATTTTTTATTGTAATTGACTAATTATAATATTATAATAAAAAATTATAGATAAAATGCTTCTTTTAAAAAGTGAATTTGAGAATTTCAAATTACAAATTTAACTATTTTCTAAAAAGCATAGCAGTAGTGTTTTAGATGTTTCTTCACAACTCACATTTTGGAAAAGAGAATCCCTATACAAAATGACGTCATTCAATCAAGCTATTTTTAAAAACAGAACTAGAAATCTTTTCATTCAATAAAAAACCATGTTCAATTTGGAGTTCTAAGTACAAGGCTTTTTTTCGAGAGCATATTACTTAAAATTTTTTTAGAGTTAAATATAAAAATGATCCCTAAATTATATATTTTTTGTCAATTTAATACCTAAAGAAATAAATTATCAGTTTGGTACTCAAACTTTCATTTCGTCGACACTTTGATACTTTGGAATAACGTTATTAGTTCACTTATTGAGACAATATAAATATCCAATAAGATGTTAACATGTGTCAAAAAAATGCAATCAATGCCACGTAATCAATTGCCATGTTAACATTAAATAAAAAATTCAAATTCTTTTTAAATTCTAAAAAATTAAAAAAATATATAAAATTTTTAAATCTAAAATGTTTTTAAAAATTACAAGAAATAAAAAAAATGATATTTTAAAATTATAAAAAATAAATAAATATATATATATGACAACTTTAAAAAATTAAAAAATCTCAAAATTTTAATAAGAATCCAAAAAAAATTAAAAAAATAAAAATTTTAATAAATAAAACTTTCTTAAAATTTAAAAAAATTCACAAAAATAATCAAAATTTTTTAAAAAATAAAAAATATATTTAAAAAATTCTTTAAAATTTTAAAAAAATTTTGAAAAAATTTTTAAAACATCAAAAATTTTGAAATATTCTAAAAAAATTTAAAAATTAAAATTTGAGTAAAAAATCAAAAAAATTCATAAAATAATTGTAAGATTAAAAAAAATGAAAAGTTTTCATAATTCTTACAAAAATTTTTTATAATTTTTTAAAAATTTAGAATTTTTCAAAAAATTTTAGATTTTTTATTTTAAAATTTTTTAATTTTTTTAATTTGAAGAAAATTTTATTTTTATTAAAATTTTAATTTTTTTGAATTTTTCATTTTTTTTGAATTTTTTGAATTTTTTAGTAAAATTTGAGATTTTTTAAAAAATTTTTAATATTTCATAAATTTTTTAATTTTTAAATATTTTAGGTTTTTTTTTTAAAATTATTTTAGAATTCTTTAAAAATATTTAGATTTTTAAAATTTTTTAAAAAACTTTTTAGAATTTTAAAAGAAAATTTTAACCCAAAAAAATTGACTGAATCGCATCAAAATCTCTAGTCTGATTTAACCCATCAAACAAAATGTCATAACACTCATCACTCGGAACATACCAAGGTTATCTCTTAGCCCATCTAAACAAACTCAATGATGCATCACTATCTTTGACAACCTTCATGGATTGAGTTTTATGATTCATATTAGGCAAAAACTGTAGTTTATTAGGGTTTAGTTGATGCAGAAATGCTTACCAGATAGTCTGGTCTTGAAGTGTTGTGCTTTGTTCATCTCCTCGAGGCCAAAACCCTTAAAAGCTTAAGCCCTACTGAATTGGATTGAGAAGAGATTTCTTCTCTTTTCGCCTTTTTGGTTTTTGACGTGGCAATTCTAACTTCTATAGCATCGTCAGATTATTAAAAAAAAAAAAAAACCCTATTCTACAGAAAAGTAAGCTTAAAACATTGAGCCATAGGTCTTTTATTACGAATCAGACCGAATGTTGTGTACAAGATACTATTGGCTTGAAACTAAAGTATGGGCCTAGTTTTCAAGCAGTTTCATGTGTAGCTTGTGTTCAAGGCCTCATGTTTGGTAGGAAAATGAAGGGAGAGTGTACAAGTGTGTAGCTGATCCAAGAGTCTTGAATTGCTGCTGTCATGATTCGTAAGAGCTAAGGGGTATTGTGGAGAGTATTATGCTATGCAAATATGAAATCCATCTTCTCTCGGAATTTTTTCTTTTTCTTTTTCTGTTTTCTTCTTCTTCTTACTATCACCTTTGGTATACTCTTCCTTTATTCTTCTTCCTTGTTACTATCACTTCTATTATACAAGGTTTTCGATTCACATCAATAGTATCAGAGAATCAATCTTGGCCATAGATGTGCAATGGTTGATGGCGCAGCCGGGATGAATAATAAAACAACAATTTGAACCACTCCAAAATAATTTGAGAGAAAATTTCAACGAGCTTCGGAATGATTTAAAAAAGATTTCGAGGAGCTAACCATTAAGAGAAGTAATTTTGCAACTAAAAATAAAAAAGGAGATCAAGGTTATGATAGAAATTCAGACGAACAGTTAGGTGATGAGCCAATTTCTTTCATAAAAGACGAGCATGTTGATCCCATTTCTGAAATAGTGAAATCAACCGTGACAGCCCCTACCAACCTATCTTCCTCTTCTTTATCCTGAAGTACTGATTTGCTAGTGATCGGTAAGCAATTGTTCTTACTTGATTTAGTTTAGTTTAAAGTTCTATCTGTTTTGTCAAAAATAACTTTTGAAAAATAATTTTTATCTTTTTTTTTAATTTGTTTGATAGAAAATTGATTGGTCAACAGAAAAAGACTTAGTGATCAACAAAAAATTAGGTAAGTTTTTTTAAAATTATTTTCCTCTTTTCAAAAGTGTAAAATAATCTCTAAAAAAAATTGTCTATAGATATAACTACTTACAAAACTCATAAACATAATTATATTCAAGCCGAACCTTGGATATGATTTTTTAAGCTCCATCTTAATTTATCTTAACCCGAAATATTATTATATTAATAAAAAATATTTATTTAATTTTACTTAAAAATTTTAAAATATTAATATTAAAAATCTTCTAATATTTTAATTTTAAATATTTTATAATTCTACTTAAGCTAGGTCTAGACATGATATTTTAAGCTCGAAATTAATTTTAGTTGACTCAAAATATTATTATATTATTAAAAATATTTTTAATTTTAATTAAAATATTAATATTAAAAGTCTTTAAATATTTTAATCTAAATATTAATATCTTACATATTATCAAATAAAAATATTTTTTATATTTCAATAATAAATAGTGTTAGATTATTAGTTTGAGAATAAATATTGACGTAAATATCCCATTTTATCTAGTGTCCGTAATTGAATCTTGGGTTTCGGGTTTTTGAAATGCTCATTGTTTTTAAAATTGGCTTTGAATATTTGGACTTAGGAGTAATTTTGGGTTTTAAGTCCAGCATGTGTTTTGGTGTTTGGGCTTGGAGCTCTTCAACAATTTTTTTTTTAGTTTTACTATTAAAGAAAAAAAAAAGAAAGGAAATCAAAAACTTTTCAATCCAGTTTTCTTAAGCCAATTGAGGGATGGGGATTAAAAGGCCTTTGACCATAATCAAAAGCATGGATTAAAAGCCAAGAATCATGCAGTGATCAAATATGACAGATTTGATTCCTTTTAATAAGTAAAACCCTAATGGAATCTTGTAGATTTGATTTAATCAATAAAATTCCTAAAATTTCTAATGAAAAAAGCTTATAAATGATGCCCAAAAATCACATAAAAAGGATGAGGAGAATTCAGAAGAAGTTTAGGTTTTTGCATGGAAAGTTTTCTATTTTCATTCTAAGATTTTTGTTTATAAGTTCAATTTTTTTTTTTTGTGGAAAAGTTTGCTATTTCATTTTAGGATTTTTGTTTTTGAAAGGTTTTGTTTGTTCTAGAATTCTGGCATAAATTCTAGGTTAAAGCCCTCAGTGTTGTTGGGTTTTTGGAAATAAGGGATTTCTAGATTTTTTTGGGTTTCTAGGTTTTTTTCTAGAAACTATTTAAATTTCACTATGACTGTTTAAAGTTTCTAGTTGCCGTCAATTGGTTTCTACAAATTTGTTTGAAGTTTCTGGTGTGCTTGTAGAGAAAGGGATAGAGGAAATTTGGCTAAAAAGATAAGGGAATATGAATTCTGAAAAAAACAAAAGAAATCTTGGTTTTTATAGAAGTATGGAACGACATCATTTTGGGACCCGCTTGACCGGCGTGAGCCTGCGCATAGCCCGTGTGCAAGGTTCGACTTGATTATAGGTATCCACTTTTCCTTTTCCATCTTATTTTTTGATTTGATTTTTTTTTTATTTTATCTTATTTTACTTATTATATTAATTTTTTTATCCTTAATTATTACTTTACTCATAATTTAAATTGAACAATTTATTATTATCATTATTTTTTATGAAGTTTATTTATTTATTCATAAAAAACAACAAAAAATGTTTCTAAAATAAATTCATGAATCCTACCAAACTATTGGAAGATTTTTCATAGATTTAAATTTTATGAATTTTATCAAATTATTGGAGAATTTTATAAATAAATTTTTATCAAAAAATTAATATTAATAAAATATTTTATTTTAATCATACTAAACTATTGGAAGATTTAAGTCTAAAATTAAATCTTACCAAAATTATTGGAAGGTTTAATGAATTTTTTGGAAATAAATTTATAACAAAATCTCGTCAAATTATTAGGAGATTTGCATCAAAATAAAATTTACCAAACTATTAGAATATATTACTAGTCATTTTTCTAAATAAATATATTAATGAATCCGATGATGGAGTCTCTTGAGAGTGGGACACTAATCTTTATGAATACTCTTAAAGTGAAAAAATTATGTTAAATTACTACTAAACTATTGGAGTAATTTTAGGATTAATTTTCAATAATTAAATTATTTGGTAAAATTGTAAAAATATTTTAAGACTTGGATAACTTGAAATCAAACCTGTACAATCTTTTGATTAGACGTTATGAGGGTGCTATAACCTTCATCACACGTAATCGTACTCCTGAACTTAAATTTGATTTAGTAAACTAGAATCTACTACTTAAAGATACCTAAGTCAAGTTAGGATTCTTCTTTAAAATGAGACAGATTCAATTAGGTGGTCAATCACATCTACAATAAGTCCACAGATTTAGGCATTATGACAGTATGATGACTCCACTAAAGACACTGAGAGTCAAGATAATAAATGATTTCTTGCTATCTAAGTCTAACCTAATATATTTAATTTTTTTGTTTGTATTTTATTTATTTATTTATTTATCATTCATTTGCACATATATAACATGAGCTTTACATTTTAGTTCTGTCCCCTAAGAGGGAGTAAAGTACCTACGCTTTCATGAAATTTTATGTTTCTACATGAGTTAGCAAAATACTCTCAATCAAATTGAATCTTTTCCACTTGTAGCCTATAATGGGCAAGGATTGGAATGCCTTACCAGTCTGTAATGGATAATGATGTAAAGAACAATTTAAGAACCTTTTAGAAATGACCTAAGCTACATATAATTAACCTTATAAGCTTAAACTGTAGGTATAGCCATGTATTTTTACGCTTTAGAGTTAATATGAAATTTAGAATCATGTTGTTGTTGTATTATATTTACTTTATTGTATTTATTCTTGAGATATTAATCAATTTCTTGGTTTGTTTTTCTTTTCTTGCATATTCATAAACATACATACATATTACATAGTATTCCTGCCCTCAAGATATCTTCAACAGAAGCTTTCATGGAACCCATAGAACATCTAGTTTGCATCTCATCTTTGTTCTTCAAGTGCGAGTCACCTATTGATGTGAAAGTAGAATCCATAAAAATGTAGCAAGAGGAAGGTGATTGTTTACCATCTGGCTATGTCTCTACCTTGCCTAAAGAAGTCTGATTGTTTCTTAAACAAAATGATTTGAAAAACCTATCAGACATATAAAATAACATGGTTCATTCAAGACAACAAGCTTTTTATCAAAAATTTGGGCATATTGCATATCTCTTGTCGATGAAGGTTGAAAATTCACTCATTAAGGTAATGGTACAGTTTTGAGACCCCTATCATTGTTTCATTTTCAATGAAGTTGATTTAATGCCAACCATAGATGAGTATTCAATTTTTGTGGGTATGCATTTTCAGTATCCATATAGGGTTTATGTGAAGAAATAAAAACCATGATATCGTAAAAAGTTAGCCTGTATTTTAAGGATAGAAAAAGAGTTTATAGACTTACATGTTCAAGAAAAATGAGGGCATAAAGGTATTCCATGAGAATTTTTTTAAGATTTCATTGCTAAACATTGTGAAGATAATCAAGGAATGAATGTGTTTGCCCTAGCAATATATAGGATGGTGATCTTCCCTAAAGTTTTAGGCCATTTTGATATAGAAGTAGTGGATTTGTTTAAGTAAATTGAAAGAGTTCACCGGTGATATTAGCATAAACCATTAGATTATTGAATTTTTATAGATAGAACAATAAAAACATGCTTTTTGGGTTATATACCATTATTGTATTTGTAGTTGATGAGCCATTTTGAATGCAAAAAAAGTGTTTTCCCCAAAATTTATCTTAGTAATCGAAATCCAGTCAAAAAGTTTTATGAAAATGAATGGCCAGAAGTGAAGTCCAAGAAATAATGAGAGTACTTACTACAAAAACTCACAAACTTGTCAAATGAAATAGTTAGTTCCATGGATGAATCAAAAGCCCATGTTGTATCAATATGGAGATGAAATAGGAGTTTCACTTTTAAGCTTATAAGGGTCAACAAGCTATGCACCACTAATGATGAGAAGACAATATGGAGTTGAATAGTTTGTTCCTATGACACACAGGCTCAACCAATTTGATTGTTTATATGGGAAGCCTAAAACATTTCAGAAGATTGATAGCATGATCAAGCTTGAAAGAAGCCTAAGAGAATGAGTCTTGGGTTATTTACTGATAAATTTACTCATAGGTATTTGATGTGGAGAGCCAAAAAGGGTAAAGAGGTCATGTTTACTCCTAAAGATTTTTGCTAGCCTTGTGAACTAGGAGTTATATTATATGCCTTCAGAGTTAGAATTTACCAAGAAAGAATTTAAAGTTGAGAGAAATAAGATGAAGCAAAAGATTCAAAAGTTTTAGGAAGAAAAAAGAATAATGGAAGGACAAAACAAAAAAAAATTAAAGGTCAAAATCCATAGGATTTCCACCAAACGTGATATAGTAGTTAATGATTTGGCTGAACTTCATCAACAACATAGAAGGTTGAAAGTTGAGAGTAAAGTCCAAAAGGTTGTTAGGGAATGAGACAATACTTTAAAAAATTTGATAGAATTACGACAAGATTATAAGAGGCTATGTTTCCAATTGAAAACCAAAGAGATAAATATTGTTGATTTAACTAGTGAAAATGAAAAGTTGAAAAGAAAATGTTCCCAGATGGAAGAGGATTATGTTGAAGCCCAAAAAGAGAATGAAATGCTTAGAAAGTATATGTAGACACTAAAGCAGACATTAAATGAGCAAGGGGTTCATATCATGCACTCACAAAAAAACGTAAGGAGCTATCTTACCAAGTATAGTTTGGCAAAAGGGAAAGGTTGGGAAGGTAAAGATATATAGAGCATCTTGCAACCTAAATAAACAAGGTAGTGAGTAAGGCAGAAGAAATGATGGAAGATGATGAAGTATTGAGAACTTTGGTCACATCGACAAGAAGGTATAGGTAACGGTTGTTGAATTTCATCGAGGAAGCCAAGGATCAATATGAGCAAATTAAACACTTTTACAAGTGAAGAATAATAGACTTGATGTAAAATAGACTTTTATGCAATAAATGAATGTTCACTTTTATTAAAAATCTTTAAAAAGACAAATATTTTTCTTTTTTTTTCATGCATTGCATTTATTCATTCATAATTAATTCTTTATCAAGTTAGTCCATAACAAGATCACTAATTAAAGATTCTGGTATACAAGGTTTAAGGATAGCTTAACACCAGTATAACACTCCAGCTTAAGTTAAAAGAATGAAACAAAATAGTGCGAGCTACGTTAAGAAATTAGAAAAAACTCAGGAGGACATTAAGGGAAAATTGAGCAAAATCTTTGAAGCTTTAGGAAAGTTAAATAAGGGAAAAACAGTAGAGGAATACGTGTCCCATGAAGTTATTGATCCAAATATCCTTTAGGTTATGGCCCATAGAGACCAAATCCACTCAAAGCTTCTCACCATAATAGCTTGCATTCTCAAGTTATAATTATTGAGGAATGCCATCTGTGCTAAACCAAAGGAATGCTCAAAACTACATCAATCCTGCCTTCACTGAAAAAGTAGTTGAATTGATCCAAGTTTTTTATTTCGATGATTCAAAAGAAAAATTAAAGTTGAAGGTGGTTGAGGTTTTGAAAGACTGTAAAGCTGATCACACGATGAGCATGCTCGAGGAAATATTATGAGCTGTAGAAGGCATTAATTTTTACAGTTCTATGGATGCTGTTAGGCTTTATTTGGTACTAGATGTGGTAATACCCTTAAAATTTAAGGTACCAAAATTTGAAAAATATGACACTATCAAGTGCCTCATTATGCATATTATGATATACTATCATAAAATAAAAGTCACATCAATAACGAAAAGCTACTCATGTATGTATTTTAAGATAAATTAATTGGATCTACTATAAGATGGTATATCCAGTTAGACAGGACCTGTACCTGATCATAAAAGGACTTGACTCACTCTTTCATTAATCAATACCTTTATATTATAGATATGGCTCATGATCGCTTTTTTTTTTGTAAAGTATGAAAAAAAAGATAACTAAGTCCTTTAAGAAATATGCTTAGAGATGGTGAAAAATAGTCGCTTAGGTCCAGCCACCTTTGATAGAAAAAAATAATGATTTTGTTTGTGAGCATTTTGAAGTTGCCCTATTATAAGAAAATGATAGGAGATATGACTAAAAATTTAGTTGATATGGTGATCTTAGGTGAGATTATTGAAATTGCCATCAAGAATGGTAAATTTGAATAAGGAAAGCCCTCTGCTACCAAAAAATGCCCAAAAAAAGAGTAAAACTTAAGTGTGAGTTTCAAAGGGTAGCAATTCAAAAACTACACTCCTTACCCATAACCTATTTACCTTACATACTATCCCATCATAAATAATGCCTCAGCTTTCTTATATCAACTAGTTCCATAATTTGCTTATCCATCCACTTATTAACCATCATTTCGACCACCTACCAATACCTACCATCTACCAACACCTACCACCCTAATACTCTTCATATTGCAAGGCTTTTTATATGCCCATCCGACCCAACAAATGGTTCCAAGGGAACCTTGAAAATCAAGATAAGCCTACTTTTGATCCCATTCCCATGACTTATATAGAGTTGTATCGAGAATTCTATAATAATGATTTGATTGCCTTTCTCTATATAAAACCACTTGAACATCTTTACCCCAAAGGGTATGATCCCGCTGCTCATTGTAATTACCATTATAGAATCGCAGGCCATTCCACTAAAAATTATGCCATTTTTAAATACAAAGTAGAAGGTTTAATAAGAGATGGACTGATTAGTTTGATACCAGTGAAAAAGTAACACCTAATGTCAATGGTAATCCATTACCTAATCATATAGTCAATGATTTGAATAAGGATAAGAGATGTATGAAGAAGAGAGTAAACAAGATTAAAATGTCATTCAATCAATTGCATAATGCTTAATATGAGGTCAGATGGTACATCCAATAGACCCACTTAACTATCATGAAAAATTGATAGCAAATCAAAGGTGTAAATACCACAGTGGGGTTTCAGGTTATTCTATTGAAACTTATAAATAGTTTATGAAAAAGTATAGACACAAATAGATTTGTACCAGATCAAATTATGTGATGAAGTAAAAGCCTCGAAAGATACTAAAGTGTTTATGACTGATAAGTCAAAATGGATGCCAAAGCTAATAATCATATATTATGGTAAGAAGCTAAAATCAGTTATAGAAAAGCTTATTCCTATGCCAATGACTTCCAAAGTCTCAAGCTTGTTTTTTTACAAAGATGAAAAGGTTGTACCGTGAAGGTCTGGCTGTGAAGTGATAGTTCAAAGGTAGAATAAGGCCACGCCCAAGTCAGATACTGCCAACATAACTAGTGTATGGGGCATAACTAAAAGTGAGAGGTGTTACATTCTAGAAATACTAAAAAAGGTAAAAAATAAGAAAACAATAGTGCTGGTAAAGAAAGTTGAACCAGAGATAGTTTTAAAAAAAGATAGTCTAAAACTTATGCCAAAGAAAGAAGCTTACGAATTTTTGAAGTTGGGAAAACATAGCGAGTATTCTATGGTCGAGCAATTAAACAAAATGCTAGCTAGGATCTCTTTGTTATCATTACTATAGAACTTTAAACCACATGGTAGTGCTTTGTTAAAGGTGTTAAATTAGGCTTATATGACACATAATATGTCTGTGGAGTACGTGAATCATTTGACAAAAAATTTAATAGTACCATATTATATAACCTTCAATGATGATGAGATCCCATTGGTGAAAAAATAAAGCATAAAAGCCATGCACATTACTGTCAAATGCAAGAGTCATATTATAGTCAAGGTGCTATTAGATAATGGTTTTGCTATAAATGTCATGCTTATGTCCACTTTAGCGAGGCTGTCCATTGATGTGTCCTATATAAAAAATAGCCATATGGTTGTCTAAGCCTTTGATGAAATCAAGCATGAAGTGCTGAGATACATTGAAATGTCTTTACAAATTGGGCCTTGCACCTTTAATGTAAAGTTTCAGGTCATGGATATCTCCTTATCTTACAGCTTATTACTAGGTAGGCCATGGATTCACATGGCATGTGCTTTTTTTTTTCCCTACACCAAAAAGTCAAGTTCAATGTGAAGGTTCAACTTGTGATCGTGGCTAGAGAGGAAGACCTATTAATGACTCAGCCCATAAATGCTCCTTATGTATAAGTCATAAAAGAATCATTGGAGTGTTCTTATCGATTCTTTAAACTTGTCAATACTATGGGTGAAGGATTTAAACTATGTCAACCAAATTTTAGTAAAATTATGATCAATCAGATTATCAACAAAGGTTGGTATGTAAGAGTTGGGTTGGGTAAAAATTTATAAAGAATCAAAGAGCTTTCAACGATAATAGACAATAGCGAGAGATTAAGCCTAGGGTATAAATTTAAAGAATGAAAAATGAAAAGGATGTGGGACAACAAGAAAGGAAAAATAATAGCAAGGAATATATCGATGGTCATACTGCATCTATATGAGACTTTTAGGTCAAGATGATATATGTATCCAAGTTCAAAGGAAGATTTTGAAAATGAACTAAGCGTAGAAGAAGCTTTCATTAAGATATCCGTCTAGATGAATAGGAGAAGAAGTCCAAAAGGAAGATGTATTGGTTTGTTCATGTTTACTAAGCTTTAAACTCAAAAATTGGAGTGTCATTGAGATGCCTACTATCTTTGTACCTTTTCAATGTAATCATAATCCCCAATTGCTTATACCCAAAAGCATTGGGATAGTTTTTTGTGTATGGGCCTCTTACAATTATTATGTCAATAAAAGTATAGGATTATGCATTCTTATTCATCTCTTCTATTCAATTTTTATTTTTGTTTTAGTTAAAGCATTTTGCCAATATCTCCCATTTCATTTAATTCCAAATCCCCAATGAATGTAAAGATAATCATGATAACAATCAAAGATTTAATTTTAAAAACTTAATTAATGCTAATAAACTTGATATTAAATATGACTCTAAAGAATATATTTTACCTTCAGATATAATGAAATTGATTAAATATTAGAATAAATATATTAAGCCTTATTAGAAAATTATAGAGATGATCAATTTAGGGGATATTGAGAGTAAAAAAGAAGTTAAGATCGACATATCACTTCTATTGGCTAATAAACAAAGGTAATAAGATCTGTTTTGAGAATTTATAGATGTGTTTGTCTAATCCTACTAAGATATGCTTGGACTTAGCACTAAAATAGTAAAATATAGGCTACCCTTGAAGCCCAAATATAGGCATATTCTATAAAAGTTAAAAAGAATAAAGCCTGAAATACTATTGAAGATCAAAGAAAAGGTAAAAAAGTAGTTTGATGTAGGCTGTCTACAAGTAATTAATTATCCTTAATGGGTGGCTAATATAGTAGTTGTCCCTAAAAAAGATTTAAATTTATGAATGTGCATGGATTATCGTGATTTGAACAAGGTTAGCTCTAAGGATAATTTTTCTCTACCTCATATTGATACATTGGTAGATATATAGCCTGACATTATGTATTCTCTTTTATGGATCGATTTTTGAGTTATAATCAGCTAAAGATGGCCTAGAATGACATAGAAAAAAAACACCTTTGTAACTATACGAGGTATTTTTTGTTACAAGATTATACCCTTTGGATTGAAAATACTAGGGTAATTTATCAAAAAGCTATGGTGTCACTCTTCCACAACATGATGTATAAAGAGATTGAGGTTTATGTGAATGACATGATCACAAAATCTCATGAAGGAGAAGACTATGTAGCTAACCTTAAAAAATTATTTGAGAGGTTAAGAAAATTTTAGCTCAAGTTAAATCTATCCAAATGCACATTCAAAGCCAAGTTAAGAAAATTACCGTGCTTTGTGGTTAGTGAAAAGAGATTTGAAGTTAACCCATAGAAGATACGAGCCATCTAGAACCTATCTTCTCTAAGTACACCAAAAGAAGTCTTAGATTTTCTAGACAGATTGAACTATATCTCTAGATTCATCTCCCAACTTACCTTCAAATGTGATCCCATTTTTAAGCTCTTTTGAAAGAATAATCTTGGTGAATGGAATGAAGAATGTCCAAAAGCTTTTGATAAGGTTAAGTAGTACCTATCAAATCCTCTAGTGATAGTACCATTTGTTTTAGAGAGATTGTTAATTATATATTTGACTGTACATGAAAAATCGATGGAATGTGTGCTAGGACAACAAGATAAGTCTAGTAGAAAGAAAAAAACTATTTACTACTTAAGCAAGAAGTTCACGGAATATGAGTCTAAGTATTCATCATTAAAGAAAATATATTGTGCTTTGGCTTGGACAGCTAAGAGACTCAAGCAGTATATGCTTTACCATACCACTTAGCTTATAGCTAAACTGGACCTAATTAAATACATTTTAAAGAAAATGTCATTATAAAAAAGGATTGTAAAATGGCAAGCAATGCTCTCGGAGTATAATATTATATATGTGCGCCAAAAAGTAATCAAAGAAAATGTCATAATAGAATTCCTTACAAATTGTGCTACCAAAAGCTATGAGCTAATGAAACTTGATTTTTGGATGAAGAATTAATGGTTGTTTCAGAATTAAAGGAAGAGGATGACAATGAGAAGTCATGGAGAATATTTTTGATGGGGTTATTGATGCCTTGAGATATGAAGTTAGGGCAATTTTGATATTTCTTAAAGGGCATTATTATACCATTATCGCAAGGTTGAACTTCAATTGCACCAATAATGTGACAGAATCTAAGACCTGTGTCATGGGTTTATAAGCTGTTTTGGATAAAAAAAATTAAGGTATTGAAAGTGTTCAGGGTTTCAGCTTTGGTTATTTATTAATTGAAGGAAGAATGAGAGACAAAAGATTCAAACCTTATCCATATCATTAGTACATTTTAGAGTTGTATAAACAATTCGAGCAGTTCAAAATAGTCTAATTCGAACATTTACCTTGTGAAGAGAATCAAATTGTAGATGCCTTAGCTACATAACTGTGATGATTTGGATTGTTAACAACACTAAGATGTAGCTTATTAAGTTAGATGTCAAGGACATGCCAGTACATTACACCAATATTGGGGAGGAGAAAGATGGAAAGCCTTAGCATTATGACATTATGATATACTTAAAAAATCAATAATACCCAAATTAAACAATAAAGAATGATAAAAGAGTCCTACAAAAATTAACTATAGGATTTTTCTTAGACGGAGAGGTTTTTTATAGGAGAAGTAGAGATCAAGTATTATTATAATGTGTAAATGTAGCTGAGGTAAAAAAATATTATTAAGGATGTGCATGACGGGGTATGTGGAGCAGATGCAAATGAGCACACGATGGCTAGACAAATTATGAAAGCTGAATATTACTGGTTAACAATGAAAACTGACTACATTGATTATGCTCGAAAGTGTCACAAATGCCAAATTTATGCTGGCATGATCCTTACCCCACCTATTACTTTACATGTTTTGATAGCACCTTGGTCATTCTCTATGTGGGACATGGACGTTATTGGTCCCATTACTCCAAGGCATCAAATGTGAATAGATTTATTTTTATGATAATTAATTACTTCACAAAATAGGTTGAGGCATCTTCTTATACAAATGTGACACAATCAGTAGTTTGTATGTTTATCAAGAGAGAAATAATCTATAAATATAGACTTTTAAAGAAGATCATCTCAAATAATACTAAGAATTTAAATAGCAAGATGATGAAAGAGATATGTGCTTAGTTTAAATTAAACACTATAACTTAGAACCATACCGCCCAAAAATGAATGGGGTAGTAGAAGCAGTGAATAAGAACATCCAAAGGAGTCTGAAAAAAATGACTGAGATGTATAAAGATTGGCATAAAAAATTACTTTTTATTTTGCATGCCTATCGAATGTCAGTGAACACTTCTACCAAGGTAACTTTATTTTTCTTGGTTTATAGGATGGAGGCTATATTGCCAACAGAAGTAGAAATCCTATCTTTAAGAGTTTTAAGAGATGTGGAATTAGAAGAAGCTAAATGATTCAAGAGTGCTATGAACAATTAAACTTTATTGACGAAAAGAGACTAACAACACTATGTCATGGTCAATTACACCCGAAAAGAATGATGAAAGCTTATGACAAGAAAGTTTGACCTCATCAATTTCAAGAAAGAGAGTTGTTGTTGAAAAGAATTTTCCCAAATCAGCATGATGATAGACGAAAGTGAACATTGAATTGAAAAGGGTCGTATATAGTAAAGATGACTCTTTTGGATAGAGCATTAATCTTAACAGAGATGGATGGAGATGATCTTCCCAATTCGATAAATTTTGATATTGTGAAAAACTACTGTTATAATGTTTAGATTTAAAAATCTATCATTAGACATTGACTTGAGGAGTCACCACCAATCTTTTTTGTTTAGGTGCGATTGGCCACCTAATTGAATCTATCCTTTTTAAAAAGGAATCTTAAATTCGACCTAGGTATCTCTAAAAAGTAAATTCAATGTCTGCGAAACTAGAACTAGGTCCAAGAGTCCGGTTATGTGTGAGGAAGGTTATAGCACCATCACGACGCCCATCGAAAAATGGTACCAGCTCAATTTCATGTTATCCATTAAGCTTAAAAAATTTATCAAGTAATTAATTATTGAAAATTATTCTTAATTGACTCCAATACTTTTGGTAAAAAATAAAAAAAAATTCCCTCACCTCAAAATTATGCAAGAAAACTACTGTTTCTCTTACAAAGGCTCCATCGTTGGATTATTTAATATTAAAATTTTTTCAAAAAATCAAAAAGAGAAAGGAATGATGATTTGATTTTTTTATATAAATCTTTTTTTTGTTGTTTTATAAGAAAAAAAAACTCATGTTTTTATACAAGAAAAATTGATACTTTTAACTTTTCCTTAAAAATATTTTTTTAAAAATTTTATTTTTTAAGAAAAATTGGTATTTCCAACTTTTCCTTAAAATTTTTTTTTTAATTTTCAAGGGAAACTGATACTTTCAACTTTTCCTTAAAAATATATTTTTTTAAAATTTTATTTTTAAGAAAAATTGATACTTTCAACTTTTTCTCAAAAATATTTTTAAGAAAATTTTTTTTTTCAAAAAAAATTGATACTTTCAACTTTTCATCAATAATATTTTTTTTTGAAAATTTTATTTTAAGAAAATCATTGAAAAATAAAAGGAATGCTTACTTAAATAAATAATTCCAATTTAATTAATAAATAAATGAGCAAAAATAATAATAATTATAGTAATAATAACAATAATAAAATAAATAAATAAATGAAAAAAAATCTTGATGCGGCTCAGCTCAACGATTGAAATAGCTCGGCTTGAGGCATAAAAATGGCTAGAAGACGCAGCTTAGATGGTTCGACTCAGTTGAAGGTTTGGTTGGAACGCGGGTCGACCAAAAGTGGGTTGTGCCCTGGTCGGGTTGGATTGAATAAAAATGTGCGGATCTTGGGGGTCTCTTAACGCCCAAAACAACGTCATTTTATGATAGTATAAAATGCTGAATTCGATTTTTTTTTACCAGATTTCTCATCCCCCATCTCTTTTCCCCTTCTTCTTTTCCCTCTTTCTCTAAGATTCAAGAACACCGGTTGAATCCTTGCCAGATTCTAAGATTTTCATCAAAATCTGGGTAAGGTCGTCAGAATCTAGCTGAAAGTTCACTGGTTTCTGGAAAATGGATGCCAGAAACTGGACGCTTCACCAAAAACTTTGAATTTCATCGAAAAGTCTCTGAAAAATTCAAATCTCTCTAAAAAATTACTTGAAATCTGGAATTTTTTTCAGGAATTTCCCAAAAAAAATGCCACAAAATTTGAAAAAATTTTCTAAAAATTCTAGAACTATCTCTGCTCTTCTAAATACTATTTTTGCTTATGTTTTCTCTCTATTTACTTTTTGTATTTTCGTGTCTCCCTAGCCTCACTTAGGGTCTTTATTTATAGGATAAAAAGCCAAAAAAATCCCCATCCGAATAAGAATTCCAATTTCTGTTAAACTTCACCCTTAACCCTAACTCAAACCTTACAACCTAATTCCAACCTAAATTCAACTTTCTTTTTTTTTTTAATTTTTTTCAGCCATTTTTTCATTTTTTATTATTTTTTATTAACAAAAATCAAATGTAGACCCCCAAACAGATTGGGATGTCTACAACTGACTCTCTTTACGTATTTTTTGTTAAACAAGAATTGTCCAAAGACGTAGACAACCCAATCAACTCAACACATTTTTGTGTATTTTTTTTGTTGAAAAAGTAAACAAAGTTCTTCTAAATAAAGGCTCAATGATAATAAATGCTCCTTTAAACAGAGGTATCAAAACTTTGAAAAATAAATTGCTCTTCTAAACAGAGGCACCACAATTTTGAAAAATAAATTGCTTCTTTAAATAGAGGCACCACAACTTTGAGAAATAAAATGCTCCTCTAAACAGAGGCACCAAAACTTTGAAAAATAAATTGCTCCTCTAAATAGAGGAACCACAACTTTGAACTTTGGAAAATAAATTGCTCCTCTAAACAGAGACACTAAAACTTTGGCAAATAAATTGCTCCTTTAAATAGATGCACCACAACTTTGAAAAATAAATTGCTCTTTTAAACAAAGGCACCAAAACTTTGAAAAATAAATTACTCCTCTAAACAGAGGTACCACAACTTTGAAAAATAAATTGTTCATCTAAATAGAGGCACCACAACTTTGAAAAATAAATTGCTCATCTAAACAAAGGCACCATAACTTTGGAAAAATAAATTGCTCATTTAAACAGAAGCACCATAACTTTTGAAAAAATAAATTGTTCATTGACAATCATGTCCAAATGAGTTATAGATCGTGTCTAAAGGATTTTAAGAGATTATGTCTGAAGGTCTTACAAATAATTTCTAATATTGAGGAATATTCTCTTTCAAGGATTAAAATCTTACCTCACAAGCTACTTCTCAAATAAGAATTTAAAACTCTTTCATCGAAAAGTCTTCATATCGTCTTCTTCACATGGGATCTTAGAACATCCCTACACTTGACCTTTTTAAATGCAATGTATGTTATACACTAGATATTTAGAAATGCAATGCATGCTATACAAATGTTGGTTAATTAATTCCCATTCAATTGTAGTAGTTAAGTTTCTCAAGTTCTTTTTTTGGGCCCCAAACCTCTCAATCTTCAAATACTAGGGCCAAATCGATGTAACTCTCAATCATTTCTCTCATTTAATTCTCATCTTCTCCTTTTTAAGAAATCTCTTTCCAAATTCAATATCCTTATCAGGAACTAAACATTTTAAATTTGCCTTTATCATTTTCAAACTTTCTAATGTAATATAAAAATCTTTCATGCTATTATTCATTTATCAATTATTATTTCAATCTCAAAAAGTAAGAATGCATTCACACATTTCCTCCATTGTAAGGTATTGAAGAGAAAAAAAATAAGAATGGCTAAGACATAATCAACAGAAGAGACATATAAAGAATGAAATGAAATGTTTTTTATTAGCAAAAATGATGGCAAACTTGGCTAGTTGGAAAAGAAAAAATTACAAAAATGGGTATGAAAGGACAAAGCCAAAAAATAAACAATCTGACAATCATGATAACATATCTTGAAGTCCTTTTCAAAAAATTTAACCACCCAATGCACTCAACAACTTAAAGTTTCTCAGAACATGCTGGCTTTCTTACTAATGAATTTTCATATTTGATGTTGTATTCTCCTTATCTAAGTTACCTTTTCAAGTTTTCAACTTAGATAAACCATGTTTTAACTCAAATCGCCCTTTTAAGATTTTCACCTTGAGTCTTCTTTTTTTTATTTTTTTATTTTTCATTATTTTTCTTTTTTTTTTTTTTTTTCAAGCATAGTATTTCTTCACAGCTTTAAAATTTATAAGATGAGGTAGATCATTTCCATCTATCTCAACCAATATCAAAGCTCCATCAGAGAAAGCTCGTTTCATGACATATGGC
Source organism: Durio zibethinus (assembly GCF_002303985.1). The sequence continues at coordinate 10,972,260 of NW_019168481.1, read as the reverse complement.
CCTTCCCAATTTGGAGTCCATTTTTTTCTATTATCGTGTTGACTTGGAAAGATTCTTTTCAAGACCAACTCATCTTCTTGAAAATGATGAGGTTACACTTTTTTTATCATGAGCCCTCATTATTCTTTTTTGATATAATTGATCATGGCATAATACTATCAATCTTTTTTCCTCGATGAGATTTAACTGTTCATAACGCTCTCGAATCCATTCAGTCTCTTCTAGTTCAACTTCTTTTAAAACCCCCAAGGATAAAATCTCCACTTCTATTAGTAGTACAACTTTCATCCCATAAACTAAAAAAAAATAGGGTTACCCCAGCAGAGGTGTGCATCGATATTCGATATGTATGCAATGCAAATGGTAACTTTTTATATCAATCTTTATAATTTTCAGTCATCTTCTTAAGAATTTTTTTTATATTTTTGTTTGCCACCTCAACTGTCCTATTCATTTTTTGATGGTATGGCATCAAATTATGATGCTTGATTTTGTACTGGGCACATATTGCTTGCATCACCTTACTATTCAGATTCTTAGCATTGTCTGAAATGATTCTTTTTGAAAGTCGATATCTGTAAATGATCTCTCTTTTTATGAACTTACAGACCATAGATAGTGTTACATTTCCAAATGATGCTACCTCCACCTATTTTGTGAAGTAGTTTATCATCATGAAAATAAATATATGCCCATTAGAAGCTTTTGGGATAATAGGACTAATGACATCCATGCCCCACAAAGAAAATGGCCAGGGTGGCGCTAAAATATGTAAAGCAAATGGTAATGCATGGATCTTGTCAACATAGATCTAAAACTTATGACATTTTTTAGCATAGTCAATGCAATCGCTCTTTATTGTCAATCAATAGTACCCTACTCTTATAATCTATCTTGCCATCATATGTCTATTGGCATGTGCCCTACATATCCCCTTATGCATCTCTTCGATAATTTTCTTAGCCTTGGCTTTATTTACACACCTCAACAATACTTGGTCATGGCTTTTTTTGTAAAGAATATTTTCATTCAGGAAGAAACTCATAGCTAGTCTTTGGATGACCCTTTTATCATTTTTAGTTGCTTGGACTGCGTATTGTTGGTTTTTAATGTACTATAAAATATCATACTATCAGGCCTTCCCATCCTCATTTTCTTTTACATTAGAGCAATGAGCCAGCATGTCTTTGACATCTAACCTGATGGGCTGAATGTCAGCATTATCATTAATTCGAACCATTGCTGCTAAAGTAACCAAGGCATCAGCAATCAGATTCTTCTCTTGAGGTAAATGATCAAATTGAATATCTTCGAACTGCTTGATCAATTCTAGAATATACTTACGATATAAAATGAGTTTTGAGTCTCTCATATCCCATTCTCCTTTCAATTGATATATAACTAGAGTTGAGTCTCCAAACATTTTTAATGCTTTAGCATTTTTATCTATAACAGCCTGTAAACTCATGATATATTCTCATATTCAGCGATATTATTTATGCAATTAAAATTTAACTTTACTGTTATAAGATAATATTGTTCTTCTGAAGAAATCAAGATTGCCTCAATTTTATGTCCTAAGGCATTGGTAGCTCCATCAAAATACATTTTCCAACTTTTATCTTTATGCCTTTCCTTTTCCAGCTAAGAAACAATCATCAAATCTTTATAAAAAAATTCCAATCTCATCAACTTATAATCTTCAATAGCATGATCTGGGAGAAACTTAGTTATGGTACTCTTTTTTATTACCTTCTGGCTTACATATATGATATCATATTTTGAGAGCATTACTTGCCATCTAGCAATTCTTATGGACAAAGAGGGTTTCTCAAAGATGTATTTAATTGGATCTAGTTTTGCTATTAGCTAGGTGGTATGATAGAGCATGTATTGTCTGAGTTTTTTGGTGGTCCAAGCTAATGCACAATACATTTTCTCCAAAGAAGAATATTTGGACTCGTATTCTATGAATTTCTTACTCAGATAGTAAATAGCTTTATCTTTTCGGTTAAACTCATCTTGATGCTTCAATACACATCCCATTGAATTCTAGTACACCGTCAGATATAAAATTAAAGGTCTCTTCGAAATAGGTGGCACTAATATTGAAGGATTTGACAAGTATTGCTTAATTTTTTCAAAAGCCATTTGACACTCCTCATTCCATTCTCCAGGGTTATTCTTTTACAAGAGCTTAAATATAAGATCACACCTGTAGGTAAGCTGAGAGATGAACCGAGAAATGTAGTTCAATCTACCTAAAAAACCTTAAACTTTTTTTGGTGTGTTTGGAGGTGAAAATTTTTGAATGGCTCGTATTTTATCAAGATTTACTTCAATCCCTCTTTCACTAACTACAAAGCCTAGCAACTTCCCTGACCTTGCCCTAAAGGTGTATTTCGCTGGGTTTATCTTGAGTTGGAATTTCTTCAACCTCTCAAATAGCTTTTTGAGGTTGGTGACATGATCTTCACCTTTTTGAGATTTTGTAATCATATCATCTATATATACCTCAATCTCTTTGTGCATTATGTCATGAAAGAGCATTATCATAACTTTTTGGTATGTTACCCTAGCATTCTTTAGACCAAAAGGCATGACTTTATAGCAAAACGTTCCCCATATGGTCACGAAAGTGGTTTTTTTTTATGTCACCTTCAGCCATTTTTATTTGGTTATATCTTAAAAACCCATCCCTAAAAGAGAACATCAAATGCTTGGCCGTGTTATCTACCAACATGTCAATATGAGGCAACAGAAAGTTACCCTTCAGGCTAGCTTTATTTAAATCATGATAATCTACACACATTCGCACCTTTCTATTCTTTTTAAGAACTGGAATAATGTTGGCTACTCATTCTGGATATGTGGCCACTTGTAAAAAACTAACAATCAAACTACTTTTTCACCTCTTTTTTTATCTTTAGTAGCATCTCAAGTTTCATTTACCTTAATTTTTGTTGGACTGGCTTACATTCTGGCTTCAAAGGTAGTTTGTGTTTTATTATTTCTATACTAAGCTCAGGCATATCTTGATAAGACTAAGCAAATATATCTATAAATTTTCAAAGTAGATTTTTCAATCGTTGTTTGTCTATCAATGAGAGTGATGTACCAATTTTAATCTCCTTCTTATTCTCATCATCTCTTAAATTCACCAATTCAATTGTCTTCTGATAAGGCTCAATTGGTTTGCTTTCTTGCTCAATCAATCTCATTAGGTCCAAAGGGATAACATATTTTTCAAAATCATCTCCATTATCAAGTGCATCAATGTTAATTAATTTTTCAAAATTAACCCTTTGATCATTATCATGATTATTTTTCTGTTCATTTAAGGACCTGAAATTGAATGAAATAGGATATGTTGGTGAAATGTATGAGAAGAATGGAAAAAAGAAAAATGAATGTACTAGAATAAATGAATGAAAATGCATCATTCCTAATTTTATTAGAATAATAATAGATAAATGGCCTAAACAAGAAAGACCACCCCGAGGCTTTAGTCATAAGCTATTAGGATGTTCAATTACATTGAATCGATATCAAGGATAGCAGGCATTTTAATAATGTTCCAATTATTTAGCTTGTAATCTGACGAATAAGGACAAACCCATATTTCCTATTCATACCCACTTTCATCTCCAATCGTATGGATAGATAACTCAACAAAAGCCTTCTCCATACTTTGTTCTAAGTCTTCGTCTACAGTTGGGTACAAGAACATTCCAGGCTTAAAGCTCTCATAGAGGTGTAGGATGATCATTGTTATCTTGTTGGCTTGTCTTCCCTTAATTTTCCAATCTTCAGTTTCATAGCCAATACCCAGTCTCTCCCTGTTATCCATCATTGTCGAAGGCTCCCTTATCTCCTGTAAAATTTTACCCAGTCTTACTCTAGGATACCAGCCTTTATGATGACCTGACACATTACTACTTTTGAAAAGTGCTAGTTTTTAGGTTCCTCACCCATAAAATTGACTTACTCAAAGGATCGGTAAGAACATTCTATCATTTTTTCAGTAACTTTCACATATAAAGTATTCAACGGTTGGGTTACTAGCATGTTTTCTTCCTCAAACACTACTACTAACTGACCTTCCATATTAAACTTGATCTTTTAGTACAAAGTAGAGGGGACAACACCTGTAATGTGAATCCATGGTTTTTCCAACAAACAATTATAAAATGAAGAGATATCTATTACTTGAAATTTTACATTAAAAGTACATGACCTAATTTGTAAGGGCATCTCTATATCTCTCAAGACTTCTCACCTAGTCCCATCGAATGCTCGAATAATCATTTGGCTATTCTTCATATATGAGTAATCAATAAGTAGCTTTGCTAAAGTTGACACAAGCATGACATTGATGACAGAACCATTGTCGATAAGAACCTTGGCTATAATATGACTCTTGCACTTGACAGTGATATGTAGAGCCTTGGTGCTTTCTCTACCTTATCGAGGAATCTCATCATCACTAAATGAAATATAGTTTGGCATAACCAGGTTTCTAGCTAAATGGTTTACATATTTAATAGACACATTATGTGCCACATATGCCTGGTTCAACATTTTCAGTAGGGTATTCCAATGTGGTTTCGAATTCAATAATAGTGCTAACAATGAAATTTATGTCGACATCTTATTTAACTATTCCACCATTGAGTATTCACTATGTTTTATCAACTTTAGAAATTCACAAGCCTTTTTTTCTAACATCGATTTCGGGCAATCCTCTTCAGGTACCATTTATGGATTATTTCTTTTTTCACCTCCATTGACTTTTTCTTTCCTAGCTCTTTTCAGAATTTTTAGAGTGTAGCACCTTTCACTTCGAGTGATGCCCCTCACACCAATTTTATTGGCAGTATCAGGCTTAAAGACATTCTCTTCTTGCCCTTGGACTATTATGTCACAATCGTATTTTCATGACACAGCCCTATTGCTCTTGTAATGGAATGGAACAGAAACTTTAAAGGCTACTGGCTTGGAAGCGAACTTATCTATGGTTGACTTTGGCCTATCCCCATAATAATTGTTAATGACCTTAAAAATAATTTGGGTGGCTGATCGATCATAAACATCTCAGCATTCTTTGAACTTTTTATTTTTTTCATGAAATTCAATTTAATATGAATCCATGAGCTTTTGTACTTCTTGGTGAAACTACTCACAAGCTTCGATAGAGTAACCAATTGCCCTACTATGATATTTATAGCTAGTGCTTGTTATATATGCTCCATAATAACTATGTAGACCTACTGGCTGTATCATGTAATTTCTCTATAAAGCATTAAATAGCCTATATCTTCACTTTTCTCTTCAAATAATGCTCATGTTCCTTACTCAGAGCATTCACGTTATGATTAGGCAAAAGATTGCCACTAATATTTGGTACAGTTACCCTCATGTATCAAAGTTAATCATTTCATTCTTGATCAATCATTGCACTTTATGTTTTAAGGTAGTGCAATTCTCAGTGGAATTACCAGCGATCCCGTAGTGATAGTCACAATGGGCTGTAGGATCATACCACTTAAGGTAAGGTGGCTTAAGTGGTTATAATTTACTATGAGCAATTAAATGATTGTTGTAAAGCTCAAGATATAACTTTGTATAGGTTATGCGAATTGGATCGACTATAGGCTTTTCGCGAGTAGTTCGTTGCTCTTGTGAACCACCTATTGAGCTAGCCGAACGGGCTTAAGGTCATAGGATAGGTTGAGTATTAAGACTATATGTGGTATTTTGAGGTCTAAAAGAGGGTTGATATGTTTAGGGGAAGATGACTGTGAGATTGGTTGGTATAAGTAAGGGGAAGCATTTTTCATAGTAGGATAATATGAAGAATATCCTTGTGATGGGTAGGGTTGATAACCCCTGAACTTTTGTCTATCAAAGCTTACAGCTTGAGCTTCAATCTTTTTCTTCTTTGAGGTTCTTTTAGTGGATATTTTTCTTTTCTCTAATTTGCCATTCTTAATGACACTTTCAATAATTTCTTTCGAAATCACCATATCGGTGAAATTCTTGGTTGCATTCTCTATCATCTTTTCATAATAAAAAGATTTTAGAGTGCTAATGAGTAACACTGTAATTTTTTTTTCAGTTAGAGAAGATTGCACTTGAGAAGCTACATCTCTTCACCTCTGGGCCTATTCCTTAAAAGACTCATTTGCCTTTTTCTTCATGTTTTGCAAGGACAAATGATCAAAAGCCAAACCCATTATATGTCGATATTGACTGATAAAGTCATGGGCTATATCGCTCCAAGAATAGATGCGAGTTCTATCCAGCTGGACATACCACCTAGCAGCAGAACCCATAAGACTATCTTGAAAAATATGCATTAGTAGTTTTTTATTATAGGCATGGGTTACCATCTTCTGATAGTACATGGTGATATGAGTCTTTGGGTATTTCGTACCATCATATTTCTTAAATTTTGGTACTTTGAACTTTGGAAGAATAATCACATCTGGGACTAAACGAAGCCCAACAGCATCGAAAGAACTATAAAACCCAATTCCTACCATAGCCCGTAACCTTTGTTCAAGCATACTAATCTTCGAGTCTTCCTGAAATTCAACCACTTTTGCTTTTTTTTCTCTTTTTCTTTCAAGTTATCTAGATCAAAAACTTGGATTGGTTATATTACCTTTTCAGTAAAGATAAGATTCACATAGCTATGATAATGCTTTGGGTTCAAAACTGATGGCATTCTAGGGTATACAGGATATGTGAATTACTATGGTGGTATATCCTGTATGGACTGGGCTTGTTGTGGACCAAAACTGGAATGATATAGAGGATCGACCACTTCTTGTGATGGAAGGCCCTATTAACTTGTGTTTTTTTCTATCCTTTTTTCCTTGTTTAACTTGTTGAGAGCATCTAAAATCTTATTCAACTCATTTTCAAGTTTTTCCTGTGCTTTTTCTATTTTTTCAAGTCGACGAAAGTTTTCTTACTCCATTTGTCTAGCTTTGACTTTTATGTTATATCAGTGGATAGGGTTCTTACTAGATAGAGCTATCTTTGAACCTTGAATACCATATCTTAGAATTAGCAAGTTTATATGACTATCTCATGGTTATTTTGTTAAATGTAATGAATGAAAATGCATGCATGCAAAGAACATTTACTTTAAAACAATGTTCAACCAAAAGATTTCATTTATTCCAAAGAACTTTGTTTACATAGAATTTATCATCCTAGAGTTATAACTATAGAATCATTTGATTTACTTATACTAGTTTCTTGCTTCTTCAATGAAAATCAACAGGTGCTATCCATGTTCCCTTACTAGGGCCACCACTTGCTTCAATGCTTCTGCCTCTTCGACCATTTCTCTTGCCTTACATACCTTTTTACAAATTTTGGTTGTTAAGTGCTCAATATACTTCTGTCTTCTTAAGTTTTCCCTTTTACCACACCATACTTAGTATGATAACTCTCTGTGCTCTTTAACCAATACAGTAATATAATCTTCTTATTCATTCAACCTTTATCTCAACCTGCTCAGATAGTTGTTCAACATGTTATTTTTTGTCTGTACATAAGTATTTTTTTTTCTTCTAATTCAACATATTCTTGCTTCAACTACTCATTTTTATCAGTCAGTTCAGTGATTGTTATCTCTTTAGCTTTGACCTTTACACACAACCTTTTATGTTTATGGTGTAGTTCCGCTAGATCTTTGACAACTGTATCATGTTCTCTAGTAATCTTGTAAACTTTAACTTCATGTTTTTTAGCTTTATCTTTTCATTAATCTCTCTTCTCTTGAAGGTTCTGGATTTTTTGTTTTAACTTATCTTTTTCGATCTCAAACTCTTTTTTCGTAAATTCTAATTCTGATGGTATTTCTTCAAGCTTTCCTCTTATTGGTTGTTGAAAGCTTTCATAAGTGAATACCACTTCCTATCCTCATCTTGCTCTCCAAACCAAGCACCCATTAGTGGCTTTATTAGTGAACGGTCCGAGATTCACCTTACGGGGGTTTTTTCATGCTTTAATCATATCATTCATCTTCTGAAATACTTTTGGCTCACTATAAGAAAAATCTAATTAATAAACTTTATGTGTTATAGGAATGGATTATTCTACCCCAAACTGCCTCCTTACTAAAAGTAGGGCATAACTTGTTTATCCCCATAAACCTAGAAATGGGACCACATTTTTATCTCCACGCTGATATAACATAGGTTCATGATTCATCTACAGGGCCAACCATCTCACCTCGGCGTTTATTAGCTTTGTTAAGGACGTTATCCACTCTTTTTTAGACTTTTGTTCTGGCCAATCACTTTCACATAATTCTTTGATTGGAGCTCGATTACGAAAATAAAGCTTCGAGAAAGCACTTTTTTTACACTCGAAGTGACTTTTCATCTATAAGTACAATAGTTGTATACAGCCTGTAAAACACCTCTCATTCTGGCAACAGTAACTCAACGATCTAATGGTCTTTGTTAATATCACTGTTGATGGGTTGCAACCATTGATCACACTTTCAAAAAAGTCAACCAATGCTATTTCAATATAACCCAAAACCTTTGAAAAAATCACCATTCCATATATGGCTAAGGCAAACACGTCTAACCCTCGCTCCTTGTCGGCATGTTGTACTAAAAAATCATGAAAGAACTTTCAAGGTAGGCAAACCTGCTCTTATTTCTTCTTTGTATGAGAATCCATAATCTCTTTGTCTATCCCCATAAGATGGGTCAGATTCTTACAAAATCTTGATTTATGTTTTTTGACATATATCTTATTCGGAGCCTAGAGGTGAAGACCTAACAAAGTTGAATATTCTTCAATGGTCAATGTCATATCAACTTTATTGAAGATAAAACACTTGTATGAAAGATCTCATAATTGCACTGTAACTCAAATTAGTTGATTCTCAACATTCACTACAAGAAGGTGTGATATATGTTTATGCCTCTGGCAAAATTCCTCTTGTCTTAATGGATTCATCTTCTTCCATATATCAACCAAACCCTCTAAATTATTTTGTTTGAAGAGGATGGATATTTTTTAAGATAAGGTGGAAGCATAGCCGATTGGTAGACAATCTCTCTCTTTTTGTTGAATCCTTTCTGACTAAACCTTTATTTCGTTGGGTGATTCATAAGGAGCTAATACAAACGAAGAGCAAACTAGTCATTCTGTGGAGTCTATGAAAAAATCTTTGTTGAAGACCATCTTTTAAACAAATATTCTTTATGCAACTTTATGATATAAGCATGAATCAATGCAAAGATGAATAAGAGAAAAAGGTTAGTACAACAAATAAATAACTAATTAAAACATCACACACAATAAAAAGAATGAATCATATGCTTTTGGTCAATTCTAAAGGGAAGAAGATGGCTTTATCTATAGGTTAGGCACTTTTAAAGTTCACTATATGTGGTTCAAGTTTAAAGTCTAAAGGTTCCCAAATTGCTCATTACATCATTGTCTATCACAGACTAGTAAGGCACCCCAATCCTCACCTATTACAGGCTGCTAGCAGAAAAAGTTTAATTTGAGTAGGAGTATTTCGTTAGCCATTACAGAGGCATTAAAACCTGACGAAAGCATAGGTAGTTTACTCCTTCCTAGAGGGACGGAGTTCAGATATAAAACTTATGCTATGCACATGCATATGAATTATAGAGTTAACAAAGTAAATAAATAGAATAATTGAATAAAAAATCTATACAAAAAGTTTAATTTTATTAGACTTTTGAATAACATGAATTTATTTACAGGCCTGACTCTCAGCTGTCCCCAATGGATTCGCCAAACTGTCATAACGTTTAGATTTTGGGATCTTTTGCTAGACATTGACTTGAGGAGTTACCACAAATCTTTTTTATTTATGTGTGATTGGCCACCTATCTGAATCTGTCCCTTTTAAAGAGGAATCTTAAATTTGGCTTAGGTATCTCTAAAAGATAAATTCAATGTCTGCAAAATCAAAACTAGGTTCGGGAGCACGGTTACGCGTAAGAAAAGTTATAGCACCCTTACGATGTCCATCAGAAGATGGGACTAGCTTAATTTCATGTTATCCATTAAGTTTAAAAAATTTATCAAGTAATTAATTATTAAAAATTATTTTTAATTGACTCCAATACTTTTGGTAGAAAATTAAGAAAATTCTTTCACCTCAAGAGTATGCAAGAAAACTATTGTTTCTCTTAAAAAGGCTCTATCGTCAGATTGTTTAACATTAAAAATTTTTCAAAAAAATAAAAAAAGAAAGGAATGATGATTTGATTTTTGATATAGATCTCTTTTTTTGTTGTTTTATAAGAAAAAAAACTCATGCTTTTATACAAGAAAAATTGATGCTTTCAATTTTTTCTTAAAAATATTTTTTTTAAATTTATTTTTTAAGAAAAATTGATACTTCCAACTTTTCTTCAGAAATTTTTTTTAACAATTTTATTTTCAAGGAAAATTGATATTTTCAACTTTTATTTAAAAATTTTTTTTCCTTACAAATACTTTTTGAAAATTTATGTTTTCAAGGAAAATTGATACTTTCAACTTTTCATCAAAAATATTTTTTTTGAAAATTTTTGTTTTCAAGGAAAATTAATACTTTCAACTTTTCCTCAAAAATATCTTTTTTGAAAATTTTATTTTAGGAAAATCATTGAAAAATAAAGGAATGCTTACTTAAATAAATAATTCCAATTTAAACAATAAATAAATAAGTAGAAATAATAATAACAAATAAATAAATAAATAAACCTTGACGCGGCTCGAATCAACAGCAGAAATGGCTCGGCTTAAGGCACAAAAGTAGCTAAAAGGCGTGGCTCAAGCAGTTTGGCTCAGTTGAAGGTTTGGCTGGAACAAGGATAGGCTAAAAATGGGTTACGCCCGAATCGGGTTGGATCAAATAGAAACGCACAGATCCTGAGGGTCTCTTAACACCCAAAACGACATCATTTTGTGATAATATAAAGGACTAAATTTAATCTTTTTTATCAAATTTCTCTCTCTTTCTTTTCTTTTCTCTCATTCTCTCTCTAAGATTCAAGAATACTGGCTGAATCCTTCATCGAATTCTGAGATTTTCACCAAAATCTGGGTAAGGTCGCTAGAATCTGGCCAAAAGTTCACTGGTTTCTAGAAAATGGATGCTGAAAGCTGGAAGCTTTGCCAAAAACTTTGAATTTCACCGAAAAGTCATTGAAATTTTCAAATCTCGTCGAAAAAAAACTCGAAATCTAGAATTTTTCCAAAGATTTCCCATAAAAAATACCAAAAATTTTAAAAATTTTTTTAAAAAATTCTAGAACCGTCTTTACTCTTCTAAACATTGTTTTTGCTTCTGTTTTCTCTCTATTTGCTTTTTGTATTTTCATGTCTCCCTTGCTTCACGTAAGGTCTCCATTTATAGCGTTAAAAGCCAAAGAGTCTCCATCCAAATAGGAATTCTAATTTTTATTAAACTTCACCCTTAACCCTAGTTCAAACCCTACAACTTAATTCCAGCCTAAATTCAACTTCCTTTTTTTTCATTTTTTATTATTTTTTATTAACAAAAATAAAATGTAGACCCCCAAACAGATTGAGGTGTCTACAACTACTTTACTTTTAAAAAAAAGAGAAAGAGAGTTCAAGTCAAAAACTTGGAAAGGTAGTTTGAACTAAATGAGGATTTATCTAAGTTGAAAACCTATAAAGATGACTTGGATAAGGAAAATATTGCGTCATTTAGGGATTGCATCAACATGAAAGCTGGTATATTTTAAAGAGCTTTAAAGTGCTAAGGGCATGGTATGGTTGAGTCTTTGGAAAATATCTATGATATGTTATCATGATTATCTAAGTGGTTATCTTAGGGCATTATTGTCCCAAATAACCACCATTGTTTACCTTGACCATATCTAGCCGACAAAATTGTCCCAAATAGCCATCATTTGTAATCTAGTTTCTTTCCTAAATAAATATGTTCATTATTTACATCTTACTTTCAATCTTTACCTTTTCTTTCTATACTTTGCAATGAATAGAAGAAATGTATAATTTGCTTCTTCATGTCATGAAATTGGGATAATGATTAATAATTAAATAATATCATTGAAGATTGTACATCACTTTGGAGGGTTGAAAGGAACACATGAAACCTTCAAAGCTTGATACAAACTTTGATTCCAGAAGACGAGCACCAATTTTAAGAATGGAGTTGATTTTGTTCCTATTGTTGAAAATTTAAAGAATTTGGAACTCAAAAGTAAGTCTTGAGCATCTATGTACTACAATTGATAATTCATTTGCACTAGATACATTGCATACATTGATATTCATTCCATTTATCCAAACAAGAATGTAGCAAAATCCAACATAAAGAATGCAAATGCAAAGATTTTGAATTCTTGATGGAGAAGAAATTTTTGAGGTAAGATTTTTAATCTTTGAATAAAAAGTTTTTCAAAATTCTCGAACCTCATATTAAAGGAACCTATTTTTTGTTTTAAATCATTAAGCCTTTGGTTAAAGGATTCTTAATTTTAAAGATTTTTAACCTCTGAATAGAGGAGCCCATTTCTTATTTTAAAGTTGTTTAGCCTTTTTTGTATAAAAGAGCCCATTTCCTAATTTAAAGTTGTTTAACCTTCTTTATATAGAAAAGCCCATTTCCTAATTTAAAGTTGTTTAGCCTCTGAATACAAGAGAGCCTATTTCCTACTTTAAAGTTGTTTAGCCTCTGTATAAAGGAGCTCATTCCTTAATTTAAAGTTATTTAACCTCTGTATAGAGGAGCCAATTTCTATTTTTAAAGTTGTTTAGCATCTGTATAGAGGAGCCCATTCCTTAATTTAAAATTGTTAAGCCTTGTAGAGGAACCCATTTCCTATTTTAGAGTTGTTTGCCTCTATATAGAGGTAATGATTTTGTTAAACCTCTGTTTAAAGGAATTAGTTGGAGTTTAAGCCTTATGCCTTTGTTTGGAGGATTTCTTTAAAAAATTTCAAAAAAGTACAGGCCTCTGTTTATAAGATTCTTTTAAAATTGCTTGAAATTCAACTAGACTCAATGGTTGTCTATGTCATTGCATCATTCTTATTTCATAGAGATGTGCAAAAAAGAGCAATTATAGACAACCCATTTCGTCCGAAATCAATAATTTAATCTCAAGTTTTGTCCAAGGTCTGTAATTGAATCTCGGGTTTTGAATTTTTGAAATACCTATTGTTTTTTAAATTGGCTTTGAATATTTAGACTTAGGAGTAAGTTTGGGCTTTAAGCCCAGTGAGTGTTTTGGTGTTCAAGCTTGGAGCCCATCATCAATTTCTCTTTTAGTTTTACTATTAAAAAAAGGGAAAGGAAATAAAAAACTTTTCAATCCAATTTTTTGAAGCCAATTGAGTGATAAGGATTAAAAACCTTTTACCACAATTAAAGTCATGGACTAAAACCCAAGAATCACATAGTGATCAAATCTGATAGATTTGATCCTTTTTTAATCAGTAAAACCTTAATCGTATCTGGCAAATTCGATCTAATCAATAAAATTCTTAAAATTTTTTATAAAAAAAGCCTATAAATGGTGCCTAAAAATCATATAAAAAAAGGGAGAGAAGAATCCATAAGAACTTTAAGTTTTTGTGTGGAAAGTTTTCTGTTTTCATTCTAGGATCCTTGTTTACAAGTTTAGGGTTTTTTTTTTTTAAGGGCATGGAAAAGTTTGCTGTTTCATTTTGGGATTTTTGTTTTTGAAAAGTTTTGTTCATTTTGGAATTCTGGCATGGATTCTAGGTTAAAGCCCTCAATGTTGTTGGGTTTTTGGAAATAAGGAATTTCTAGAATTTTTTAGGATTTTAAGTTTTTTTCTAGAAAATATTTGAATTTCACAGTGACTGTTTGAAGTTTTCGATTGTTGCCGATCGATTTTTGCAAATTTGTTTGAAGTTTCTGGCATGCTTGTAGAGAAAGTGATAGAGGAAATTTGAGTAGAGAAAGAAGGGAATATGCAATTCTAAAGAAAAATAGAAGAAATCTTGGTTTTTATACAAGTCTAAAACGACATCATTTTGGGACCCGTTTGACCCGCTCGACTTGCATGAACTTGTGCATAGCCAATGTGTAAGTGTCACGGGTCGAGACTTAAGCTTCGAACCCGCGCGGCTCTTGGACCCGGGCATTCACCCTTCCAGCATCCCAAATCAGCCTTCTTGCCACAGTTATGAACTTGTCACAACCCAATGTGCAAGGACCAAACTGATCGCAGGTGTCCGCTTTTTTTTTTTCATCTTATTTTTTGTTTTGATTTTTTAAATTTTATCTTATATTATTTTTTTAATTTTTAATTTTTTTATCCTTATTTATTATTTTACTCATATTTTAAATTAAACAATTTATTACTATCATTATTTTATTTAGGAAGTTTACTTTATTTATTTATTTATTCATAAAAAAAACAACCCAAAATACTTCTAAAATAAATTCATGAATCTTACCAAACTATTAAAGAATTTTTTGTGAATTTAAATTTTTATAAATTCTACCAAATGATTGGAGAATTTCATGAATAAATTTTTATAAAAAAATTATTATTAATAAAATATTTTATTTTGATCATACTTAACTATTGGAGGATTTAAGTATGAAATTAAACTTTATCAAATTATTAGAAGGTTTAATGAATTTTCTGAAAATAAATTTATAACGAAATCTCATCAAATTATTAGGAAATCTGTATTAAAATAAATTTCACCAAACTATTAGAAGATTTTACTAGTCATTTTTCTAAATAAATATGTTAATCAATTTGACAATGAAACCTCTTCAAAGTGGGATACTAGTCTTTATAAATACTCTTAAGGTAAAAAAATTATCTTAAATTACTACCAAACTATTGAAATGATTTTAGGATTAATTTTCAATAATCAAATTATTTAGTAAAATTATAAAAATATTTTAAAGATTGGATAACTTAAAATCAAATTAGTACCATCTTTTAAATGGACGTTATGAAAGTACTATAACATTCTTTACACATAATCATACCTTCAAACTTAAATTTAATTTAGTATACTAGAATCTATTATTTAAATATACTTAAGTTAAGCTTAGGATTCTTCTTTAAAATGAGATAGATTCAGTTAGGTGACCAATCACACTAATCAAAAAATATTAGTAACGACTTCTGAGTCTATATCTAGCGGTAAGTTTACATATCTATATATTATGACAATTGATATAGTAAATAATATTTTTATTATTTTTATAATTAATAATATTTAATATAACAACATTTTTTTAATAATATAAATATTTTTTATCATTACTTAATATTTTTTAATATATAATATATTATTTTTATATTTATTGACTAATATATTTATTTTACTATTTTAATAATTTATTTTACTATTTTAATAATAAATATAAATAAATAATTTTTTTGTTATTGAATAATAGATTATTTTAATATAAAATATAAGTTTTTTAATTGTATAAATATTTGAATGTTTTCATAATAAAGATTACTATTTTTAATATTGTTATATAAATAAAAATAATATTTTAATAACAGTATTACTATTTTAAATATTTTAAAATATTAATATAAATAATAAATACTTTTATTTTAAGTGTTTAATATTTATGTAATATTTTTAATATTAAATATTACTATTAAAATATAATTATTTATTATTATTAATAATATTAATAATAAATAATTTTTAATATTTTAATAGTTACATCAATATTATTTTAAAAAATGGATTGTTCATAAAACAATCAAACAACAAAAAAATTTTCATTGACTCATCCAAATAATAAAAAATCTCTTTTTTTTAGAAATTGTAAATATTTTTCAAAAAATATTTTTTTAAAGACATTTTTCATGAAACAACGAAACCTAAAGTGTGAACCAAGTTCAAGGTTAAGGAATTAAATAGTGAAATGGTTTTAGACATGCTGGACAATCAGTTATTGGGCTTTTTACATTAAAGCAACCTTTTGTTGAATGGAATGAGTTTATTTTTGTTAGGTTAGTATTTAATGGAAATTTTGCTAAACCTTCCTCGAGGGCTGTTGAAGTGAGTGGGAAGCTTGGAAAGACTTATCCAATAATGCTTGTGGTTGGAAATAAATTAGTTGTTATCATTGATCCTCATAGGCTTAGGTTTCTGGTAATGGGAACGAAACATGGAGCTATTAAGGATGTGATTTGTGGCAACACAATTGCCATGGTTGATTTAGATAATTTATCACCAATAATGCTATTTTGACTAATGAGAAGGAAGTTACTGCTTCAAATGGGTAGATTATTTTATTCATTGATGAGACTCACACAGCTGTTGGTGCAAGGGCCACAAGTGGCGCAATATATACTATGATATTGTTAAAGTCAATGCTGGGGAGGGGTGAGCTGCGATGCATAGGGGTTACTACATCGAATGAGAATAGGAAATATATTGAGAAGGTTCTGCATTTAAACGTAGATTTCAATAACTCTATGGCCGTCAATTATCTGTTAAAGTACAGCATTTATTCTTTGAGGTTTACGTGAATGATATCAGCTACATCGTAGTGGTAAAATATCTAACCATGCTCTTGTTTCAGCAACAATTCTTATGGATGGCTATAGAATTGTCATAACTGTTAGAATGAAAATTTAAAAATTTCCAAAAGAAAGAGAATTATTACAAATTTTTTTGTTAGTTGTGATTAATCACTTATAAAATTTATCTTTTAAATAAAACTTTAAAAGTAGTTTAAAGTTCATTGAAAAAATAATTTTGATCTTTAAAATCAAATATAAGTTCGAAAATATAATTACGCATGAAAAATATTTGACACCCCTATAATGATCATTTTAAAATTATACATATTAATCATGCGTTGTCCTTTAGTATTGATAAAAATAGTCTTAATTTGAATATTTAAAATAATTCCCTTAATATATTGATTTTTGCAAAATCTTTTTTAAAACCTTTTTTTTATGAATAAAATGAAGGTATTTAGTTTTGAAATATTCTTCTGAATTTTTTAATATTGAGGTGAAATTTCGAAAAGTATTTTTTTAGTTAGAATTCTCGTAATATCCCTTAAAATCTAGCATAATATTCTTTTATAAAGAATAATTATTGAAAAATCCTCTAATATGTAAGTAAGGTCCAAACAATTATTTTTATTTAGGAATATTAGCTTTTATTTATAATAAAAAAATTCCTAAAATCACCACCTATTACTTTATATTTTTTGACAATAATAAAATGCATGTAATGCAACATGAAATAAATGAATGATACCAATACAAATTTAATGATGCAAATGACCAATTTAATTCTATCTTATAAATTCTTGATCTTATCTTTTTTTTCATTATTATTTTTAAAAAATTCAATTATAAAAGAAATTGATTTATTCTTTTTATTTTTTGTGTTGGAAGAATTTCTTTAATTCTCCTAAATCTAAGTGAAATTTAAGAAAATTAGCTTCACTTAAAAAATTCTTGTAATTAATTTTGGTAAAATGAAAATGATATTTCTTAGCAAAAATATGATTTGAATTCCCCCAATAACTAGGCAAGGCCTTCAAAATCATTTTTTGAAAATTATTCCATTTTTCTTAAAAGAATTTTTGAATTTGTTATCTTGCTATTTCATATTTATCATTAATTCATAAAATACATATAAGACAACATAAGCATAAATTAAATGATGCATACAATTACATTTCTTTTCTAGGTAGATTTCGTTTAGGATGAAAATGACATTTTTGGTATTAGACATATTTTTATTTATTTATTTATTTAGCTCCCTAATAATATCTAGATAGATTTAAAAAAATAATTCTTTATTAGATAAATTCACATAAATATTTTTTATAAACTAAGATAATATTCCTTTGCAAAAATAATTATTTGAATTCCTCTTAATATCTAGGTAGGGATTCTAGAATCATATTTTACTTGAAAATACTATTCTATTTTATTTTTAAAAATAACGATAATAGTCATCTCATTTTGAAATACTTTGTAAAAATGCAACATCAATACAAGCATTTGCAATTTTTGGCTTCATAAATACTATTTAATTCTAATACATACATTTCCCTATATTACAACATATAAATTGTACAAAAAATTGAACATATGATATAAAAATTTAAGAAATGAGATCATACCTAAGTGATTCCTTATGCAATAGCCCAAAATATAATGTCCACAAACTCAAATAACCCAATGTTGTACCCAAAAGAAATTGGACTAGGTTAGGTCAATCTCGAATAAACGAGTCAAGTCAACAACTTCATTTTTTTTAACTATTCCCTAATCGAAAAAACTCAATGTTTCAATCCCATTTTCTTCTTTTCTTTATTTCTTTTCCTTTTTATTCTTCTTTTCCTCTTCTTTCTTTCTCTATTTTTTTTCATTTACTCCCAACTGTGAAATTTGAGTCTCTCTTTCTATTTTCTTCTTCATTTTTTTTCTTCCTTCTTTTTTCTTTTTCTTATTTTCTTTTTATTTTCTCCTTCTATAGCCACCAACTCAACTCTACCATCTGCTTGTCACTTCCATCTGAAGCCCAAGCCTTTTTTGAGCCATCGATTGTTAAACAAAGGCCTTTCTTTCTTTTTTTTTTTCTTCCTTTCCTTTTTCCTCTTTTCTCTCTCTAACCGAATACAACCTCTCCCTTTTTTTTGTTTTTGTTGATGTCTGGGTTCCTCACCAACGAGGATTGTGGTTTTTTTTTTATATATTTAATGGACTTTACTGGGATAGCTTTAGCTTTGATTTTTATTGAATATCGTAATGGCTTGGTAGTTTAGAATTATTTTCCCTCAATCTACGAATTATTGTCTGCTTGGTGAATTTTGTGGCCAAAAATAGGGTTACGGCTGGTAAAAGAGTTATGCTAGGATTTTTTAATGATGGGTTACGATGGTAATCTAGGCAATGTTGAGGATGATTCAATTGGGTTAAGTTGGGAAAGAAATAGAATTTGGGTCTTCGACTTTAGTGAGGTAAAAGATTATAATGGAGTTAGTGTTGAGTAAGGTGATTTGAGTGTAAGGTAGTGGTTGGCTTGAAGGTTCTGGCGATGGTGGCTCATTGGTATTGATTGGAGAATGAACTGCTTGGAGTTGCTAGCAAATGTAGTAGGCTATTGATGGAGCTGTGATGGTGGTTAGGGTCTGATGGGTAAAGAAAAGCTCATAGGTGTTGGTAAATTAGGCTAAAATTTTTTAAATTCTCCTTTTGAAGTTTTTTTGTGTGCCAAAAAAGTTTTTCTCTTCGTGCGAATTGGTTCTCCCTTTTATTACCAACTTTTATACTAGAAAATGAGGTGAAGATCATTTTGAAAAGGTAATTGAAATTTTTGGCATGTTGTTGCAATGGGTAGTAATGGATTACTACATTTGGGGTTTTGTAATGCTACATTTAAAGGGGGAAAAAAGTGAAAAGGTTGAGAAGAAAAAATGTGACTTTTGGGATGTTATTTTTTTATCAATTGGTGTTGTAGGTGAAATGGATAAAAAGAGAGTGGAAAAAAATTTGAAAGGTAAAAGCACTTAGGTAAATTGGGGGAAAGAAAAGTAAAATCTGGGAAAGAGGAAAATGAAAGAAGGCTACTACAAGGGCAGTCGACCCTCTAGGTTTTTTTTAAATTTTTGACTTTTTTGTGTATTATTTTTTAATTAATCACAATTCAAATGAAATTGGGCTTTAAGATTATATTTGGACCTACAATTGGACTTTAGGGCTTAGAAATTAACTTAGACTTCTATTCGACCTTCAAACCCAATTGATCCAAATGTGAGTTGAATTGGGTTGTAACCTATGTAAAATTATCCCTAAATAATTAAAAAAAGTAAAATGAGTCCAGTCAAATTAAGATACTTGAATCACTTCAAATTGGTATGTCCAAATAAAAAATAAAAATCAAACATGATTGAATTATCTCGGACAAAATCAAATGTCTACATAAAAAATGTTTTCTACCTTACAAAGCCATTGACCTTGTTGATGAAACTGTTGAGATGGATACCATTTCTAAGCCATAGAATTGGATGAGATAAATAAAACTGTTCTAATGTTGGTGATGAAGAAACTTCACCTTAAAAATGACACTAATAAAGTTTCCCAAAAAAGGGTAAGCAAGCTAGAAAATGATTTAAACTCACTTAAACAAAAACAAAAAGAATTAATTGAACGTGGGAGCATGAGAAGCACTTATTACCAAGATCCAATTAATAAAAGTAGAGATTGATAGAATTAATCAAGACATGGAAGTTGATTTTCCTTATATTGTCTTAAATATTATTTATGGCACTAATGACATTGTTAATGCTACTTGTGGTGATTGACGATATCAAAGCTATATCATTTATTGGTTCCAATACTACTAACATGCACACATATGAAAAGTTTTGCTAAAGGGAAAAATGTGCAGTCCAACACAAATGCCAAAAATTATGGCATTGTCATACCTGATGCAAATAACACTATTTTGAATGATTTAGTTGCTGTTGGTCTCAATGTTGCTAAACAAATGCGCATAGCACTTAGCATGTTAATCTTTATTGGTGACTTAAAATCATAGGAGAATAAATTTATGGACTGTACCAAAGTTCTTACAATGAATGCTGAAATAGAACATGACGTAGACCATAGTCCAATGATTAACAAACAAGCTAAGGAACAAATATGCAAATTACTCCAATCTAGAGTTAAGATTGGTGCCAAACTACTACGTAATGGAGAGTTATTTGTTCAAGTAACATTTTATTACAATCCTACAATTGAGAAAGATAATATACTTGATGGTGCTAAATGTGATATATCATGCCTTCCAGGGATGATATCCCTAGCTTTTATCCTTAAGGACAAAGGATGTTTTGGGCTAAATGTTGCGGATCAAATATTATTGGGTTAAAACTAAAGTATAGAGCTAGTTTTTAAGCTATTTCATACTCAGGGCTTATGTTTTTTATTTTCAATTTGTTAGAAAAATAAAGGGAGAGCATGCGAGTGTGTTGTTGATCCAAGAGTCTTGGATTACAGTTGTGATGATTCATAAGAGGAGCCAAAGGGTATTGTGGAAAGCATTCTGTTATGCAAATATGAAATCTATATTCTCTTTTTGAATTTTCTCTTATTCTTTCTTTATTTTCTTCTTTTTCTTACTATCACCTCTGATATACTCTATCCATATTCTTTTTCTTCCCTATTACTATTATTTTGGGGAGAGTTCTAAATACACCACCAATTTTTCTCTCTACACCCTAACATTTTTCTTTCAAAAATATCCGTATAAAAATATCAATTTTGTCCTTTAATAAATTATCAATTTTACTCTTTTTGCAACCCATGTTTAAAGCTTTCGAAAATCCATTTTAGAGAGCCTTTTAAAACTTTCAAAAATCCATTTTTGAGAAGTATGATTTTGACAAAAAAAACTTTATACATCGTTCATATTTCATTTAACATTTAAGGTTCTCAGAAATGGACTTTTGAGAAATACGATTTCAATAAAAAACCTTTGAGGTTTAGGGTTTTATGGTTTAGAATGAAGAAGTTAAAAGGGTATGAAAAAAAATGTGATTTTTGTTGATAGGGTATTTAGAAGAAATAAAGATTTTTATTTTGAGAGTGTGGTGTATTTAGAAATTGAGTGTGAAGAAAAATTTTATGGGTGTATTTAAAACTCCCCTTATTTCTATCATACAAGCTTTTTTAAGGTTTGTATCACCTTTGCCCTTGGATTTGAGTCTTTGTTTCAACAGAGCTGTTATTTCTAGCAGGATTTTTAATAGGTTGTGCCTGGGCCTGCTGGAAGATGGAAAAGGAGGAATATGTGATGGTGTCTGGCCCATATCAGGAACATGAAATGGGACAGCCCTAATTCACCTACGTCTACTTACCAATCTTGAAAAACTGCGAAAGAGATTAAAATTTGGAAGATATGGGATGAGATAAGTGACCTAATTGGACTTGCGTCAAGGTATACCAAGAGGATGCAGAGGAAATTGATCGAGGATGTGAATGAGAATTGGAGTAATTAAAACAATTTGGTATTTAAAACTCTGCCTAAGGCTGCCTCTTTTTGAAATTTATTCAGTTAATAGTTAATCATTTCCATTGATGTCATCATCCTTCAAGATGCTGTGGTATGACTAATTATTTATTTATTTTTTTTCATAAGGCTGTTTCATTTTTAGCGCCTTGAATTGATTCCAGAAAAAAGTGGGAAAAGCCAAGATTTGTGGAACAAAACAATGTCCTACAATTGTAAACTTAAAGACATGCTGTTTGTTCATAAAAGTTTTAACTCTCTTTAAATCTTTATCACATCTGAATGATGCAGCTTTAATAGAAAGTTCACAAGAAAAGAGAACAAGAATTCAAACAAAACCTTTGGTCCATAAAGGAAAACCCTCGGTTTATGAGAATGTAATTAATCTTTGCTGAATCATTGAACTTGCTTTAGGCCTTTGGTCCAACTCTGCCCAAGCTCCAATATTTTCCCCTGGAAAGTAGAAAAAAAATGCAAGGGCAAGGCTGGATTGAACATATTAATTAACCGGATGAGACTGCATCGAGTGGGCATCTGTTGGGAGGGGTGCATTGTCCCTCCAAGCAGCAACCCAACATAATAAACTAGAAAATCTCCACTGCTAAGTGCTTGGAAAAAGTTGAGTGCTATGCTATCATTTTGCCCCTCAATAAAGGTAAGGAATAAGGATATTCATATCCTAATAAACAAACCACCCACAGCAGATTTCTTCCATAGCACTTTCTCCTCAATAATGCTTCTCTTCTTGTATATAAATACTATATTGAATTCTTCCATGGAGTGCACAGGAAACAGCTTTTTCAACTGTTTGCTTCAGTGCTACTCCTCTCCCAAAGAAACAAAGCAGCAAGTGAAAAATGCAAAAGTTACTCTGATTTCCAAGTGTTTTCAATCTATTCTTAGGGTGTGGATGAGACAGGAGGAGTATTGAGCGTGTGTTAAGAATTATGTAGCTATTCAAAAACTCCATGTTGCCCACTAAGTTTGATCAATCAATGATAAGCTGATATTTTTCTATGATCAAGCACTTTCAATGGCTACAAAAAGAGTATGTATTTTTTGTGTCATTTCCAGTGATGAAGAGAACTTGTTACTCGTATATTTCAACATCTTTAACAGATCTAATTAAAGATTAAGAGTCCCATGTGTTTAGTTGATTATGATAATTCCAATCTAGTAGGCTCTCTTGGGCCCAACGACATTGTATAAGTATAGAATAGAACTTTTGGCCGACTGCCCTAGGCCAACCTAGGGACACAACTCATTGCTTTGTAATCCATGCATATGGTTATGGGCATTTATAGTCTTTGACTCCTCACCTCCAACTCCAAGAAGAAAGCACAGTTTTTCTTCCCCAAGGTAAAATTTTTATTTTTTTGTTTTCTCAGAACAAGAAATTATGGGTAAACTACAAAAATGCTTTAATTGTTCCTCTATCAACCATCCACTTTCCAACTAAACCTGTCTTGTGAAACAAGAAAGTGAAGTTAAGGGTAACATCACATTTATTAAAATCCCTCTTACATCAATGAATAAGGGGAAGAGCAACCCATCTGAGATAATGGAAATGAAGAAAACAGCTAAAAAGAAAAAAACAGATATAAAAAGAGTTTCGTGTTATTCCTTTCTACTAATAAATACGCATGCAGACATGGTAAAATATAAAAAGAGAGCTTTGACGCAATGATAGACGTAATCATTCTTAAAAAATAACATAAAACATATTTAAAATTTAAATAGTAACACTTATTATCCTTTCTTATATCCTCAAACTATAACCTTTTGCAAAAAAAAATAAATAAATAAAATTCCATTCCGACATAATCAAATTGTGATATTCTCTACTTCCATGCCTTTGAAATCATCATTTTAAAGGCACTACAAACTCTTTACTTCTTGAACCCTACTTTTTACTTTTCCCAGTGTTTGATATCAGCTTTGCATTATTCTATGCAGCACTAGAGGCTGGTTTGCCTCAGCGTGGGTGCTAAGAATCTTTGATAGTCTTCAGGCTCTTAAGTCACTTTTGACTTCTAAAATTTTTGTATTTTAACGTCCTCTCCTTTCCTGTCATTGAAAAACACGACTTTGGTATGTGGAGGAACAAGCATTTTTTTATCAAGTCATGAAAAATCAGTTTTGCCCTTGATTATATTCCTTTGAATATAGGATGAACTTTCAACCACAAGGTTTTTTAAAGACATTTGCTACACCATTATCTCAAAGTAATTAGGCATAGACAAGAAAAGAGTCCAAAAGATGTACAGAACACATTAACTGAAATACATTATATCAGAACCTAATGCTACTATCAGTTGATTATAAGAAGGGAAACAATGTCAAATGAACAAAAAATTGCAAAAGACTGCAGATTAATAACATTTAAAAATATCCAAACGGGTCCGAAAATAGAACCCGGTGAAAAGGAATCCGGTAACCTAACTGTAACATAGAGAAGAAATCAGAAATGTAAACTGGAAAACAAAAAGTGAAGAAACAATACAACAAAAGGGAACAAAAGGATTCCAACAAACAAATATTTCTTCTCTTTGATCAAATGAACAAACCGGATTCTTCTTCGCCGGATAACCCCTTATAAATCTTTCAATTTCTTAAAAGTATTAGTTAAACTCATCCCAAATCCTCTTGGCCTTCTGAGGGGCATCTGATCATTTCCAATATATTAACTACCTCTCCCATATCTGGACGATTTGATGGTACTTGTGATGTGCAGATTAAGCCTAGTTTCATCACTGGAATTGCCTCCTCCGATGGGAATTTTCCTTGCAGCCTTCCATCAACACATTCTTCCACCCTGCCTTCTTCCAGCGCTCCTCTGACCATGTCACAAAGCACCACCACATCATCTTCCATGTACTCAACGGGCTTCTTCCCGGTAACCACTTCCAAAACCAAAATGCCAAATCCATACACATCACATTTCTCAGTTATTTTCACTGTTCGGCAGGCAAACTCAGGTGCCATGTAGCCAAGTGCACTCTGAATCTTGCTGCTTAAAACATAGCGGTCTAGCATAGGCAACAACCGTGCTAGACCAAAATCTCCCACTTTAGGTTCACCTGAGTCATCAATAAGAACATTGCTTGACTTTATATTGTAATGAATAATGTTTGATTGGTGCAATTGGGCCAAGCTTTTCGCTGTCCCTAGAATGATGCTGAACCTGTCGTTCCAAGAAAGATAATTTCCACCTGATCCTTCATGAAGATGTTTGTACAAACTTCCACCAGACACGAATTCATAAATGAGAAGCTGCAGTGATGGAGTCCAGTAATAGCCTTCAAGAGCCACAAGATTAGGGTGCCTTATTTTCCCCAGTTTCTTAACTTCCCTTTCAAATTCTTCTTGCGACTTGACAAGACTTGAGACAATGAGCTTCTTGATTGCCACTGAGCGCCCATCTCGCAAAACAGTTCGGTACACAGCTCCAAACCCACCACGCCCAAGCTCACAGTCCTTGTTGAGCAGAGCATGTGCTCCTGTGCTAAAGTCAGGCTCCCCATAAAACATGACAAGTTTGCCGGAATTCGCATCTGTAGTAGGGGAATGGCTAAAGTCATCCCCAGCAGATAAAGTGAGGGCTGCTGCAGACCGGGATGTTGATGACCTGACACTGAGATTAAGAACAGTGATGGCAACCACTCCAACAATAATGACAGCAGCTGCCCCAATAGCAATAAGGGCAGAGATACTGAGAATTATCCTTTTATGACCAACATTTGGAGGTAATTCACCAGAAATGGAATCAGAAGAGTTAGGATTTAGGACAATGGGTTTAGGGAGAACTGCAGGACAAGATCTGTTAACTGCAGAGCCACAAAGTGAGGGATTGCCAGAAACAGCTGTGGGTGATATGGTGTTAAAAAATCCACCAGCAGGCAGTTCTCCTTGTAAATTGTTGTGGGAAATATTGAAGGACGAGAGGTGGGCAAGATTGGCCAACTGCTTTGGTAGGGTTCCTGCAAGGCTGTTGAAAGACAAGTCCACATTTTGTAGATTGCTTAGTTTTCCAATTTCAGCAGGCATTGGGCCACTCAAATTGTTTCGTGATATGATCCTACACAATTCCACAAAAGAAAAGGAAACAAAAAGGTTAGAATGATGTATTACCTCCTTTCAGCAATATAAAAAATTTTGAAAGTAAAATTGATGGCTGAATGGTAAATATAAAAGCATCCAATGACAAGAAATTTGGACATTTTCTTGTTTCTCGATTCAGAGGTAAATATGTTTCTGAAGCCCTGATGTCAAGGAATTCAAACTCAATTAGTTGTTAAGTAGCCTAAACTCTACAATCACAAATATGAAGAGTCCAAAAGGATAAAGGACCCAGCAGACAGCATACAGCAACCAAAATTTCGCATGTATGTACATATGTGCCATCAAGAAAATGTATCAGGACATTAAAATATCATTGCAGCAAAAGCTTACAACAAATTCCCCGCTTCAATAGAAAACCAAATGAAACAGAAAATCCAGAGAACAATGGAGGCTTCAACCTTGGAGTAATTATGTCAATGACACCTAATCCAGAACTCATAAAACCTTTGAGCAAATAGATCAATGTTTACCCATCAAAAGCTCATCTTAGTCTTAGAGGTAAATTCGATGAGTATATATCTAGATATTGAGGAACTATTTGAGTACAATAAAATGCTCGAGCATAGCCAAACCACAAATTGAGCTAGCTAAATGTAGATCAAAACAGACAGTACACCTAAAATTAAAAGAGAAGCTCAAAAGCACAAATCATACACGAGACAAGGAGAAACTTACAAAGAAGTTAGCAGAGTGCAGTTTCCAATTGAGGTAGGAATTTTTCCCTCCAGGAAATTTGCATTGAGCCTTAGATACTTTAAGGAGTAAGCTCCTCCAATTTCCATAGGAATGCTTCCATTAAGCTGATTTTGACTCAAATCAAGAACATACAAAGCCTTCAACTCTCCAACAGTTCCTGGAACAGGCCCACTGAGAGAGTTCCTTGACAGATTCAAGAATTGTAAGCTGCTTAAAACCCCAATATCAGATGTTATTTCCCCAGAAAACAAATTGTGAGATAAATCCAAGACTTGAATCTTTTGAAGGGAGGTTCCTGGTGAAGTTGAAATGGTATTATTCACAATTGCACCAAGCTTGTTCTCCGAAAGTGAGACTTGATTCAAACCCGATTTGAAAATCCACCTGGGAAGATCACCAGTCATTAAATTCTGGCTAATATCCAATGCCAAAAGATTCACATTGTTTCCCATAGATGCAGGCAAGCTTCCAGTTAAACCATTAGCAGAGAAATTTAACACCCTCAAAAACTTAAGGTTTCCTATAGAATCAGGAACCTGGCCAGAAAATTTATTCACAGAGAAATCCAAAGTCTCAAGACTTTTCATTTCTCCTATCCATTCAGGGACCTCACCAACAAACGAATTCATACTCAAATTCAGATAACTACACAAGCTAAGCTTCTGCATTGTCTGCGGAACTGACCCAGAAAGCAAATTCATGCTAAGATCAATCGATCTCAGCAACAAACAACTACCAAAACCCTCAGGGGCCTGCCCAGAGAACCTATTCTTACTCAAATTGATGGATCTCAAATTATTCAAAGCCTCAAACCCTTTTGGAATCTCTCCTTCCAGCAAGTTACCAGACAAATCCAACGACCTTAAACCACTCAAACCCCAAATCCCACCAGGCAATGACCCTGAAAACTGATTCCAGGACAAGTTAATAGCAGCAAGTGTAGCACAAGACCCTAAACTCCCCGGAATCTTACCTGAAAACAGGTTATTGGCTAAAGAAATGGACCTCAAAGACCCACATTGTTTAAAAAAGTCATCAGGAATAAAACCTGAAAGTGAATTCTCACTCAAGTCAATGATTTTCAGACTTTCAAGCTTTGCCAAGTCAGGGCTTATACTTCCGTTGAGATTGTTTTTCGCTAAAGAAAGCTTTCTTAAGAACTTCAGCTGCAAAAGGCCACGGCCGATCCTACCCGAAAGAGAGAACCCGTCAAGGTTGAGCTCAGTAACCCGGTTCAACCTTGGGTCACATTTGACACCAATCCAGTTACAAGGAGTGTCATCATCTTCAGTCCAAGACGAAAGCTTTTGGCTTAGATCTTGAATATCTGCTTTGAAAACTATTAGTCCCAAAACGTCATCATTTAAGGATGGACTTAAAGATCTCACCGGAAAAGAAGCAACAACTAAAAGAACCAGCCAAAATAAAAGTAACGTTAAAAGACTTTCCATCTTCATCTTCATATCCTTCTTCCTCTTCAGCATTTCAAAAACTCCATTCTTACTTGGCGTCACAGAACAAAAGCTTGAGAGTTGAAAAGAAGGAAACTTGTCGAAGCAAAAAAATGTGCTTGAGTCAAAGAGAATCTTTTGGCTAAGTAAATTCGCGGGAATAAAGGAACCCAGAGGAGAAAGATGGAAGAGAAAAACAAGAAATACACTTCAAAAAGCTAAATTTAAAAACAAGAGAATGGAGTTTTTGAAAGCTAAATCTGAGAAGTATTAACTGAAAAGTAGTGGGAAAATGTTTGGTTTCTTTCAAATTTTGACCTTCAAGGAAAACCCATTGCTTTGAGGTCCACAGCCGATAGGGTTTCGGTGAGGCCGCCGGAGAAACGACGGGAAGAGAGAGGGAGAAAGAGGACGGAGAAAGAGTGAGAAAAGTTTTGGCTTTTTTCTGTTTTTTTTTCTGAGAGAGAAGTGAAGAGCAGACGATGAATGGCTTGGGTTGTAATTAAAATAAAAGAAAATTTTTTAGTTTTTTTGGTTTTTTATTAAATAACGGAAAAGAGAGGGTGGTGGGGCCCTGTCGTCCGTGAGGCAATTAATGTAAGGAGATGATGACACGTGGGGGACTATAAGAGGTTAATGAAATCCTACGTGGCAGACACGTAGTCGTTGCCAGTGATGCTTTTGAGGTGGTACAGGGAATGGGTGGAACACGTTGGGGGAGACTGGTAGTAAAGTGTGGAAATGTCGTTCTGGAATTAACCCTACATTTTATACAAAATTACGGATATGCCACTCCCAACGGACCAAAACCGAACCGACGTTGCCCCAAGCCGTAGGTGAAGGGAACTTTTAGAGAGGGAAAGGCAGTGATCATTGTCTTCTTTTTCCGGTATTTAACTACCAATATCCACGTGTTTTTCTCATGGAGTTTCATTTTCCCAATAAAAAATGATACTAAATCAATTTTAGTATTTTGTTTATTATTTTTTGAAGAATATTTTATTTATAAATTAACATTTAAAAATTTAACTCAACAATAAACGTTCGTATTTTTAAAATTAATAAAATTTGAATGTTTTCTTCAAATAAAAAGTGGATAAATTAATCAAATATTTTTATATTTAAATTTAAATACCATTATATGTAAGTTTATTTTAATTTTATATTAAATTTATTTAATTATTTTATAATTTATTTATTAATTTATTTGTTTGATTATTCAATTATGTAATAATTGATTATAATTGTAACTTATATTTGTAATTTTATGAAAAATTAAATACATAAATAATTATAATGTTTAATTTGTCAATGATTTATAAGTTTATAAAAATATAAAATAACAATTTTTTATTTTTGAAGTAATTCTATTTTGTTTAGTTGTTGTGTACGGTTCCACCTCTTATAAAATAGTATGAGGTGATGAAAGGCTACGTAGCATATATTTGATAAAATGGATAAGTTAATAGTTTTTTGTAAAGTACTAATTAAATTCTTAATTTAAATAACTAAAATGTAATCCTAAACCACCTTAAATACAAAAAAAAAAAAGAGAAAAGTTCACTTGATATATATTTTATTTGATAAGAGAAAAAGTTTAAATTTTAAAGTTTTTATGTTCTACTTAATTTTAAAGATTTCGAGGAAAAATATGATCCTCAAAATAATATGATACCCGAAGTATTTTTTTCATTTCAAAATATTTAATGTTCAGATTCATTCGTTTAGTTGAGAGAAATTCACATATATTAAATCTTGAATAATTATTATAATCTTTCTGGTATATATGATAATAATTTAAATAACCTCATTAAATTAATTTAATGGGGTTATCCAAGATATTTTCTAATTAAAAATGCCTTAAATAAATCCCTTTAATTTTTATAAGAGGATTATTTAAGGTGTTTTTAGGTAAAAATACTTTAAATATATTTTTTTTATTTTTGAGAGATTATTTAAGGTATTTTTAGCCAGAAACACCTTGAATAATCTTTTATAAAAAATTAAATAGGGTTAATTAAGGCGTTACTGGCCAAAAATATCTTGAATAATCCCTTACAAAAAATTGAACAGGGTTATTCAAGGTATTTTTTATCAAAAATACCTTAAATAATCTTTTTTTAACTTTTATGAAAGATTATTTAAGGTGTTTTTTGTCGAAAGGATTATTTAAAGCTTTTTTTGTCAAAAATGCCTTAAATAAATTATTATTTAAAACGTTTTTTTATTTAAGGCATTTTTAAACGACAAATGCCTTAAATAATCCTTTGAAAAATCTTATAGTTGTTAAGCATAAAGTCGTAGGTTTGATTTTTCCCTCAAGCATTTTTTGGGTTTTCTAATATATTATTTAAGGTATTTTTTTTATCTAAAAACGCTTTAAATAAGTGTTTATTTAAGGTGTTTTTGGACAACAAATGCATTAAAATCATCCCTTGGAAAATTTTGTGGCTATTAATTATAAGGTCATAAGTTCAATCATTCTTTCTAGCGTTTTTTGAGTTTTTCAAGAGATTATTTAAGGTGTTTTGTGTCGAAAAACACATTAAATAAGCTCTTTCAAAATTGAAAAGTATTATTTAAGGTTTTGAATAATCCCCTCCAATTTTGGAGAGGATTGTTTAATGTGTTTTCTGTCAAAAACGCATTTAATAATTTCTTCCAATTTTTTTGAGATGATTCAATGTGTTTTTGATCAAAAAACGCTTTGAATAATCTCTTATAAAAAATTGAATGTGGTTATTCAATGTATTTTTAGCCAAAAATGCCTTCAATAATCCCTTTTAATTTTTTTGAGATTATTCAAAATATTTTTTCCCAAAAAACGCATTAAATAATCACTTAGAAATTTTTGAATAAAGTTAGTTAATGCATTTTTAGTCAAAAATGCCTTGAATAATCCCTTTAAATTTTTATGAATGGATTATTCAATGTATTTTTTGCTAAAAACACTTTCAATAATCCCTTTCAATTTTATGACAGGATTATTTAAAGCATTTTTGCTTAAAAAATACCTTGAATAATCCTTTTTAAAAAATTGAATGAGGTTATTAAAGACGTTTTTGGCTAGAAATGCTTTCAATAACCTTGTTTAATTTTTTATAAGGGATTATTAAATGTGTTTTTCATGCCAAACGCATATATAAACCAAATTTTTTACCAGCAAAAATCTACAACTGACTTGCATTTATTTTTAAACATGCTTTTCAAAATAATAACGACTATTTCATAATTTTTTAGTCAGGTCAAATTTGAAAATAACTTTACTTCTCCTCCTCAAAATCTTAAAATATCACAAGAAAATGTGAGTTTTTTATTTTAAAACTTTAGTTATGGTTAAAAATCTATCAATTTTCTTTGAAATCAAATTACACTAAATTAAATATTGAAATCAAATACCCAACAATAAAATTTAAAAAAAAAATTGAATTCTCTTGAACCAAATGCCCATTTAATTCTCTCATGTCTCAACTACCTAAATAAACTTGAGGTGGTAGAAATTAAACAAAAGGAATTTAGGCTGCTAAATTAAACTTTTTTTCTAATTTGAATCCCTTTTATGCCGCCACCCTTTATTCTCCCAAATAGGCACAAGAATTTCATTTATAAGAGGTCCCCCACAGTCCGCAGGCATTAACTATCCCAATTTTGCCATTTTAACTGCAAAAATTAAAATCAGATGTGAACATTTTAATTCAATTAAAAATTTGGGATAATGATTGAATTTTGTTCATTATTGCCAGCATCCTCCACATCATTTAAATTAATATGATGCCAACAAATTAATGAAACATTTGCCTTTTAGAATTACGAGGAAGTACTTACCTATATCTGACCATTTTACACCTTTTTTTGGCCAAATTTAAATATTTTTTACATGAAATATGGAAAGGTAATGCCATATATTATATATAACCCAAAACATTTATGCCTTCTGTGTAAAATTTATTATTAGTTAGGATTAGCTATGAGTTAAAAATTATAATTTATTAAGTACTAAAATAATGAAGTTTTCCTACACCATATGAATCAAAACATTGAGCAAAAAAACTTTTTCTTGCAATAATACTTAATTAATAAAGACTAAATATGAATAAATCTTGTTAACCATAGTAGAGAGGTGCAACTCTCTTTTAAAAAAAATAGAGAGGTGCAACTTAAATACTATAAATTATAAGAAATTCAAGACTTAAACAGACGTGAGATAACATAGAATATCCTTCAACTGTAGATCCATTGCTAACAACCGAAACAAAAAGACTATCACATGATAAATTCCAAAAAAGAACAACATACAAGAGAAACAGAATAAACATTTACTTTAACATCATATTAAATATCTAATAAAAATTAATCGAATATAAATAAAGAAAACTCAATATGAATATATAAAAAAAAAAACTCAAAATTTAACAAATATATAATAATCACTTAAAAATTTGAACTCAGTAACTTCAAGATAAAATTTTAATTTTCAACCACCGAGATGTCCTCTTGTAACTGTATTGTTGGTGTTTTCGAACTAAATAAAATGACCCTTTATAACTATGATTATTGATTACCATTTGATTATTGCACACATCCAATCCAAATGAACTTTTAGATTTTCCATAATATGCTGCTGTCAATGAAATGGGTGATGGCAATTAAGGTGAATTGAAAGAAAAGCGAAGGGCAGCATGGGATACAAAAAAACAAAAATGAAAGGATGATGGACAAGAAGAGAAAAAGAAAGCAAAAGGCAATAAAAGCAAGTTGGTGGCGTTGGTGGGTAGTGCAATTAAAGGAGAAGGTACCAGCAACTGCTGGGGATGCAGACAGCAGCGGCAGTGCTGTTTGAGAGGGACTCATCTTTTGCTTTTATAAGCTTTTCTTAAATTCCATTCAACAGAAAAGAGAAAAGAGGGTCCCCTCCTTCACTCCTCAATTCTATCAATATCTACTACTTATATTTGCTTTGGCTTTTCTTTGAATGCACCTCCTTACCTCACTTTTTAATTCATAGGTTATTTCAGTACTTCCAGGAAACTTCTCTTGTTTTTGTTTAGGTAAATTAAATTGCCATCCATTTGTTAAAAAAGAATATAAGATGTAAATTTATTACTTCACACTCAAGGCCGTCTCCATTCGATGCAGTTTCATTGAAAGAAGAAAGATTCAATGGTTCGCCAGACCTTTAGACAGTGCTTTAGATAGCGGCTGACATTGATCTTTTAATTTGAGAGTTGAACTAATATTTATTATAATAATTTTTTTAATATATATCAAATATGTTAATAATAAAAAATAAAGATTTTTTATATGTAATATACAACAATTAAACTTATAATTATGTGTTTGTATCCAATTGTCTCGATAAAACTTTGAAATTACAAAAAGGAGAAAGAAAAAGAGTGATTAACAATAAGGATTGGAGATAATCCTAGAATTTATGCTCTAATGCTCAAGTCAACGGTCGATTTAGGAAAAAAAAAGTAAGAAAATAGAGAGAAAGTGATAAAAACAAGATTATTGATAGGTACTTAGATGGTGCTATTTATATTTATGAGATAAGACTTCTTGAGGTCAACCCTAAAAGCTAGAGGTGACCTGATAGGTTCAAGTCGAGCTAGCAATTAACTGTTTACTCAAGACATGACAAATGAGCACCTAGGGTGTTTGGCCTGCAGACTGTTGAGGTAGTTGAACTAACGTAGACCTGTGAAATCAAGTAGGTCCAACACGTTAGCTCGATCAAATTAACCAAAATGCCCCTAACTGTCAGCTAACTTACAGTGATGGGAGAAAAGTCCATAATGCCCTTTGAATTTAAAATTACCTTTAACATTTTGCTCCCTCACTAAGCAATCTAAGGTGTTAAACTAATGGTTATGAAGTGGACCGACCAAACATGTCCTCGATACAACTAAGCTATTGATTGAAAGTGGGCTTGTGAAAATTTTCATTAAATAATTGTGTCGACCTTGCTTGGCCTAAGTGATGAGTGGCGAATGCTAACATAAACTCGGTGTTGGTGTTTATTCAATCTGTGATGCTCTGATGCATGTACGTTGGCGTGGCCAATGTTGTACTTGCAATATTCACAATTGATTCATTATTTACTGGCATTGGTGATCGACATGACACTTTACGAATTTTCTTTTACAATAAATCACATTTGGTTCGATGTACCGCAAGTGTACAACTAACATAGTATAATAGTGAAAATGTCTAATATGCCCCTTATGCAAATTCATCTGAATTTGAATTTATTAAAGAAAGAGAATTTATGATGGTTAAATGAATGAAGCTTAAGAATATAAAAGGTCATCCTGGGTAATTGTTATAATGACGTGACTTAATTGGGGGTGTTCATCTAATCTAGTACTTTGGCTATATAAAAGGGTCTTTTAGGGACCTAGATCCTTAGCAACCAATCTTTCATCTCTTAAGCTGACCAGATTTAACCAACCTCCTAAACTTCTATCATTCTTTCATCAAACCTTCTTTTCTCCAACTCTTCGATACGTTTATTTTTCTTTTCATTATGTCTTTTAATTCTGACATGTCTAATAACTTTATGGTTAAGGTAAAAGAAGGTCAGCTTAGTTATAAGGCTCTCTTTTTAGGTGATCAGGTCCTCTCTATCATTGCAATAAGGGATTATCATTAAGTTACCTACTGGTTAAATCCAATGTCTGTTGAAAGCTAAAAACAAATTGAGGATAACGTTCGAGCCAAAGGGAAAAAGTTTACCATTGGATGTACGAGCTTCTAGCAATAATTGATTTTGACTTTCAAAACCCTCTAGTCCCATTAGCCATGGTCAATTCAGCTCTCTCATCTGATATTCATTCCTCTTTCTTGCCTTCAGCCAAACTATCTTTACCCTTCTTATATTATGCCTCAACCAAACTATCTTTTCTCTTTTTTTATTGCTTGTTTTCCTTTTTTTTTTCCTAATGATCTAATAATTCAAGCTCAGAGTATAGTTTTGGCTTATCTTTTGAGCTCAATGAGTCTTCTAGCTCATCTTCGTATTTTTCTTCCTTTGATGTAATAGAGGTCCCAGTTCCTATTAAAGCTTGGAGTCTAATTATACTTCAAAAGTCAAGCAACAGGGTAAAAAGGTTTTTGGTGCTGAACAAGTTCGAAGTTCTAAACAAATAGAAGGGTTTAACTAAGCTGAGAATAAAAGAAAATGTGAAAGGGGTTGAAAACCTCACCCCTTTTATACATCTCTTATCCTTTAGGAATAACCCGCAAATCTCAAAGACTACCCCAACTTGTGCTTGGTTGATCATGTTTCTACGATGAAATTCAAATTTGATTTTCTCATTAAGGGTACAATGTAGCAGTGTTGACCTCTAATGACCAAATTACTACACGCTTAAACTCCGATAAGATTTAGGTGTATTGAGAGTCCATAGTGATTGACCTTAGGTTTTCTTTGCATTTTTTATTACAAAGCTTCTTTTATCTTATAATTTAACTATCATTCAATTTTTTCCAAATTCTTTCTAGTACATAATAGGTTTTATTATTCTTATTAGAGAGTTAGGTTTAGTTCTTTTTATTTCTTTATTTAAGGAATTTTTTGTTGTGAAGAAACACCCCCATGATAAAAGCTAGTTCTACATGATAGCTTGTCCCTCCAAAAGAATTTTTGCCAATTATCCTAGCTTAAAAAAAAGGTTGGAAGGTTCTTTTCCTTTGTATAGAGAAGGTCAAAAGAGTTAAGAAAAAATAATGGCTTTAACATTTTTTAAGAAGCCAAGAATGGCCCTCTAACCACAGATGAGCTAGGTGCTTAGGATACAATAATAGACTTTTTTAAGGATGGAAAGTTAATAATCGATGCATAAAAGCTGATCTCTCTTAGTGTTATTAGTAAGGTTAAGTACAAGGGTAATTACTAGTTTATTTTTCACACAATGTTTATCGTTGTCAATTTTATTCTAACTTTCAGTTTGGTATTATTTTACAAATATGGTAACCGAGGTGGGTTTTTTGACATGTCCCATTTTTTTAGCCTTCTAGAAAAAGAAGGAGGGGTGAGGCCCATTTTCAGCTTAATGTCCCTTTAAGGAGTTTAAATAATTGATCCACCACGTTATCAAGGGCAAGTTGGTGATAAAAGCCTTATTGAGTTTCAAAGATTCAAATAATAGAGCATGGCTCAGAGGCCCCAAAAAAAGCTGAAGATCGAGGCCTTTTTTTTAGATCCCGTGATCAAGCTTCAGCCCATCTAAAATAAGGTCACTATTAATGTGAAGTTTGACTTCACAAAAAATGCATATAAGAACCCTGACATGGTGAGAAAGATCACATGGGTAACCTTTTCTAAAAATGTTTGTATTTTTTTAGCATGGTTCATTTTGTAGTCCACTATTCATATCATTTTATTTAACACTAAGCTTGAATTTTTTTGTAGTTTTTGATCAGCTCCTTACTTTCATCTTTTAAAATGTTGGGTATGGTTTGATGCCTTGTTATTAAGTTTTTGCTCACTATTACAAGAACAAGTAGGACATCAAAACCTATGCTTATGATCGCAATGCTCTCACAAAGACTTTGAGAAAGCTTAAAGTCTCCAACATCGAGTTCAAGAAAACCAACAACGAACTCAATAAGAAGATCAAAGATTTGAGCCAAAAGCTTAAGGATATGTTAATCTAAAAAGCCATGGTTGAGTCCTTGTAGCAACAATTCGACCTTAAGCTGAGTAAGGCATTAGTTGAAGTGGAGAGGTTGAAAAGTGAGCTTGCAGTCTTAAAGTAGGCCAAGTAGCAGGCTATTGAAAACTTCTTTGAGTCCAACTAATTCTACAACATGAGATCGACTTTGCTTGGGACTAAATCTGCAGCTCTTTCAAACTAGCTTTGAAAGAGATGGAGTTCTTTCATGCTGATCTAGATTTATCCTTGATCAGCATCAACAGCTTCTGCTTCCAACAAGTCACGACACCAATTGAAGAAGTCTAGGATGATGTGGACTTGAAAATTGAAGTCGCTATGAATGTTGCTTTTGAGGTAAAAGCTAAGGCCTTACAAAGAGGGGGAGTTCAAGGTGGTAAACCACAAACATCGGTGCTTGAGGAGTAGCCTAAAAATGGGGCATATATAGTTTTTTCTTTTTCCCTTTGTTCATTCTTTTGTAATTTTTTGTTCAGATCTTGTATATACCACATTGATTAATACTAGTGAATTTTTGCACAACTGTCAACTTAGTTCCCTTATTCATTATTTCATAGCTTATCTTATCAGTATATGAATAATAGTAAATATTTTTTCAAGTTTTAGCTCAGTAATCATAAACAAATAAAGGAATGGAAAAACATTAGACTTTAAACTAGTGGATTTATTAAAATATTAGCTCGGTAATAAATCTTAGTTTGGACTGTAGCTTTGAATGTTGATTAATTTTTAAATAATTTTAAAAAAATAAACCCAATCTAAAATCAGTCTTAAAGG
This sequence comes from Durio zibethinus, assembly GCF_002303985.1. Next base: position 10,934,484 of record NW_019168481.1, on the reverse strand, counting down.
ATCTAGCCGACTTTAATAAAGAAATAACTCAAGCATTTCATAATAGTTCAGACATTTCGACTATAAAAACTTAGACTTTCATTCATTGTTTAAGCTCAATTTTTGTACAAGTTTGAACCTCAGATTTGTAGACACCCAATTTAGTCCAAATCCGAATCAATTGGGCAATGAGGGCCATTTTTATTTATTTATTATTATTATTATTTTTTATTATCATTATCATTTTTTATTTTATTGGTTTCTTGGTTCTGAATTCTGTTTTAAAATATTATATATATAATTTCTTTTTTTCTTTTCTTCTAGAAGATAGAGAATTGCTGAAATTTGAGAGTAGTAGGATTGGACTAGGATTCATAATCTTGAATCCTAGTCAAAGAAGGAATTGACGTTGATAAAAAATTCTTCTTATCAATGCCTATAAATATAGGCTTAAAAAAAATCAAAGGAACACACATAAAAAACAGAGAAGGAAATTTTAGGATTTTTTTGAATTTTTAGGCAATTTTTTTTTTGGAAAATTTTTGAAATATCTAGAATCCAATCAATTTTTTTGTAACTTTTCTAGCCAAGTTTGAATTTTCCAACAATATTTTCCATTTACTAACATCTTTTTTCAGATTTCGATAGCAATTAAATCAAAATTTGGGATTATTTTAGAGAAGAGAGAGAAAAGAAGGGAAGAGAGAGAGAAAAAAGGGAAATTTGAAGAAAAAATTGGATTACTTCCTTTTATACATGCATAAAACGATGTCCTTTTGATGTTAGAAAAGCCATAGGATCCGCACGTTTTTGCTTGGACCAACCTGACCCAAGCATGACCCGTTTTTGGTCGACCTGTGTTCTGGCCAACCTCAGCTGAGTTGAGCAAAGCCGTTTTCCTTAAGCCGCATTCCCGAGCTGATATTTGTGCCTAGAGTCGAGCCGCGTCGAACTCCCAGTCAAGCCATTTTCGGATTATTTTGATATTTTATTTATTTATTTATTTTATTTAAGTATTTTATTTATGAATTGGTTTTCCTTAGCATTTTTTATTAAATTAAATAATAAAAGATGAAGAAAATAAAATTTTAGGAATAAATATTATTTATCAAATGATTGAATTTATAAAAATTTCAAATGATAAATTTTTATAAAATTTTTAAGTGATAAATTTTATCTAAATTTGTCCCAAATTGTGGAATAATTTAGATAAAATTTTAATAACAATAATTAATGTTTATTTTCAAACCAAAAGAAGTTAAAAATATAAAATTTTTGAAATTAAATACAATTTACCCTAGGATGAGATTCTCAAAATTTTAAATGGTAAATTCCTAAGAAATTTCTTCTAAATTTGGCCCAAATAGTGTAATAATTTAGATGAAATTTTAATATAAAAAATTGTATTCTTTTTCAAATAAAAATTTGGATTGAAAATATTTGATAATTATCCAAGGATAAGATTTTTAGAAATTTCAAATGGTATATTTATAATAAATCTCTAGGTGATAAATTTTCTCTAAATTTGTCCCAAATGGTAGAATAATTTAAATGAAATTTTAATAGAAATAATTGTCATATTATTTTCTTTCCAAGAGAAAAAAAAATTTCTAAATAGGCCTAAATGGTAAAAAATTTTAGAAATTCAAAAAGAAAAAATATTTTTAATTTAGCCCAAATGGTGGAATAATTAGATATATTTTTAATAAAATAATAAATAAACTTTTTTTCAACGACAGAACCTCTTCAAGAAATCAAATGGGATTCTTGAATACTCTTGAGGTGAGAAAATATTTTTTACGAATTCAACCAGATTGATGAAAGAATCTTAGCAATTATTTTCAATATTGAACATTAAAATCATTAGACTTAAGACCATATGATAAATTCAAAATAATATGGTACCATCTTTTGGATGGGCATGTGGGGATGCTATAACCTTTCTCATATGTAACCGAACTCCCGAACCTCGTTTTGGTTAGTAGACCCGAACCTATTCTTTTAGGGACCCTTCGTCAAGTTTAGGAGTTCTTTAAGAAGATAGATTTCTTAGGTGACCAATCACACCTAGTTAAAAAAGATTGGTGGCGGCTTCATTCATTTGTTAAGTCTAGCTATAGATTTACGGATCTATGTGTTATAATAAGATCTTTTAAGCATTTGGTAGTGTTGTCACTTCAAACTAATCATACAGTAGGTGGGTATACAAAGTATTTAACCTTTAAGCTTTTATTCAACTTAAAATTTTACAATACAAATGAATTCTAAGATTGCAAAATATAAGCTCAGCCTTAAAGCTTCTACTGGTAAAAATTTTTAAATTATCTGTATTCAATGTCTTCAGCATGGGATTTCTATTCAGATCTTATAGTGAATGGGTCTCATCCTAGATTACTTCTTTAACTATGTAGGGACTTTCTCATTTCAATGTCAACTTTTCACCTTTGTAATCCCTCTCTGAGGCTTTTACTTTTTTTTTTTAAAAAAAAGTCATCTTTTTTATGTTTTTTCATCAGATGCTCTTGATGTAAAAAAAATTAAAAACCCTTTGTTGGTAGGTTACTATCATTGTTAAAGCAATATCCCTCTACTTATTTAAATCTAAATTAGCTCTTAAGGCCTTCTTGTTCCCCTCTATAAATCTAAGCTTAACTAGGAAACTAAGAAGGTCGATCTTAATAGATACCACGACCTTCATCCCAAAAGCTAGATTGAAAAAAATTTCTCTAGTAGGGACTTTTATAGTTGTCTTAAGGGCTTAAAATATTTCAAGAAGCTCATTAGTGCACTTGTCTTTAGCTTCATCTAACCTCTTCTTCAAGGCTTCGAGTATGGTCTTATTTGCTACTTTGACTTAACCATTGGACTGAAGATGTGCGATCGAGGTGAATCTTAAATCAATGCTAAGGTTAGAACATCACTTTTTGAATTTAGGTTTTTAAATTATCTCTGTTGTTCGTTATTACAACCTGAGGTAGGCTAAATTAGCATATTATGTTCTTTTAGACAAAATTTTCAACTTGAGACTTGATTATAGTGCCCAATGCTTCAGCCTCAAGCCACTTTGTGAAGTTATCAATGACTATTAGCACAAACTTCTTCTATCTTGTGGTCGGGGTGAAGGGACCAAGGACATCCATTTTTCATTGCATAAATGGCTAAGGCCTATTTATGGGAATGAGCTTGGTCGTTGGGAAATGTTGCATATTGGTAAACTTCTAGTATTTGTAACATCTCTTTACCAGTTCAATAGCATTTTTTTTTATGGTTGATCAATAGTATACTTGTTTAAATACTTTATAAGCCAATGATTGAGGTTCGAGGTGATTTTCTTATATTATTTTATAGATCTTTTTGAGCATATTATCTTTTTTTTTTGTCTACATATTTTAGATAAGACAAATTGAATGATCTTCTGTATAATTTTTCATTGATAGTAGTGTATCGAATAGCCTTTCTTGTTAAAGCTTAGCTTGTATTTTGTCATTGGGTAGCTCACTAGTCATCAATTAAGTTTTAATAGGGGTTATCCATCTTTTTCTTCGGTCTGATCGACCTATCTCTCATTAATACTCTTCTCTGTCAGTTCTTTTATTAAGACATGAGCTGAGCTATTTATTATAATCCCACATGCTAGTTTAGATAATGAGTTAACTAGAGTATTCTTTGACCTCAATATCTTTCTTACCTTAGCCATAGGAAACATAGCCAGATGTGCTAGTACTTTGTCTTGAGGTCAGTGCTTTCATGTCTAAAATGGCTTAAACCTTTTCAGGTTTGCTTTTATCCCTTTTGATTTATCATGTAGCCTCGAAACTTGCATGATGTGACACCAAAGGCATATTTCATGTTGTATTTTTGAATATGTTAAAGGTCTCTTCTAGATCCTTCAAGTGCTCGATCGAGTAAGGTCTCTTCTAGATCCTTTAAGTGATCGATTAAGTTCTTACTTTTATCAATTATATCATCAATGTACACTTTGACATTTATGATCGATTTGATCCTTGAATACTTTATTAACTAACCTTTGATAGGTCACCTCTATATTTTGTCAGGTTGAAGGGCATTACTTTATAACATTATAAGCCTTTCTTGATTACAAATGTTATTTTTTTCTTATCTTATTTTAGCATTTTGATTTGATTGTAACCTGAATAAGTATCCATAAAGCTAAGTAGGTCATACTTAACACTGTCATCTAACAATTGATTTATGATAGGCTGGGAAAAGTTATCCTTAAGGCAAACTTTGTTGAAATCGGTGAAATCCATACACATTATCCATTATCCATTGTAATTTTTTATCATGATGATGTTGTGACCCATTCAAAGTAGTATGCTTCTTTGATGAACTCAAACTTTTAGTAATTTGTCGACCTCTTCCTCAATTGTTTTTTACCTTTTTGAGGTAAATGTTCTTTTTTTTTTGTTAAACTGCTTCATTTTTGGATTAGTGTGTAGTTTGTGAACCATGACCACAAAATCTATCCCAGGCATGTCAAATGAGGCCTACCGATAGGTCAACATTATTTATTAGATATTAGTTGACTTGTTAATATAATAACAAATTGTAAAGAGATGGGTTGATAAAAATATAATTTTTGTATTTCATGTGATCAACTTAAAAGCTCAGTTCAATTGACATGCATTTGTATGCTTGTCTTAATGCACATTTTCAATTAATTCTTAAAAAATTTCTTTCAAAAGTATATACAAATATCGAGCTTAAGAGCTTAGAATGGCTTTCAAAAGTGTTTTTGTTTTTTTTTAGTTTCTTTTAGCTTCTTACCTGGGTTCTTTTACTTTGTTTCTCCAACTTTTTTAACCTTATCCTCGACTCTTCACCACTTTAAACTCCTCAACTCTAGCTGAACTGTCAGTCTGTATTTCAATCTTACCTTTCATTGTAGTCATATAACATTGTCGCGTTATAGATTGATCTCTTCTTACTTCTCTAATCCCATTAGGTGTCAAAAACTTGATCTTCAGATGAGAAGCTGAGCCAATGATTGTCATAACAGACTAGTTAAGTTAGTCTAATATTATATTATAGGTAAAAGGGACATCCATCACCTTAAATTCAATGATTGAGGTTACATTCCTTGGTTCTGTGCCTAAAGAGATCAGCAACATGATAGTTTTTTTTATTTGCACCTGTTCATTCCTGAATCTGATCATAATGGTTCTTCAACATTTTTTCGATTATGCCCATCCTTATCATCGTGGCATAATATGTGACATTGGTCGAACTCTCACTATCAAATATAACCATACTCATCACATAATTGTAAACCATAACTTGGATCACAATAACATTATCATGTAGGAATTAGATCCCTTATAAATCTTTCATAAAAAAAGAAATTGGCTTGTCCTTCTAGTTTTTTTGTTTCTTGGTTGAGGATCCAATGGTCATAATTGTCCCATAATCAAATTTCTTTTTATTCGACGTTGAGGTCCTTTCAGTAACCACATTTATTATGTCTATAATGGGCTTATTATCCACATTATTCTTGTCATTTTCCTTGGCTTGGTTTTCTAATTAACAGCTCTTTGACTTTTTTCTCTTCATTTATTTTTCTAATTCTTTCTTATCTTTTTCTTTGAGTCCCTTTTTTTGAAATCTTTTTTCCCCTATCCTTATTTTTGTGATCCATACACTTGTCCAACCGACTTCTTTTGATCAACATTTCAATTTAATTCTTTAGATTGATATAGTTTCGATGTTATGGTCGTAGTTTCTGTGAAAAACATATTTTTTGGTCAGATTTCTTCTGTTGCTTTGCCTTAACGGCTTCAGTCATATAAGATTAGGGTATCTTTCAATATACATTAGAATCTTTTCTCAAGAGCTAATCTAGTGTAATTATCATGTTGTTAGCTTAGGCTTCTAGCATAAGGCTACCCTATTATTTTTTTCCTTCATAGAAAATTGTAGATTTCTTTTCATTTTCACAAGCTGAGGAGGGAAGATAAGCCTCTTTCACCTTGGCTTCTTTTCTTATAGTTTCAATGTTGATATACTTTTCAGCGATGAGTAAAACATCGACCAAAGTTTCCAATGGCTTTAAGGAAATGGTGAGCTTGAATGGTATTCCCTATCACTTAATCCACTAGTTAAAGCAATGACTGTTATGGCTTATTCTAAATCTTTAACTTAAAGAGTCTCAACATTAAAACGTATGACGTACTCTTTTAAGGATTCATTTTGGTCTTGGTAGATTAACATTAAACTCAATGTAGTTTTCTCAGTTCATCAACTACTGATGAATCTGGATAGAAAAGAATGACTGAGTTGTTTAAAAGTCATGATCAACTCTAGATTACAGTACCATGATCGAGCTACCTTTTCACGTAGTAGCCAGTCTTTTGCACATCAAAGCTTTATCAGCTCTTTGTATCATCACGATAGTTTGGTAAAACTCTACATGATCAAAAGGGTTAGACATATCATTAGACATCTCTAAGGTCAATATCTTGAACCTTTTGATGGCACTGCTTAATCAATCTCTTCGATAAAGGGAAAGATCTTCGAGAACCTCAGCTCATTGTCAAAGATGAAGGCTTTATTCTTCATTTCTTTCTCTACGCCCTTTATCTAAGCTTTCAAGTCCTTGTTCGATTAGGGTTTCATAGTGGCTTGTTTGGATTTTTAAGTAGTGGCTTGTGTTAAGGTATGTATGGTCATCGATGTCCTTTCTTCCTCATCATCTGATGTCGATAAGACTAAGGTGCTGTCGTAGCATGACAGTTTAAGGATATGTGGGTTTTTTAAAGTGATTAAGTCATGTACTTTTGAAATTTGAGGTGGAGTAAGGTTTTGGGTCATTTTTTTTAAAGATTGAAACTGTTGGGTTAAAGTTTGAAATTGTTCCATGGTGGAGCCCTATTGTTGTAGGTCAATTTGGGTTGGGTTGGCTGAACTGGGTGTTTATCCTAGTAGTAGCTGTTTCTCTTTCCTTAGTGACTCTTTTTCTAGATGAAATTTTTAGCTCGGCTAAATGGAATGGTCCTTTACTTGGCACACCAAATGTTTGTGCCAAGCTATTTCTAAAGGGCAAAATCTTGAAATTACAAGTAGAGAGAAAAAGAGGGGTTAACAACAAAAGTTGGGGATGGTTCAAACATTTGTGCTTTGACGCTTAAGTCAGTGGTCGGTTTAGGAAAAGAATAAGAATGAGATAGAAAGAAAGTGATAAAAGTAAGATGATTGAAAGGTACCACGATGGTACTATTTATACTTGTGAGATTGGAGGTTTTAGGCAACTTAGTTAACCCTAAAAGCTAGAGGTGACCTGGTAGGTCCGAGCTGGGTTGGCAAGAGCCTACAATGAAGTGGTTGAGTTGTCGTAGATTCGTAAAATCAAATTGGCTCGACACGTCAGCTCGACCAAAATGATTGAAATAACCCTGGCTATTAGTTGACTTACAATGATGGGAGAAAAGCCCATAATACCTTTTAGACCTAAAAATACCCATAATAATATGTTAATATATAAATATATTAATGACAAAATAAATATATTCAACAATTGACCTTACGATTTCTATTTATAATCATTATCAACATTTGTATACAAATAAAATCATGTTAGTTATTTTAGCACTTAACAATTTTAATAAAAAAAAAACATGCATGATATAATAAGAAAAAAATATTTTTGATTGAAATAAAATCACAATTAGATATTTGTCAATTTAATTTTAGTTATTATAATTAGGAGTGAATACATGATTGATTTGATTAATTCAGTTATAAAAATTCAAAAACCGATTTAATCGATTTAATTTACAAAAAACCCCAAACTGACCAATTAAACAAGTGAAAACTAAAATAAACCGAATTGAAATAAGTCAATCGATTATTTTGATATTTGCAAAAGTTTTAGCTTTTTATGTGAAATTAAAAAAAAAAAAAAAAACAAAACAAGAGTATAAGTGTCACTTATGAAAATAAATGAAGTCTATACTAGAAAATTATACTAAAACTCGATAACAGCAAACTCATGGCCAAAAAAAAAAAAAAACCAAGAAATACACCTGGCTGAGAGTCGAGCGAGGGCTAAGAGGTGTGAGGATTTATAATGGAGAGAGACTGAGAGGTGGGAGAGAAGATAATCTACGGTTTCATAATATAAATGGGTATTTTCACATTGAGTAAGTGCTAAATTTTTTTTTTATCAGTTTGGTTCATGAGTTGTAAAATCACAAATCGATCGATTATATCGCCCAAATTGATCCCACAACCGATAAAACTTATAAATCGGCAAAAATCAAACCTCATTTAATTGAATTTCAAATTTTTATTGGTTAAAATCGATTAATGCTCTCCCCTAATCATAATACTCATATATACTATAAATTTAAATATATATATATATGTTAGTGAAAAAATAACTGTGCCAAAGTTATTTGTTTTAAATTTTAAATAATTTATTAATAAGTAAACAAATTAAAGAGTTGTAATGTTTAAATAGAAATAATTTTTGTTATTATATATCTAATAAATATATAAAATAAAAAATAATTTATATAATAAATACAATAAATTTAAGTTTGAGAGACTCTGATCAAATTTTTTTTTTTTTTACAAAAAAGTTTAAAATTATTGAAAAATAATAATGAATAAAATTTTTTCAAAAATTTTGAAGATTATGGGCCCCTTAACTCTAACGAGTCACCACCTATACCTTTAGACGGGATTGTTCTTTAGTGTAATCAACTATTTTAATGAAGATTAAAAAATATTTAATTACGACAACCGATTGCTTTTAAATGTCATTATCGATTACATCTTTTCCTAATTAGATACTTTTTTGTGAAAAAATAGAAGGTTGGATGCATGACAAGAGAAAAAGGGTGAAAGCAAAATGGTTCGATGGTTCAATGGTTCAAAGGCGTTAGATTATTAGAGAAATTGAGCTTTGGGCCCCGTGAGCCTGATTGAGCTATTGCCATTGAGGCAGGCAGTGAGGGGATGGATGCGGCTTTATCCATTTCTCTACTCTTAATTTTACCTTGAAACATTTATAACTTAAAACTTCCAGATATGTGGTTGAATAAGATTGGAATTTCTGCAAAGCAAAGGGAATCTGCTCTTCTGCTTCTGCAATATTGTTACGCATTTCAATCTACAGAATTGAATTGTTTGTTGACCTGTCCTTGTCGTGGCAGCAACCAAAGCGATCACTCACACCCTTTGGGTTGCTTTGCTGCAAAACCATAACCTCCTAAAAATGGGTTTTCTTTTCTTTTCATTCTTTGTTTTTATCTGTTAAATTTAAAAAAAAAAATAAAAGAAGGGAGATCAAATAATTTATATATTAATTCCAGTGATGTTATAAAAAAAACCATAAAAAACGTGGAGAGAGGGAGACTGACAACAGTCAACTCACTGACAGAGTGAAAGTGAATTTCATGTGATGTGATGTAAGTGAAATTCTCACCCTAAGTAGGGTTTTTTTTTTTTTTCCTTCTTTTTTCAAGTTTAAAAAAGTGAGAAACCCAAGATAAGATCTGGACTAATTTAATTTAATTTAATTTTTAATTTGGTTATCCCCAGATAAAATAAAGACAGACAGCAAAACGACACACCTCCCCTACATGTTTCGTTTTCTACCTTTCGTTTTCTATTTCTTTACATTAGCGCTGGTCAATCCACGTCCACACTGTTTTTTCAGTCGGCGGGAATATTTTTGGTCCAAAAACGCAAAAACCCTTTGAAATTTTCATTTCTTTTATTATTACTTGATTGTTATTTTTCTCAACGTCACGTCGGATTAAATTTTTCAATACATCATATTGTAAAAAAGAAAATAAATCAAGTAAAAAATCGAAACATTGTGTTAAAAATATATATATCATCTCATATTATTATAAAAATAAAAGTATTAAATCTCATAGTGACTTCTCAATAAATTGAACTGTAATTATATTATATTAATTGTAAACGTCTTGAACTCTCTTAGGTTTAAATTTTGTGATGTGATAATGAGGTGGAATTAATGTATTATATTCTAGATGTCTTGATTCTCTTTTGATAAAAAATTTTGATAAATTTAAAAAGTATTATTTTCATTTTAAATTATTTGACTGTTATTTATTTTTATGAAATTTAAAAAATTTTAATTTTAATATATTTAAAATTTTAAATTATTTTTTTATAAAATTAAAATTTCTTGAATTAATATTGAATAGTAAAAAAAATATAAAAATCAATTTTAAATTTTAAATTTTAAAATATTAAAAAAATAACTAAAAAAATGAGACGGAAAAATATTTTAAAATTATACTGTTTAAAAAGTACATGATAAATTTAGTCAATCGTTACACGCAAAAGTGACAAATTCGAATTTTTTCTTAAAAGAAAAAAAATCTTGTAAACCATGTAGTCGGGCTAAGTTTGGAATGCGCATTTAGGATTGAATGAGAGCCATATAGTAAAGGCCCAGTGTATCAGGCTGAGCCCAATTCCTTTGTTAAGCTTCAATGAGCTGAATCCTGAAGCTCATCAAACCACAAAAACCCTTAAAACCTGTCTGTTTGTCGGTCTAAACTCTTAAAACAAAAGAAAAAAAAAAGAAAAGAAAAGAAAAGAGAAACCAGACATGGCAACCAATGGGAACAGTGATCTCAGAAGGAAGCAAGGAATAGTATCATCTCTTTGCAAACACTTCTCTTTGGATCCTGTGAGTAAAATAAACACCACCCATTTTCTAATTTTCTTCTACTGTACTGTGTGCATGTCATTATTTTATCTGTATAACTTTGTGGTTTTAGGAAAATCTCTTTCATTTTTACTACAGAAGTTGTTTTTATTGTGATTTACTTCTTTTATGTGATGGGTTTTACTTGAATTCAGCTATTCTTTTTCTTTTGTTTGCTTTTGGTTGTTGAGTGCTTCTTGGGCAGTTGTCAATGGACTTTTTTTGCCACCTATAATTTTCTTCCATACTTATTCATTGAGCTTGTATTAAATGTAGAAGAAGGAAAATATGCTTTATGCATTTGAATTTGTAAATAACCATGCAATTTTGCAAATTTTTTCTTACATTTGCGATTATTTTTGCTTTATTGATCTACCATGTTAATTATGTGGCAATTTTGCTGGCTATATAAGTTGCTATTTGATTTTGCAGGAGGCTTTTTCAGGTGAAGTCCCGAGAAATGATATTAAGACCCTGTATTTAAACATTTTGAAGTCATCAGGGAAGGAATCACTCAAAAACAATGATGAGGTAATGTGTAATAAGCGTTTTGCACGAAAGCATTCATCTTTATGTAACTTAGCACCAAGAGCAGTGCTACTGGAGTAGAAGCTAGGGTCATTGAGAAGTAACTACCTGTATGAATCTCTTGTGAAATGATTTGCCCACTTGCCATAAAAGCATATTGATAGCATTAAGTTGACTTACATCAGTTGGAGTTTTTATCTCTAGTGTTTTTTCTTGGCTGCACTTTTCTCTTCCTAAAGAGTTTACTTGTGGTCCTTAATCTGAAAATCAAATTTTGATTACAGGTGATGAATTGGGTAGCTTTTGCAGAGAGCTTTCCTAAAGATTCTAAGGCATGCTATGATGTTTTAAATACATTAAATGCTGACTTGCCTCAAAAGTCTGTACTTCTTGGTAATGGATTTACGCCCTCAGAAGCTGATGTTATTGTTTTTTCAGCAGTACATAGTTCAGTGGTATGTATTTCTTATGTATATATATTTCAAACTTTTGGTGTATTTCTAAGAGAGGAGATCATGGTGCCAAATTGCTATTATACTTGATTAAGAAGTTGAAAGCATAATTGCTTGATATACTTGTTGGTTGTCAGATTGGCCTTTCAAATTCAGAGAAGGATAAATTACCACATGTGATGCGATGGATGGATTATATCCAGGTGGAGACATTTTCTGTTGTTTTGAATTTTATTTGTTGGGGGGCTTTTCAATGAATTTTGAGAAAGTAAAGTATTTATAGTTACAATAGCTTTGTTTAGATAAAAAAAGAATGAATCTTTCACCCAAAATGTTAAGTTTATGGCTCTGTTGAACACGTGTGGATCTGCTGTTTATGTTCTGTCTGCAGCATGCTGAAGATAAGATTAACCAAAATATTTTGTATATAACATGAATGAATAAAGCTATCAGGAGGTCTTTTTTCTTCAGTTAGGAATTCACTGTATGCTTGACACTATAATGGTTCTTCTTTGGCTGCTTTCCAACTGCAACTGCAAACTCACCAACACGTGGTCCTAGAAGAGTTATAAACTTGCATTTATCTCATAATTCAGAAAGAAAAAAAAAAGATCATTCATACTGTGGAATTAAAGAGACTAGATGAAATTCTTGTAATGAGGTCTAAGTTATCAGATGTCAAACTCATGGTCTGCATGTGTCCATGACTAGTAACTAGAGATCTAAGTCCCCTCTTGTCAGAATATCTCAGTTATACGCTAGAAAATGGGAAGAAAGCAGTGAATGCTTGGCCATGTAATAGATTCTTCTCACAAGTTTCTGGGTATTATTTTGTTCTCTAGCATTTGATAGCTTTTGTGAAGTAGTGTATTATTTTTTGTGGAGAAAATATAAAAAGCTGTTTGCAATACATGAATCTGGAATCTGGATTTATAAATTGAACAGAGCTTGGTATCGCATGGAATAACCTTAGGCTTCATCTATCCTGTAGTTTAGCTTAAGTTTTAAGATTTCATCATCAATATTTTGCCTAGCCTCTGAGTATAATTTGAGGATATTATCTAGATGCCATGTTTACACTCCACTCTGAGCTACGTTTTTATCATGTATTCATATCTTCCTTTTATACTTTGATTTTTAGTGGCCTATTTGATAATCAAGTTGGGGAGTGGGGATTGAAACTTTAGATTTCCTTTTTGGTGTTAGGGTGTGTCTATTGTTTGGCTATTGCCTTGACAATGACTTTTTCAATCTCTTGGTTAAAAGTTATTAATTATTGTTTTTACCTTTTAAAAAAATTTATCTAAACACATACCGGGTTCTCTGAGCTGATATTTAGGGCCTGAGAGGGGTGTTCCTAACTTGTGGTCCCTTTATGAATTTTGTTATGAGTGAATACCTTTGTTGCCTTTGCCAACAAACCTTTTTAAATTATTCTTGCAGAACAGGGAGGATCTCGGTGCACTTTTTGAAAAAATATTGCTGGAGAAGCCTGATTTTGAGCCTCAGGTAAGTGATCTTTAAATTGTTTTCTTTGTATTGATGATCTTTGAATGTAATGTTTTCTTTGTTCAATAGAGGAGTCTTGAGTCTTGACCTCTTCACCTCTGGCCTCCCTCACCTGCCTCTATCTTCCCAACCCCTCAAACCCCACTTTTTTTGGTACAGAAGGTTGTTAGTTGCGTGTACAATCAGGATAGCATGTGAATTTTTTTATTTTTGTTTCTATATCTGGTTGCAGAGAGTAAAAGCTGCAGCTAAGCCAGAAGTAGATTCAAATGCTAAAAAGACCGTTCAAAACACAGAAACCACGGACAAGTCAGAAGCAGAACTAAATGCAAAGAAAAGTGATTCCGGGGTACCATGTTCTCCATTCTTCTCTATTGTAATATATTTCTTGTTGTTATCCTCAAGAGTAATTTCTCTAAACTTAGTGCTTGAGAGACCTTATTTGAGTTATTTCTTGCTTAAATAACACTCATGATGACTGGTGGTTATGTTTAGTGATTAAGTTTTTGTGCAATAAGACAATTGTATGAGAATATTTTTGTAGCCTTTTTATGATTAAATGATTATCAAATGTCCTATAGAAATAGGAGGAAGTGCTAGTTTCATAAGACATTTAGATGTGGGAAAGTTACAGATGATAGATGAATGGTGCTTTTTTTGGGGGTGGCTTCTTTTCCATATGCTCTAATTATGACCAGTGCCAAGACTTCTTCTAGATTCTCATGCTGGTAAATTCATTAACAATCACCTTTTTGCTGTTTGGAAATTCAAGAAAAAGTCTAAGGGAGATAAGGAAGCTGTTCAAGAGAAGAAGAAAGCACCTGAAACAGAAGCAACTGACAAAGACAAAGAACTCAGTGTCAGTTTACTGAATATACAGGTTGGTCTTATTCGCAAAGCGTGGAAACATCCATCTGCTGATAGGTATGTTGACAAACTTGTCTAGTTCTTTACTTTCAAAGGCCTCAGTATCTTTATGTTTGAGTTATCTAATTTTCTCTATGGCTGTCTAGATGCAAAATTGGTGGAATGATGTTCTGGTTTATTAAAAATGCAGTTTACTGGTCGAGGAGATAGATGTTGGAGAGGCCAAATTGCGACAAGTGGTTAGTGGATTGGCCAAGTATTGCAGTCCAGAAGAGTTAGTGGTATTTTTTTTGAGTTAGCTGTTATGCAGATTTTAATTTATTTGATTTTTAGCTTTTATCTTCATATTCTTTGGTTTATTAAATTCTGAAGCATACATTTTGATGTTCTCCATGGTTTTTGCTTGTGCCATGAAGAATCGTCCTGTTGTGCTGATTACAAATGTGAAACCAGGAAAGCTACGAGATGTGATGTCAGAGGGACTGGTAAATTTTTTGGCATTTAATCAACATGTTATCTTCTTTAATTAAACACTTGTTTTTGTCAAATATGGATTTTTCTTACCTTTTATGAAGCTTTAGTGTAGTAATTGGAGCTAATGAGTTTAACATTTATGCGTTGTAATATGCTTTCATGGCCTGGGGTAGCGTAATGTTAGAAACTGAGTGAGGAGGTGCCTTGCTAAATTAATTATGATGCTTTCAGTAAATGCATCATGCTTCTTCCCATGATTTTGACTTCTTCTGCAGTCTCAATTCGATGCTTATTGCAGAAAATGCAGTTGTTTAGCCGTTTTCTTTTCTCCTTGAATGATAATTATGGTGTCCATTGGATATAGGCATATGCATTCTAATGATGGGCTGTAATCTGAGTGTCAATCCCCGGGATAAAGAATCTCTTAAAAAACAGATGAGGCCCCTGGACGTCCCCCATTGCCAGAGGCAAAAGGAAGAAGGGAAAAAGAAAGCAAAAGTGAAAGAAAGAAACATGTGCATGCGCTTTTGTGCGGTCATGGAACAAATACCTCCTTTGATTGTGTCAATGTCATGAGATACCTGGAAAAAAATCCACAACTTTTGTTTTATTAGCTGTAGGATTTGTATTTCTCTGTGCATATTTATTTTGCGTACTTGCTTACTTAATTCTTTATACCTCTAACATATATTCTACTTGGTACCAAACCCTAAGTATAAACTTGATGTGATTCCTTGATTTCTGTTTACTTTTCTCTGAAACAATTCCCTTAAAATTGGTCCATTAAATTCTTAAGTGAGCTTAATATTGTCTCAAGATAAACTAAAAACGCATAAATTTATAGATAATATTTATATTTTTCTTTTAGCAGAAAAATGGGCAGTTTGCAATTTCTGAAACTAGAGCTAGGTTGTGTGCTTAACTACTGCTTACATATTTGAACCCATGATGATTCGTTTTCACTTTTTGTAATCTCCCCCTTTGCAGGTGCTTTGTGCTTCTAATGAAGATCACACCATTGTAGAGCCTTTATTTCCCCCAGCAGTGGCTAAACCTGGCGAGCGCATTTCATTTTCGGGGTAAGCATATTGTCAGTTTTGTAGAAATACAAATATTATTGCACAAACATCACAGAGCCTTGCTTTTGTGTGAGATTAGATGAAAGTTATTGATTGCAATTAATAGACCTTTTTGGATGAGCTGAGTTTTTGGTCAGTCCTTGTTCTGCTATTGGTCAGGCAATCAGGTCTCTGTTAGGCCTAGTTGATGAGCATTGAATGCAGCATCTCAGGTGCATGTTATGACATTATGACATAAAGAGCAAGTAGTTGCCATATGCTTGAAGGAGTTGGAAGGCTAACAGACGAAGTAGCGAAAGTTGTTTATATTTACTTGGTGAGGGTTCTCTAATGAAGGACGGCTTTGGAGAAACTTGGAGAAAATTAGCATTAGTGGGTTTTGTTGCAACTGCATGAAGGGGAACGGAGTAGAGAGAGAAGGAGAAAACAGAGAAAAAAAAAGTGAAGAAAGAGAATATAGATGTAATCGAGAGAAAAACCACCAAGCAAGTAGAAAGAGATTCTTAAATCCAATTCCGATGATTAGGTATAAAGTCTAAAAACCACAATAATAAGGATAATTACACCATTTTAACCTTAGTGATAATTGTAAGGAAAATGCGTTGCTCACCACTACTCATCTATTGTATTTTCTATGCTTAAAATAAAAGTTCCAAAAATGAATAACCCTACTCATAAATTAAAGCCTACCGTAAATCTAGGCCTACAATAAATATACCAAATAAATTGTTTAGTTGAGCAATGGTCTAGTGACTTGTCGATGTAAGCTGTTAACTCTTAATCTAGCCTTACCTAGGGGTTTATTGTGCTTAAAGAGAAAATGGTCACTACAAATTTGAAGCATATTGAAGGAGGATTATCCTCAAGGGGTTTTAGGAGCACTTATTGTAGGCATGTATAAAATAATTAGGGTTTGTATAGGAGTTTACATAGTTGTGTGGCACTACGGCTATGAATACTTAGCATTGTGATTTGCAGATGTAGACTATTTGAAATTACGATGAGAAACTCTCTGCTCTTTATCTCTACCTTCTCTCTGTTCTCTGCTTCCTTTTCTAACTCTCTCTTTACTCTGTCCTTCGGCTTATATGATAATTCTATTGCTCAAAGTTTAGTTAAGATAAAAATTTAGGGGACTTTACTTTTTTTTGAAAAGAAAAATTATATGGTACTTTAACTTTTAAGTGTAAAATATATACTTGCATGTTGCTGTAGAAATTGACTCGTAAGTTCATAGCAAATTGGACTAAAAGGATTTTGCAAGTTTGCTATGTTTTTTGAGGCTGGCATAATGGTAGCTTGAAAAGGCTCTATTCTTTTCTTTTTCTGATAGTGGATGAGTTTCAAGTTTTATTGCAAGATAATGAACGATCAATGAGATGAAATTTTGCTGGCAATCATTTACCTTTTTCTTTTAAAAAAAGAAATAGCGCGTAGAATATTTCCCTTTTCCATGGGTAGAAGTGAAGCTTTTTAGATGTTTTTCTTATGGAATAGTTCCTAGCCTCTCCCTTTTCAAGTTTATCAAATTCAAAATTGCAGCATGATTAGTCTGTTAACAAGAGCTACACAAATGCTAAGCTTGAGAGTTAAATGAAACTCAATGTGCCGTTTGTTTTCAGTGAAATAACGAGCATCCATCCATGAAAATGAACTAAGAATTTCTAAAATGAGACCTGCAGATGGTTCTGTTCATTATAATTGCTTGTGTCTTGCATTTTCCTCATATCCTTTTTACAGTTATTTTAGCTTTGAGATAGGTTTTTGTTAGTTTGAGATGAAGTTTTTTCCTGGAATTATTTGTATCTCACATGCAAAAAATTGTTATTCTTTCATACAGGATTGATGGAAAGCCAGAAGAAGTCCTAAATCCAAAGAAGAAGCAGTTGGAGAAAATAACACCGGTATGTTTTTCATTTTCTGGTTTGTGGATTCTTAGTGATGATTTCTCGTGGGTTGTGGAAATGGCTAATAATTTTAACTATTTTTATGTCTATTCCATGTTCTTCATTATTGCACTTCCTGAATTTGGGGATTGGATCCTATGAATCTGGTTTCTATCACCACTTTTATGCTTTTTTGGTAGGGAGGATAGAAATGGAGAAGGATGAAGATTTTTTTTTTTAATTTAATGGTTGAGATTCATAATGATATGTGCTATGTTGTAGCTCAACCATTAAATTAAAACCTTTTCCTTCCTTTCTCCTTTCCTCCTTCCCACAAAATGCAGCGTTAGGGTTTTTATTTAGGCTGGAATATGTTGCTTTGTGTTATGCAAATATGACCAGGGGTTTATCTGTGCTGCAGCATCTTTTCACTGATGAGAAGGGTGTGGCCACATTTAAGGGTATTCCTTTTATGACCTCAGCTGGTTCATGCACATCTTCCATTCCTAAAGCAAGCATCAAATGAAGGACAATAAAGATTGCTGGACACCTACAAAACAATATATAGGTTACTGTTGGGAGTTTCTAATTGCAATTCTCAGCAGGCAGTACTGGTTGCTGCTGGAACAAGAAGAGACCATGCAAAATGCCGTTGTTTTTCTCTTTGAATGGTATAAATCAGTGTATTGTTGCTGTCACAATTTAAATGATGGGATTTTGTTGCTATTATATTGAATTTGAATCTGGTAATACTGAAAGTTAAGCAAAAAAGTGCAGTCTAAACTAGTTTCAATCCTGATTGTTGAACTTGTTGTGAATGCAACATAATGTACATCTAAATCTTCCGTGACTGACTGATAGGTAGCCGGAATGCATACTCTCCGAACTTAACGCCTGGTAAGCACTCGTCTCTCATTAGCCTGTAGGCACTCATCTCTCATTCGCCGTCTGTCATGCAGGGTACACTTGTAAGATTTATGTGAAATTTTGGTCATTGAATGATTGATGGTTCCAGGGTTATGAATACCTATCGGAAGTGCATATTAATTATTTTCCATGGCTTACTTTACAGCGCAGACATTTCATATCTATTAGATTAATGTCATGAGATATTGCTGTTGTAGGATTTATGACAAAACCCCTTGCATTTCCGCTGTGGGTAAGTCATCAGTCATCTAGCAATACTATTTATTAATTGAAATGTATTAAAAAAAGAGAAGGTTAGGCTACCTATCCCTATGGGTAGCCAAAGGGCTATTAGCCTCTTTTTGAGGATATGATGGATTTTGAGGGGAGCTTGTTTATCATTTATGTTTGAGGCCCACCGTCTTCCCTGGGTTTTTGTCAGAGGCTTTAATGTGAAGATGATGCCTGGTTCTGGATGGGCAAAAGTGAGTAGGGGTATGGTGCCAGCACATCGGGTCTATTTAGATGCCGATTAATAAAATATTGATAATAATAAAATTAATTATTATAATAATAAAATTAAAATTAATGATAAAATATATATTTGAATAATAAAATAAGGATAGTGGTGAGACGAGAATAAAAATTGATTGTATCTTACAAGTGTATTAATAAGTTATTTATATATATTTTAATATTATAATAAAATTTATTTATTATATTAAATTAATAAAATCATTTTTAAATTTTTAAATAAAAAATAAAAAGGAAAAAAATAAAATTAATGAAAGATTATGGAAATCTCTATAACAAAAATAATAGGCAAAATTAAAATAGAAATAGTTGTAGGAATGTAACAATTGTAATTGGGGTGTTCATCTCCTGTGGATAACTAGAGGCTACCGCGCCTCAGCGATGTTAACCAAATGTTGTATACATGCGTTTGGCATAATAGTTCATACTAAGCCAAGCTTTACATGGAGTACATTGGCATTGAAATCATCTCTAAGTGCATTTTTTTATTTAAAGAATTAAGATCGAATAAAAAAAAAATTAAATGAGATTGGATTTGAGATGAATTTAAGATGATTAGGCTCATTTTGAGTGTTCATAAGATACTCTTTCCATTTCTTTTTCATTTTTTTTTCTTTTTCTAAGCTTTTTTTTTTTGCTTGGGTGCCAAGTGTCTTTTTCTCTCATTTTATCTTTTTACGTTTAACAAAAAAATTTTATATTTAGTGAGGCTCATTTGATATGAATTTTTCTTTTTTTCCTTCTTTTAAAAAACTTAATAAATATTTTTTAAATTTTAATTTTTTATGTTAGACCCACTTAACACCAATGTATCGTCCTGTGTTTATTTTTTCAGTTTTCAACTTTTTCTATTTTCATTTTCTTTTTTATATATTTAATTAATAATTTTTTAGATTTCAATTTTTTGGAATTTACTTAATATCAAGAATATGTCATATGTCAAATTATTTGATTTCTTTTTTTTCTTTACATTTTCTTTTCTTTCTTTTTTTCTAAATTTAATAAATACTTTGAAATATTTTTAAAAGTTTTAAAAGTTTGATCCTTTTGATGTTATTATTAAAAATATATATTTTTTGTTACTTTGTTTTTTTTTTTTTAATTTGATTTATTTTTGAAATAGATATTAATGAATGTATGGACTTTATATCCAGATTTGATTTTTTTTAGGTCCTTTTTTCTGTCTTTCTTAAAATTTTTTTAAAATTGATGATATAAAATTTTTAAAAATTTATCATAATTCATGTTGTGTGTCAACTCAACCTTTTTTTTTTTTTTTTGCATTTCATCTTTTTTTCAACCATTTTTTCTTCTCTTCTTTTTTTCCTTTCTTTATATTTAATAAACAAAATTTTTTATATTTTTTAATATTTTGTGTGGGGTCAATTTTATATTATTGATTAAAAATATTTTCTCCTTTTTTCATAAAATTTTGTAATTAGATAACTTTGTAAAAAAATGTTAACATAGGTGTTGACATGGCATACAAATTTCATTTTTTTTGAATATTTCATTTTTTTTTTTTAGTTTTAGAGTATAAGAAAAGAATATTAGAAAAGCATATTTTAATCAATAATATCAAATTGATCCCACACAAAAAAATTGTAACAAAATATTTATTAAATATAGAAAAAAGTAAATTAAAATAAAAATACATAATCCATTATATAAATTTGTAAAGAAAGCTTATCAACACTAATATTATATGGTAACTTGATTTTTTTTTCCTTTTTTTTTTTTTTGCTTTTGTCTTTTCTTTTCACTTTTTTTTTTTAATTTTTTCTTCCGTTCATATTTTTGTTTTTTAATTAGATAAAGTTTTTGAAAAAAAAAAAAGGCTGTGTACTATGTGACACCCTATTTCTTTTTTTTTTGGCCTTTTTAATTTTTTAATAAGATAATTTACAATAAAAACAATCAGTAAATAATTTTTTTATGAAAAATATCAAAGAAGGTATGAATAATAAAACAATTTGTATTTGTGGGTTTCAATCCATTCTGATCCAACAGATGCATTTTTCAATTTGGGATTGAATTGAGGTATTCCTGAAAATTAAGGTCAAGTTGGAGGTGGGTTTATGATGTTCCATCATATTTTGATTATATATATATTAAATTATATTTTTAAATTATTTATTTAATTTTATATTATATATGTATTATATTAATAAAATTATTATTTAATGTTTTAATTTAATAAAAATATGATATTTATATATAATTAAGATGTAATCCATTTATCCATTTATTTCATAAATTTTACTTATTTTGACTTTTGTTTGATACTCATTCAAGATCTCGACATTTCATCCTTTTTTTTTTGTTTTTTTGCTTTTTTCTACTTATTCTTAAATTTTTGTTTGTTTTTAATTTTCATAAATTTTGTGAAAAAAAATCAATTTAGTGGACGCCTCAATTTGCTTTATTTCCTTTCATCTCTTTTTTTTTTTAATTATTATTAATTAAATAAATTTTGTAACAAAAGAAGTCAATAGATAAGAATAACAAAATAATTCGGTAGGTACCACTCAATTTGAGATTTTCATGTAATACCTTAAAAGAGCTTTTTTTCTTTTTTTTTTTTTTTTTTGTTTTCATGTCTTTTTAATCAAAGCAATTTTGTGAAAAAAAAATCAATGAAGATATCCACGTTGCACCACATTTGACTTTTTTTCCTTTCACTTTGCTTGGTTTTTTTTTTAATTAGATAAATTAAAAGTCTTGATGTTTCACCTTATGTTTTTTTTTTTTTTTTTTTTTTTTGCTTTTTTTCTTTATAAAACCTTTTGTGGTTTTGTTTTTTTTTTTTTTTTTTTTTGTGAAAAAAATCAATGCAAGTGTCCGCATGACACCTCAATTTACTTTATTTCTTTTCATCTTTTTTGTTATTATTAATTAGATAAATCTTACAACAAAAAAAGTTAATGGATAAGAATGACAAAATAATTTGATGGTTTCCACTCAATTTGTGATGTTCACATAATGCTTTAAAGAGCTTTTTTTTTCTTTTTTTTTTTTTATTTTTTGTTTTCTCCCTTTTCCTTTTTTTTTTTTTTTTTATTTTTTTTATTAAAGTAATTTTACAAAAAAAAATACCCATGGAGTTATTTGTGTCGCATCTCGTTTGACCTTTTTTCCTTTTTCTTTATTTTGTATTTTTTTAATTAAACAAAATTTGCAACGAAATATCAATTAATAAAAGATGACAAAACAATTCGTATCTAACGAGTTTGATTACATCTCGATTCCATAATGATTCTTTTTTTTTAAATTGGAGTTGAGTTGAGATGGGTCGAATTTTTTTAAAAGAAACGAGATCGGGTCGAAAATGTGTTATAGTACTTTTTATGGATTTGTTTCGAGATATATATATATATATATATAAAAGTATATATTTTATTATTTATTTATTTTATACATAAATATATATTATATTAGTAAAGTTATTAATTTTTTTACCTTAATTTAATTAATTAATATTTTAAATTCAATAGGGTATCAATGTTACACATTTAAGAGCTTTTTTTTTATTTTTTTCATTTTTTCAAAATTTTTTTTTTGTTTTTCCCTTTCCACTTTTCTCATTTTTTTATTTTTCTTTTTTATTAGATAAATTTATGAGAAAAAAAGGTCAAAATATTTGTGTCATTCCATTTTTTTATCTTTTATCTTTCATCTTGTTTTATTTAATTAGATAAATTTTATAAAAAAATGACAAATAGATATGACAAAAAAATATTTTTTGACCAGCAGCAACGCATGGCATCTTTCTAATAAATATTTTAAATGATGAGTCTATATCATATATCTTTTTAGTTTTTCAACCCAAATATAAGTTATTATTTGAACCAATAGGCAAGATCAACGTATCCATAATATAATTGATTTTTTTTTAAAATGTATGAAAAAAGATCATCTCATATTATTAAAAAAAATTAATGTTGTGAATGATATCTAAATTATAAATTATAATGAAATATTTAATGTGATATTTGAATATAAAAATATTTAATATGATATTTGAATTATAAATTTGTTAACTAATATAATCTTACTCTTAATATAGTTAGTTTCAAATGACGACACATGACTGATAAATAATTTTTTAAGTATCACATTAGTTAATAAATTTAAAATTATATATCATATTTGATTATTTTACTACAATCTGAAAATTATTTGTGACATTATCTCTTAAAAAATAATCATATATGAATATTTTACTACAATCTGAAAATTATTTGTGACATTATCTCTTAAAAATAATCATATCTGAATATTTTATTCGGTGATTAATTTTTTTATTCAAAGAATTGGATTGAAATCGCTCATCCTCCACTATATAAAAAAAAAAAAACTAAAAATATCAATAATACCTATTAGACCTTCAAATAAAATCTATGTTATGAATTGTAAATTTATAATGTCCCTTTTATCAAATATTCTATCATATGATAAATACATTTTTAAAGTTTGTTTTTGGGAGAAAAGAGAATATTTAGAAAGCTGAAAATCTCTGCATGAAGGTAATCCTCGTTTGTCTCCATTGTAATGGAAGTGATGTTATTTTTATTTGTATTTGTATTTATTTTTATTTAAATTTGATAATTTATATTTTCGTATCGTATCCATATCGTATTTAACATGTGTAATAATACGAATTATTAAAATACGAATACGACATAAATTATAAAATATATTTAAATTCTAAACATGAACACGATATTTTTATTATTCGTGTTATATGTAATACGACACAATTAACATGTGTACAAGTAATTTGTTTAAATACAATATGAATAAATATGAATAATACAGATATATACAAATAAATACGGTTAATATAGATATATAGGAATAGACATGATAAACATAAATATATAAAAAAAATATAGAGAAAATAATAAATAACTATAAACTATTTATCTTTTACAACTTAATAAACTTGGCATATTAACAATATAAAAAAATATTTGCATATTAAAAAAAATTTTGATACCATATAAGATGTATTTAATATATATATATATATATTTAAAATTTAATATACATTATATAACTATATTAGTTTTTAGTATCAAATTTAAAATAATGAATTACTAAAGATTAAAGAACAAAATAATGATTTATAGGACTAAAATTAATATTTATATTATATTTAAATTATTAACATAAAAATAATTTTATAATAATTATTAAATGAATATCATAATTAAATGTTTAAAATAATTTTTATATGGTATTAAATAGCTAATTAATTAAGTATCATAATTAAAAGATTAAAAATTAAAATAATTTTTACATATTTATATTAGATTAAAATAAATATAAAAAATGTATTACACGTGTTAAATATGTTAAATGTGTACTCCTGTGGCAATATTAATTTAAACATATTTTTCACGTCGTATTATGTATTAAACGTATATCCATGTAATACGTTTTATTTAAATATATTTTTCATATTTTATACGCGATTATATGTGTCAATACGTATAAAACAAATATTATATCGTATCAAAATTTATATCAACATAAATAAATAAATAATACCATTTTTTAAAACATATATATAATTATTTTACATATCGTATCATCATGTTATATATGAAATTATCAAGTTTACTTATATTTTGAGCCATGATTGATGGTAAGAAATCCAATAAGCAAAAAAATTAAAAAAAAGAAAAAGAAAAATCAATAGCTTTGGTTTTTGTTTGTTTCCGACCCAGGATTGTAATTGATCCCAACAACCACCCCAATACCAAGACCAACTTAAAAAAACATGTTCCCAAATCCTTTACAAGTTACAAGTGATTCTGCACATCGGTCTGCGCGGAGGCAGAGCCATATTCTCTTGCCAATGCTTTCATCTGCTATCCAAACCTCCTCTTCATATCCTATAAAATCAATATAACATCAAATCATTTTTTTTTCTGATTTTGATCTGATATATTTTCTAATGGGATATTTCACAACTCCTACTCTCCTTCTCTCTGAAATTCTACTCGTATAATTATATACATTTTAGTCAATCATTCTTTAATTAGGTCACATATAATTAAATTTGTGATAGGTTAACGGATTTCAGGATTTGTACAATGATTTTTTGAAAGATGATATTAAAAATTTTCAAAATTTGAACTTTAATTTGCTTTCATAATTAAATTGATTTCCTCCTCTTTTAATAATAATAAAAAATAAAATCTATAAATTTTGGGCTCATATGTGAGACAATTTAAGTGTTTGCATGTATTGCATGTATTATTGAAGTTGGACAAATGTAGTAATCACCTATTTATCCAATTGTTTCCTCAAAAAATTAAAGAAAAGAAATAAAAAGGAACAAAAAAAAAAAGTCAAGGAAAATTCAAATTAGAACAAAATGTTGTCAAGATTGCAAGTTTGTAATTTTTTACCATGCCAATAAATGACAAAAAAAAAATTGTTGAGGAAATATTTTTAGGACCAATAGAAAATGTAAACAATTAAAAAAGTGTAAATGCATTGAACTTAGTTCTTAAATGTTATATGGTCCAAATCATTAGAGGGTATTGCATTCAGCCTAGGAAAAGATCATGCAGAAAAGGATTGAAGATACGTGATACTGATTATTATTCTGTACTAAAATTAATAAAGAAAAAAAAAAGGCAAATTTGCAGTGTCTTTGTTTTGCTTTTTTTCTTGCTAGAAAAGAGAAGGAGAAATATAAATAAGAATTGTGGGGACTAAATCAAATCAAAGAGAACCCCAAAATGGATCACGAAATATCTGTGATATACTTTGGATTTTAAGATTTTACTTTGCATGATTTTTTTTTCTTCTGATACCCTTCAAATTCCAAGGCTCCACTTTCTCTCCCACCAACAGCCCCACCAACTTTCTTCATATTCTTGTTATTTTCTTTATAAATACAACCTCACATTACATTCATACATCTATTGTGAGCTTGTTTATTGGTCTCTTGTATTAATTATTGACCAATTTTTAGTTTTTTTATTTGTTCATTAATGTTGATTTTTGGTAGTGTGAGGTACTACTATTGCCTTATTTTTTATCAGACTTTTTCGGCCAGAAGAAGATATATCAAAGCATGAATGGTGGCGGTGCTGGCGGATGCTGTTCTAAGGACACGGCGGTGGAGTTTGGAGATGAACCCCATGTTTTAGCTGTGGATGATAACCTCATTGATAGAAAACTGGTGGAGAAGTTACTCAAGAAGTCCTCCTGTAAAGGTACATTACATTTACATTCACTCTCTTCTTTCTAATCCTTCATATTTGGACCCTATTTCAAAGAATTTTATTTGGACTACGCATTTGAAATATTGTCTTGCGTCTTGCTGCAGTAACTACTGCAGAAAATGGGCTGAGGACATTGGAATATTTGGGATCCAGAAATGATCAGAGGAGCACTGTACGTGACATGACATTCCCTCTGTAAAATTTTCAAATTGAAATATAAATATATATTCCTATTATTGTCTTTTGTGTCTATCTGCAGGGTTCAAAGGTAAATCTTATAATAACAGATTATTGCATGCCTGGAAAGACAGGCTATGAGCAGCTTAAGAAAATCAAGGTGTTAAAAATTTCTAGAATATTGAAGAGTTAGTAACTTTTTTGAAATACCCTTTTCAGGATTAATTCTAACCATTGCAAGTATGTTTATGTTTTCAAAAACAAGAATCATCAGTTCTGAAGGAGGTTCCTGTTGTAATCATGTCATCAGAAAATAGTCCGACTCGCATTAGTCGGTAAGTTTCTTGAACATGTTTAGATGGATACACCGTGATAGCATTTGACTTAATGATAAATATATGTATCCTCTTCTTCAAAAAGCCAGATTCAAATCCCGTTCTCCTAATTACAAAAAAAAAAAAAAAAAAAAAAAAGGAATTTCATTTTATGCTTGTAATGTTAAGATTTTGTGTACATATGTGAACAGGTGCTTAGAGGAAGGAGCTCAAATGTTCATGCTGAAGCCCCTCAAACAGTCAGATGTTAAGTAATTAAAATGCCATTTGATGAAATGCAGGAGATGAAATGGATTTTACTCTACTCTTTATTTTTTTTAGGGCAAAATTTGTTGGGAAAATGGGTTTCAACCCATGTAATTAGTTTTGGACCTTTCATGAGCTTTGGTCTTTTTTGTTACACAAAGCTTTAGCTACTTCATAAAAAAAGGTAAAGCTGTTGTAAGATGGTGTCGCAAACTAAGAAGAGAAAGAAGAAAAGCTAGAAAAGATAGAGAGAAAAAAGAAAAAGAAAAGTTGGTTGAACGGAAGTTGATATATGATTTGATTGAGCTGAAATTTTATCAGCAGTTTTATGATTCAAAGTTTTACATTATGAATGGTGAAGATCGGATTTGAAGCTTTCTAGGAACAAATCCATGGTGTATTTATTGAGTTACCTATTTAGTGAGATTTTTTTAATTGTCTCTCTAGTTGTTGATTAACTCTAGTTTTAGCTAGAAAAGAACTTTGTATATCAATTATTTGATAGTGGAGATTTTTCTTGTGATTTGTGGTTTTTTTCTCTATACTAAAGAGTTTTTCATGTAAATCTTTGTGTTTTATTTTTTCTGCGTTGTTTATTGTTGTCTATTACTGTGAGTTTATTGTGATATATTGCTTCTACGTTGTTATGTTTATTGCTTTAAGTCCAATAAGTGATATCAGAGCCAAGGTTATAACAGGTTCGAAAAGTTATGGGTTCGAGTCCTAGTAGTGCTGCTGGGAGAGAGATTGTTGGCAAATCGAATATTGATCGCGTCCATTAACTCCATGTACTCGAACATCGGTATTAAAGGAGATTGTTGACAGATCAGAGGTTGGTCGCGTCCATCAACTTCATGTGTTCAAACACTGATATTAAAAGTTCGACTTGGATGCAACAATTATATGATAATATGCAAAAATAGAACACCCAAGTGGGAGATGTGTTACGTTAACCAAGAGTGTAAGCTTGAGAGAGCACTGAGAGAATCTAGGTGGTAAGGTTAAGTATTGTCGCCTGCCCTAAAAAGTATACTAGATATGTGAGATTACTGACCCAAAGGAGGTATTGATAGAACTTACTCGTACGGGAGAGCTAAAATGAGACTTGATCATAACTCACAAGTGAACAAGGGAGATTGTTGGGATATGGTTAACATGTGAATAAAGAATCCCATATTATTAAAAAATTTGAATGAGATGTCTTATATATGCATGAAGGACCCAAGAATCTAATAGCTTAAGCTTTTAGGCTTAAATGATATCCAACATGTATGTATAAGCTCTCTAATGTACTCTTATGGGCTTCAAGTATGGTTTATCTCTCCAACAAGTAGTATTAGAGTGAGAATTTTTTTTTAAACAACGATACAAAAGTAGCCCAAGACAGAAGTAAATTCTGTTTGAGATCATAAGAGGGTGATACAGGTTTCATGATAAAATTGATAGCATCAAATTATTCAATTTGAAAGCCTATAATGGAAGATCATTTATACTATAAATATTTGTATAAACCAGTATTGGGTGATTCGACTAAATAAGTAGATATGAAAGATAAAAATTGAAAGAAGTTAGGCAGAAAGACGTTGACTACAATAAAAAAAATATATTAATATTAGCGTGTTTCATCATGTAGCGCATAAGGCAGATGCCTACATTATTTGAAAAAAAATTGGTAGCATTGTATGAGAGAAAAATAAGTATGAATAAAGTTATGCTTGTTAAAAAACTTACAACTTTACAGTACAAGGATGGACGATCTAATACAAAGCACTTGAGTGATTTTCAAGACATTTTAATTGGATGACTACTATAGAGCTTAAGATGGATGATAAAATAAAGATATTATTTCTTTTGGGTTCATTGTCAGACAGTTGAAATACTCTAGTTGTGATTGTTCTTAATTCAGTTCCTGATTACAAGGTGATATTGGAGATAGTAAAAAATAGTATGCTTAATGAATAAGCAAGATGAAAAGATATAAACCTTGAGAATCAAGCTCTGGTCACAAAGAACAGGGATAGAAACATTGACAGAGTTCAAAACTTAAAAAGTTGTAGTAAATCTAAACATAGATATAAGTCCAGAGATAAAGTAAAATGTTTTCATTGTGGTAAAACATGTCATATAAAAAAACACTATAAAATCTTGAAGCAAGAGTAAAAATATGAGAAAGGTAAGAGTTCAGATGATGACAATGTTGTAGCAGTGAATTCAAATAATGATTTGGTTACTTTAATTTATACATATGGTGATTGTAATCATGTTGGTGATCCTGGCATTAAGTGGATAGTTAACATAGGAACGACATATCATTGTGTCCCTAAGAGAAAGTTGTTTACAATTTACAAAGCAAGAGACTTTGGTTACACCAAGAGACTTTGGTTACACCAAGATGAAAAAAAAGTGTCATAGATTGTTGGGATTGGTGATATTATTGTACAAACTAGTATAGGCTGTATGTTTGACTTTGAGAAATGTCAAACACATGTCGGATATGAGAATGAACTTGCTTGCTATTAGTGTCCTTGATAAAGAAGGATATAAGAGTCGACAAAAGAATGGGTAGTGAAAGCTTCTTAAATGATTTATGATAGTTGCAAGGAGAAAACTATGCTACACAATGTATAAAACATGGATACAATTGAACAGCAATCAAGTAAATATCGTTGAAGATGATGTTTCAGCAAACTTATGACATAAAAAGTTGGCACACATGAGCAAAAAGGATACAAGTTTTGGCAAGACAGTCTCTCATTTTTTTGACCAAAGGTATGTCTTTCGATTTATGTGATCATTGTGTGTTTGGTAAGCATCATAAAGTTTTTTTTCGTAAGAGTTCTCGAAAAAAAAGAAAATAGATTGGAATTGATTTATTCTAACGTATATGGCCCCATAGAGGTTGAGTCATTAGGTGGTAATAGGTATTTTGTTACTTTTATTGATGATACTTCACGTAAGACTTGGGTGTATATGTTGAAAAATAAAAGCTAGGTATTGTAATATTTTTTAAAAATTTTATGTCATAGTGAAAAGGATATTAAGGTTACCTTGAAGTGTATTCAAACTTATAATGATGGGGAATACATATCCAAAAGCTTTGAAGAGTATTATTCAAAGCATAAGATCAGGCATGAGATGATAGAACCTGAAACACCACAGCATAATGGTGTAGTTGAAAGATGAATCATACCATTATGAAAAAAGTCAGATGTATGTTAAAGATAGTAAAATTACCAAAACCATTATGGGGTGAAGTAATCAACATAACTTATTGTTTACTTAATAGATCATCATCAGTTTTTTTAGGCTTTGACATTTTCAGAAAGAGTATGGATGGAGAAAGATGCTTTATACTCTCATTTAAAAGTTTTCAGGTGTAAAATATTCATGCATGTGCAAAAAGAACAAAGGTTAAAGCTTAACAATAAAGTCACATAGTGTGTATTTATAGGATATGGTGATAAAAAATTTGACTACAGGATATGAGATCCAGTGAAGAGAAAGACAATCAGAAGTAAAGATATGGTCTTTCATGAAAAAAAAACCATAGCAAACCTTGAGAAAAATAAAAAAACTATATGGGTTACTGTTAAATGTGATGTCTTAACATTGACGGAGGTTCCACATGAAAGAGCCATAAATGATGAAAATGAGCAAGAAACAGACCTTAGGGATATTAATGAGTCAGCCACAATTAGTGATGAGCCAGATGCAATCAATTTTGGGCAATGGAGCAATCCTTTCTATCAGAGAATGTCGAGTAGGGGTAGTTACCTTCGGCATCAAGTGGTATAAAGTTTTAGCCTATGAGATCTATTAGAGAGTATAAGTCATCTACCAGATATCTAAGTTCAAATTTTATTTTAGTTACCAATGAAAAAAAGTCAAAGAACTTCCAAGATGTGCATGCTACTTCGGATAGAAAGCACTAGTTAAAAGCAATGAAAAAAAAGATGGAGTCATTATGAAAAAAAAGTATTTATGATCTTGTTAAACTTTCAAAAGAGAAGACGCCATTGAAAAATAAATGAGTGTTCAAGTTAAAAAAAGATGGTGATAAGCTAGTGAGGTACAAAGTTCGATTAGTGGTGAAAGGTTTTTCTCAGAAATTAGGCATCGATTTTGATGAAATCTTCTCTCCAGTTGTGAAAATGAGTTCTATTCGAGTGGTACTAGGATTAAAAGTTAGTTTGAATCTTGAGCTTAAGCTTGAGCAACTTGATGTTAAGATTGCATTCTTGCATAGTGACTTACAAGAGGACATTTATATGAATCAATCTAAGGGTTTTGAAGTAAAAGGGAAAGAACACTTAGTTTATAAATTAAGAAAAGCTTGTATGGCTTAAAACAAGGTCTGCAATAGTGGTACAAAAAGTTTGATTCTTTTATAGTGAATTATAGCTATAAAAGAATGGTAGTGAATCATTGTGTGTATGTCAAAAAAAATTTTGATTGTAACTTCATTATTGTCTTATTATATATTGATGATATGTTGATTATGAGACAAGATGCTGGTATGGTTTGCAGGTTGAAAAAATAATTGTCTAAGCCTTTTGACATGAAGGATTTAGGTCCAACAAAGCAGATTTTTGGTATGGACATTATCTAAGATAAGAGAGCTAAAAAGCCATAGTTGTCATAGGAAAAGTACATTGAATGTGTGCTTAGTAGATTCAACATATAATATACTAAATCAGTTAGCAGTACACTTGCCAACCATTTTCATTTGAGTAAAAAATCTTGTTTGGTGTCTAAAAACGAGCAACTAGCTATGTCTAGTATTTCTTATTCTTTTACAGTCAGTTCTTTAATGTATCTTATGGTTTATACACGACCTGACATTACTCATGCAATTGGTGTAATGAACAGATTTTTTTCTAATCTGAGAAAGATTCATTTGGAAGCAGTGAAATGGATTTTCAAATAATTTAGGGGCACCTTAAAAATGTGCTTGAGTTATGGAGTTTCATAACTAGTTCTAAAAAAATTTATTGATACTAACATAACAGGTGATTTTGATAGTAGAAAATTTACTTTAAGGTATTTATTCACTTTTATAAGAGGAGCTATGTCATGGCAGTCTAAGTTACAGAAGTGTGTTGTTTTGTCAACTATAGAGGCTAAGTATATTGCAGCAATCAAAGTAGGTAAAGAAATGCTTTAGATAAAATATTTTCTTCTTGAATTGTGGTTGAATCAGAAAGAGTATGTGATATTTTGTGATAGCTAGAGTGTTTTAGATTTGAGTAAGAATGCCATGTACTATGCTAAAACAAAGCACATTGGTGTTAGATATCACTGGTTACATTCAGTGATTGAGGAATAGCAGATGTTGTTGAAGAAAGTCCATACTGATGAGAATGTAATAGATATGTTGACTAAAATACTTTTTAAAAATAAGCTTGAACTCTATAGTAACTTGGTCGGAATTAGTTCTTTAGCCAATTTAAGTTTCAAATGAAACTGCTAAGTGATAAATCTCCTCATAATAAGGCTGAAGGGGGAGATTGTTAGGAAAATAGGGTCCAACCACATATAATTTATTTTTGACCAATCAAAGATCATGGGCCTTGGTCTTTCTTTTTACATAGAGCCCTAGCTACTTAATAAAAAGAGGTAGGACTATTTTAAGGTGGTATCGCAAACTAAGTGAACAAAGGAGATTGTTGGGATATGGTTCACATGTGAGTAAAGAATCTCATATCATTAGAAAATTTAAATGAGATGTCTTATATATGTATGAAAAACTTAAGAACTTAATAGCTTAAGCTTTTGGGCTCAAGTGATGTCCAACATATATTTATGGGCTCTCTGGTGCGCTCTCATGAACTTTAAGTGTAGTTTATCTCCCCCAACAAAATTAGCCATGGCCAATATTAGTGTATGGGAAAGATTTGTATTTAAGAATTACTTAAACTCACACATTTTTAGTCTTTCATATGCAAATTAGTCCTGTTTTTGCTCCCTCCCCACATTTTGTATGAGAAAAGAACAGTTTCAGTTAAGATTTAATTTATGAGAATAGAATGGAACTTTTTTGGTTTGGTGAAAAAAATAATTGGATTCCTTCCGGCATTATTCTAAAACTAGAATGCAAACATCATTTAAATTGATGAATATTACATTAGATTCCTTATTCTTGAATACAACAATCACCATGGATTTAAAAAAAAAAAAAAGACTGCTGAAATTCAACATCATTGAAGGTAATGAAATTTGAATTGTTTCTAATTAACCTATACCTCTATTTTTTTATCAGTTTGTTTGAATTTTTTTGAATCCAATTAGTCATATTTTCAAAATTCATTTCTCTCTTTTCTTTTTTTTTCTAAACAATGGACAGAAAAGAATAATTGGATTCTTCTTCACGTGATCGTCCAATGCAAGTATTTATCATAAAATTCCAAATATTATATTTTCCAATTTTCCCTGCAAATTAGTCATGTTTTGTGTGTGGTCTGTTTATAAAGTGTTACATTTTTAATTTTAGTAATCAGGATTCAATTATTACAATCTTAATTAGTCATGTTTTGCTCTCATCTCTACCTCCATGTTTTTTATGAGAAGAAGGGATTTAATCAATATTAATTTCTTTTTGTAATCAAAAAATAAGAAGAACCATTGGATTCATTTTCAGCTTTCACCTTGTTCTTAAATGCAAGCATCATTAACAATGAAATTTATTAACAACGAAATTTAAGAGCTTTGAGAAAAGAATCATGTAATAGATTTATGAAAGAAACTTAAACATAAGATTTCAAGATCTTCGTAGGTCAATTTCTACTTATTATTTTGTGACAACATTTACATACTCGCCCAGGAATTTATATTATATGGGCTTCCCAAGTTCCAAATTATGGCACATGATGCTATCAATCAAAATGATTTTTGATTATACAGATAATATCTGAAATTGGATTTGCAATGCACAACTAATATCTGCTTCACTTTCCATTATTGGGAGGAGCCTCCCAATTAGTGGAGCAATCCCCTCCTCTAATCATGCTTCATGTTCTGTGTGCCATGTATCATTTAAAACCAGTCTGTCTATCATGTTCTTATACAAAACAAATCAGCAAAAACAACTCTTTACACTATTACTTGCCTTAATGACAAATCATTAATTAACTACATTTTTCCTTAATCAGCAAAAACAAATCATTCATGTTTTCAGACAAAAGAAATTAAAGAAATTAACTACATTTTAAGTAGTATTAGTTTTAGTTAAAAGTAATTAATAAGGAGCACATGTTTATTATGAATGAAACTAATTTTGTTTGTTTTTATGGATAGATAGCACTAATTCATCAATGGTTTTCAAACTCAAACATTTATAAGTTGGTAGTTCTTTTAATAAATATATTAATTGAATGATTTTTTATTTTGTGCATTGAAAATTAAGAAAAGGGGCAAATTTTAAAATTTTTTTAATACAAAGGAGGGAATAGGAAAAATGTTTACAAGTATTAAAACTTGAATTCTAAATGTTATGGTGAATGCGTGAGCTGAACTAAATTTGGGTTCAAATTTTAAATTTTCTACTCATTTAGGAAGCGAATTTTCTTGTAATAATCCCAGCATTTTTTTTAATCCATAAAAATGCAGGCTGATCCATCTAAAAAACTGGGCTATTTTTTATCCTATAAATTATAAAACACTGTGCAGAGGTATTTCTTCTGATGAATCAGGAACAAAATCACAATTCTGATTTTATGAACATTATATCCTTACATACAATTCAATTGAAGAGACAGATAAAATTAAAAGTGGGGATCAATGGAAATGCCTGTGGTGATGATGCCGATGCCTACAATCATCCAACCCAAAACATTGCATGACAGGGTAACAACTCACAAACAAGCATCTCCCTAGTCCCCTGAATGCTGAGGCTGTTACTCTAACACAAGGGCAGTAACAATATGCTTTGAATGAGCCATTTTTTCTTTCTTGAAGATGATCGCCGCCACGATCATTGCTGCACATGTTTATATCCGCCTTGATTGATCACTTGATTGCCTAAAACACCATTAGACCAAGCAAGAAGCTGCGGAAAAAGCTATGAAGAAAGGGTTATTACCTATCTTGTAGCATCAAAATTCATCATGATATAGTTGTTAGTTGAGGTAGTGAGAAAGAATATTCGCAGATGGGATTTCTGTTGAATTAAGAGAAGTGAAAGATTTGAAGAAGAAGAAGAAAAAATGGACAAAATTGATCACCCAACTGGGACGCGTAGGCAACGTGTGCTTTGCGTGTTAGGTCATCTTATCATATATGATTGTGCCTTTATATTTTATTCTAATAAAAGTTGAGAGTTAGCCGCTTGTCCACCAAATTTTTTATTTGAAAGCTTAAAGTACATGATGTTGGAAACCCTTAGTTAATCTGAAGTTTTTGACCTTTCTGAGGTAGGTGTTCAACAAAAGAAACATAGCCAACTTGTTTTATTTTAAACTTTAAA
This sequence comes from Durio zibethinus, assembly GCF_002303985.1. The sequence continues at coordinate 10,899,102 of NW_019168481.1, read as the reverse complement.
ATGTTGAAATTCCAATTTTTCTATAAAATCGTCACTTTTTTTACATAAATAACAAGTTTAGATGAAAAGAGATTACTCTATTCTAAGATTAAGACATATTGCCAGTTTCAACAAAAATTTAATCCATAATTGTCCTATAAAAAGACTGTTGATAATGAAAATTGAACTTAAATTTTACTAATAAAATATTTAATTTTTTCCAATTCAACTAATTAATTGGCCACTGGTTCGTTGCGTGAAGGGACGTATCCTAAAAAGTTTTCCATCTATCTTCATTAAATATTTATATAAAACCATTATTTTTAACGTTTTCATCTTCTCTATCTTCAGTTCCATTGGCCAATTCTCAACCATACAAAGGTAGCTTGAAACTAATTATACTAATTTTCTAGTTACAATTTGGAGGGTACAACCTCCGCTATCAGGTTGCAAATGAACTGGTCAAGTACCTTTTAATTTCGGACTTTACAGTTAAAAAAAATAGACAAATCAAACCTCAAGTTGAACTTAGTTTAGCTTGGACTTTGGTTTGTTAGGAAACATATAGTACTATATATTTTATATTATATACATGTATGTATGTATGTATGCTTGTTTGTATGCATGTATTTGGATGCATAAAAGTTTTGGGCTAATGGTTGGGATATGGATTTGAAATTGAGAACTCAGCCCGGTACAGGAAGAATTCTACTATTCTATAGGCTGGGTTAAGCATGGGCAAAATGTTGGTAGATCATTTGGTTGTTAACATGACAGACACCGCTTGGTTAGGCTTGGGCTTCTTAACAGCTACAACCTAATTAAACGTTAAACAGAATCATGTAGAGTTGAGTCATGCATCCAAGACGCCATGGTGCATGTCTTGTATATTTTCAATTAGATAAACAAAATTGCAGCTCTAAAACAATGGACTGATTAAACGTTAAATGTTCATATCTGCAGAAAAGACAAAGAGCACTATTAAATGAACTGATTAACCACTGATTATCATATGATTACAATCTAAAAGTAGCCCTATTTTTTAAGAAATTATTATGTTAGGAGAAAATGTTGAACTAAAACCTACTTTTTTAAAGAAACTTTAGCTTGAGATAGGGCAGAATTGGAAATCAGATTGTGAAATTCATCCATAGATACAGCCATATAGTTCCCTCACATTTAGAATTAGCTCCATACATGATATCATTGATCTACAAGGTCTATGGAAATATAAAATAGACAACTCCAAAGACCAAAATAAAAGACTGACAATCAATTTCGAGTTAAGAAATCCCAAGTTAATAACTAATCGGCTAATCCTAAGAGTGTCTCTGGCTGCTACTTTGCTATCCATACCAATGAAATCAAATTGCAAAGCAAAGTCATAACAGAAGTGGTTTTCAAATTTCTAGTCAAATATACATAAACATTAAAAAAGAAAGGTATAATAAGTGTGAGACTAAGGTTTCATTTTCTTTCAGTTACCTTCACTAAAATATTTTCATTATAGTGGAACCGTTGACAAAGTAGCTGATGACATTTGCTGGCATTTCAAACTTCTTGCATGTCCATTCCTCAAATTTTATATTTATGTACTGCAATTAGCAAATGATAACCGGTTTTCATCAAGCAAGGAAACATCGCGAGAACCTAAACACATAGAACTAGTTATAAGAGGTTGGAAAAGGAAAACTTTGATAATATAACTCGTAGTAGTTTTTACAGTAGCAGTTTAATCATTTATTGTGCAAGAGTAGCAACGAGATGTGCCCAACAAAACATGAATTCAATCGCAGCTGAGAGGAATGAATCTTTTTCAACCTGAAGAATCAGCGAAAAGGTCCATTATAAGAATGCATAAGATAACAAAAAGACAACAATAAATATAATTGGAGAAGCAACACCCGCAGCACCACATCAAGGAAAAAGGAATTTTTAACTTTAGATTTTACTCATTCAATTTCTCAGATATCCTTCAAAATTTATTTTCATTTAAATTTTCATAACCCAAAACCTAGTCTAAATGAGCATGAATGCAAGATGGGGGAGAATCTAAAATTAAACAGATTGTGTAATTCAAGACACAATGTATCTCATACTTAAGCATGCTCTTTGGCAATAAACAACAACAAAAGAAAGGCAAATGGACTGTTATACTTACGGTAAATTTAACATAACTTATCTAGAGAAGAACAACAGATGACCTTTTCATGTAAAATTTCTTCCTGCTCTAGTTAATGATCCCTTATCCTTTTGCGAAGGTGAACTCCTTCATTTAATTTTTCAACATAGCAGTTTGAAAGAAAAATATATGTTCATAAGAGGTGATCGGAAATGGAAATTTATTAGAAAAAAAATGAGTTAGCATGAGTATAGGACATTCACATCATTAAGAGAAGGAAGGTAAGCCGTTCAGCAAACTATAGGAGCATAACCACGGTACTTAAAAAGTCATGAACTTGGGCGCATCAATCACAACCTTGCATCTATATATTTCACCCTCAAGCGATTCAGCCAATTTGAATGAAAGTTCCTAGTTTTTCAGATTAAGAACATTCACATATAAATTTTTATGCTCACCAGTCAAAATTGAAAAAAGTTTGAAGATTTGGGCAACCTGAAAAAAGCCTAGTCCAATCATGGAGAACCCACACCACAAGATGCAAAGACTTCAGAGCTGGCAAAGCCAGAAATTTGGGTAGTTTTATGCGATGTTCACCCCAATCATGAGCTTGCAAATCGAGTGCTGTCAGCGATTGACAAGTAAACAATCTTCCGGGTAATAAAAGGCGGGAATCAGAGTAGGAATGGACGGAGAGTTGTTGGAGATTTTGTTCAACATCATAATATATCAACCCCTTCACAAGAAAACCATACCGCTCGTACGTGTAAGAATGGACACAAACCTTGACAAGGTCAGTGGGTCGACACCGGAACAGGACTTGGCTGATGAAATCACTGAAAGAACCCATTGCGGTAACAATTTCATCATCTCGATATTGTAGTCAAGGTAAGGAAGTGTTCTCCAGAGGAACTTCCATCTCTTGGACAAAACAGAGGTTTGGACAGCGTACTTTATGTTTAGGAAAGACAGAATTTTGTGGAGAACATCCTTTAATTTGCTGATTCTGTCTTCTCCAACACCATCGCCTTTGATGTTCACTGACATCTTCCTCTTCCACAACAAATCTCTGGATTCAAATTTCCAAGGCACAATAAAGCTTCTGCGCTGCAGGGTTTTATAACATTGGGTCCAATTATTTAATATTTATAAAATTAATAAATATCAAAAATTAAAAAAATTATTTTTATGTTAAATAATAATTTTGAAAGTAATAATTAAAATTTATTTATTAATTTATTATATATTTTATAATTGTTAATATAAAATTAAAATAAAAAATAAAAAAAATTAAATTGCAGGGATATTTTTGTCTCTACAACTTAATTTAAAGGATTAAAAAAAAACTGTCTTGAGAGTTCACTAGGGGAAAAATGGGGAATGGCTAGCCGAGGGTAACCATGCTGCATCAAAAATCCATTTGGATCACAATTGATTAAAATAGATGGTAATCGTTCTCTCACTAGAAATACTATTACATCCAAAAGGAATCTTTGCCTACATTAACCAATATATATATATATATATATATATAGATAGATAGATAGATAGATAGATAGATAGATATATATAAGTTTATTATTGCACCAAAATGTCTTTAACTTTTAATTTTTAAGAATTTCTATTTACACTCACATAATTATTCTATAAACTTACTTTTTTTTATTACAAAAATACCCTTACAAAAAATTACATAATTAATCATTGTTAGATTACTTTTTTATCCGTCAATACAACCTTTTGTTTCTTCTTCCACTTTTCTTCCTTTTCTCTTTTTCCTTTTCTATTATTCTCTTCCATCATAAACCCTATCCAACACAAATTATAGACCCTATAAATACGTGTTATTCTCTAGTATATTGGGAAAATGAGTATCCATAACAAAAAGAAAATCGGTGGGGTTTAGGGTATATATAGATATTAGAGTGTGGGATATGTGATTTGAGGCTTAAGAATTAAAATTTTACGGTTTTGAATTTGTATTTTCAGATTTTTTACAAGTTTTCGAGAAAATGTAGATTTGAAAATTTTTAAAAACTATACACATCTAGAACCTACAATTTCACACACTATTTAACCAAAATTTAACAAAATTAAAGATAAATTAATTAAAATCAAACAAAAAAACAAAAGTAAATTAGTTTGGTGAGTCGATTAACTTCGAAATTTAATGATTTTAGTTTGATTTTTGAGATTAGGATTTGAGAGATTAGGAAGAATCGGATGTTGAGGGGAAAATGGGGGTGAGTGGTGTTTACGAGAAATGAAATTTAGGGTTATAGATATAATGCTTAAAAATAATTTTTAACTTTTGAATGAGGAGTGTAATTAGTAATTGAGTGTATTTAGTAATTATCGGATAAAAATAAATGTTTTTTTAATTTTTTAATTTTTTGATATTTGAATTTATTAAAAATTAAATCTTGATTATTGAAATTAAAAATCTTTAATATTTAATTTACACTCAAATAAATTATTAACTAAGGTTTCAAATAGCACAAACGTTGAGGTGTAATGGCAGCTATTTAGCGATAGCGACACCGTGAATGACAATCACACTCACAGTGGAGCTTTGCGGTCGCATATAGTGGCATAATGGCCAATAAAGGTTGTTACGGGACGTTAAAACTGCTTTTTATATTTTCCAAATTAATTTACGCCATAAACAAAATTATACCAAAGAAGAAAATCCACCTTACTTCAAACAATTAGGTCAAAATCCAACAAATTTAAGCCTCATTCAAACTAAAAAATTGAAATTAATTCATGGTAAAAAAAAAACAAATAACCATTTTTTTAAAATTTGAGTTATAGATGATTTGAAGAAAGAGCTCTAATATCACCTCTATACTCGTTGGCTTTAGGCTATGCTCTTTGTTGTCTTCTCCAATTTTGACTCTTAAGAGGGATAAATAGATGAGACATGATAGTTTAAAATCGCTTGTAGGAGAGAAGAAAGGATCTAAGCAAGACACAAGGGTGGTTGGTTGTGTTTGGTGGCTCTGTTGCAAGATGGGGAAGAAAAGTCAAGACAATGGAGGAACGAAAAATAGAGGAAAATGGGATGGGGATTTGGGAGGCTGAATACCATGCTCTACTACTGGCAAGAAGAGAAAACAAATGGGTTTAGAATTTACTGAGAATTTGGCTTGCAAAGTGAAGGCTGAAGTCAAGTGGTTTTAAAACTTAAAAAAAAAATTTTTTTTTGGGTTTAGTTGAATTGATTGGAGGAAAAAGTATATATTGTTGAAAAAAGGATATTTGAAAAAATTTTAGTGATTTAAGTGAAATTTTAATAGGGATGTTAGCTCTTAATTAGTTAATTTAATTTTTTATAATTTAATACATGTACAATCTTTTAATTTAAAAGAATTAATTTTATTACATAATTTTGATATTATTAATGTTATTGTTAATTCAATTTTTTTTTGTAAGTTTTGACTACTGTTATGTTGCTAACTAATACATTATTTTAGTTAATTAATTATTTAAGATGTTGCATTTGTGTATTTGATTTAATGGTAAAATATAAGTGTCTATATTCAAGGAATTATATTTTAATCCCTTACTTAAAAGTGTGTTTAGTTTAGGAGAATCCACAAATTTTTTTTTCTGAAATCTTGATTGTGTTTTTCACGTTTAGTTTAGGATAATCTGATTGCTAGGAAAAATGTCATATTTCTAATAGTACCCAAAGTTTTAAAATCAGAAATCCATATCTTTCTGCGGTATATTAAGATTTCAGGGGAGAGGGAAATTATCTTATTTTCAAATTTAACCTTAATAAAAAATTTGTTACATATTCATTACTTTTTTTGAAAGGTAGGTTTGAAACTCAACTTTATCCTTTTTTAAAAAAAATTATCTTATTTTTCATTCAATTTTAATATGCGATAATTAAAACGTTTCAAAGGTAGAAATGTCTTAATTGATTATTAATTAATTGAAATGCTTTCATTAAAATTTTTTGCTTTCATTGAAATGCCTTAATTGCTATCAATTAAGGCATTTTTTCATTGAAACATCTTAATTGATAATCGATTAAGGTGTTTCTTTTGAATAAACATCTTATTTTATTTTTTTCTAAAATCTTTACAAAAGTATTAAATAAGCATTTATTTCTTGAAACGCCTTATTTGATTTCAATTAAAGTATTTCTTCATTAAAACACTTTAATTGATATCAAATAAAAGCGTTTCTTTCTTAAAATACCTTAATTGATATCAATTAAAGCATTTCTTCTTAAAAACGACTTGAAATGCCTTAGTTGATAATTAATTATGACATTTCCTGTGAACCAATGCCTTATTTGATTTTTTTTTAGAATTTTTACAAAAGAATCAAATAAGGCATTTCTTTCTCGAGACACCTTAGTTAATATCAATTAAGGCATTTCAAACATTTCTTTGAACAAATACCTTATTTGACCCATTCAAATAAAGCGTTTCTTATTTACAAATGCTTTATTTGATAAACAATTTTTTAGAATCTTTACAAATTCAAATAAAGTGTTTTCTTTGAACAAATGCCTTATTTAATGATTTTTCAACATATTTACAAAAGCAAATAAGGCATTCAGCTTTTTAAACACCATAATTGATTTTTTTTTATTTTTTTATTTTTAATACAACAATTACGACTTGATGTTTAGTTAAACTCCATAGTTTAGTATATTTAATTAAAAAAATTTTAAATATTTCTTTTTTTTTGCTGCTAAATGTATCGTTTGTCTTTTGAATTTTTTTTCATTAAAACAAAATGAAAGGTTACTAACAACTTGTCAAAAAATTTATGGTAATTATATATGAATTAATTAATCAAGATTTTCTCCAACCAAACGAGTGAATTTGATTATGAGATGTCTTAAAAATCAAATAAAACCTCGAGTATCATACATTCTCTTGTAATCCAATATTCCATAAACCAAATGCTCCATAATAATCTTATCATATAAAAATACTGTTCATTATCATTCATACTAATAAGATTAAATATGTATTTATAACATTCATGTCCATAAAATTCATAAATATATTAACGAACATGTTAGATATACATACTAATTTATGAGTTGTAACTAAAAATTTTATTTTAACATATAAATGAAAGAATTAAAATGTCATAAATTACTTTAAATATCATAAATAAATGTTATTATGTTTATAATAATTATTTAGTTAATTTTATGATAAATTACGTAAAATAGAAAAAATTCAAAATCACGATAGGCTTAACTACCGCTATTTTATTTGTTACATTTATAACCATAATAAACATGATACAACCAAAAATGTAATCGTGATCATAATTTAAATCTCTACCCTTAACATTTAATTTATACCTAAATAAACCCTTATCTTTTAATTATACCTAAGTAAACTCTTAACATAAATTAATATTTTATTTAAAATATTAGTTTATTTATATTAAAATCAAAAGATAAAAATTTATTTGAGTACAAAAAAAATATAAAAATTTATGTAAAAAAATAGAATAATTCAAAAAGTTTTTAGTATTTTAACCAACTTTAAAAGTATACTTCTTGATTCCTCATTGGTAAAATTTCTTTTGTAACCATCATTTCTTAAGGACACGTAACAATAATTTGTTGTCAATTACGGGGCAATTAGTATTGTCTCTTCCTTTACTTTTGGGTTTAAATTTGTTATTTAAACATATATCAAACGAAGCCTTAGTGTACTAAACCATGAGATAAACCACGCTGTTTTAAATAATTGAAATGATGATCGATGTAGTACAAACTTGCAATTACACAATAATGAATTTTAACTTGATCTGAGAACCACCCGTAGTCTTCCTTTTAAGCCTTGTAATAGATCAGAGATAGAGTTTTCAATGTAGAATGAAAATAACTTTAAAACGTACTGCAAATATTAATTTTTTTAAAATTTATTTCATTTATATATAATTATGATATGTATAAAGAATTATCGAAATGTCTTTAAAACACAATGAAATCTTGTTTAAGATCATTGCATTTGTGATTTCAAACTACTAAACGCCTTTCATGTGAGATGAAAATATTTTGATTTGAACAAGGTTTTCTATAACAAAACAATGTAAAAAACACTTGCTTTTTATTTGAGAATGAGTGAGAGGAAGAAGAGAAGGATTTTAGAAAATTTTAGGATATTAAAATGTGTTTTAGCCATATTTACTTATATAGATTGAATTCAATGGTTGTAACCCTTTAATTAAGTTGTTTTATTCAAACATTGCCTTCCTTTTTATTAGAAACACATATTTCTGAATAATTATAAATGAAAATTTTCATCTAAAAAATCATTTAAATGATTATGATTCATTTTAAAAGAAACCAATTTTTACTCTTCAGAAAATTACAAAATTTCAATTAAAGCATTGACTTCCACATTGTAATTTCCAATAATGGTACATGTAATTTCCAATCTCGGAATGATACGTTAATCGGGGCAATGGACTGCTAGTTTGGAAACAAACTAATCGAATTTGCCCTAGAAGCAGAACTTTATAAACCCATGTTATATATTAATTTTAAAATAAATCAGCCATCATCTAATTGCTATTTTAAATGTAATATATACTTTAGTGTACTCTGTATAAGCTTGTCTTGATGTATGAGGCTATTTGAAACTGAGTTGTAATGTTATTAGCTTGAAAAGAAATATAATGAGTTTTTTTACTAGCAAAAAAATGGAATATATACTTAAATTTTATATAAATATATGAAAACCAAAGTTTTTGACAAAAAAAAAAAAGTAATTGTCCTATGTAGATAGTTTAATTTTTTGATATGCAGATAGATAGTCTTGACTAATTGCTATGTATAGTCTTGACTAATTGCTATGTATCCATTATTTAATGTTTTTAATTTAATTTTTTATTCTAACTAAATTAATTGTATTTATATTTAATAATTTAAAATTTTCTCTCAATTAATTTTAATTATCAATTGATTTGATTTTAATCGAACTAATTTTAAATTTGAGCAATGTACGAGAGTATATCCATATATCAATAAATTTATATGTACTTCTTCCGTCATTTTTTTTTGTTTTGAGTTATTTAAAAATTATGTTCTCTTTTTTTTTGTTTGGAACATCTAAAAGTTTTATTTTTTTTTATAATTTTGTATTTTTTTACATTAAAAATCATAAAATTTTAATTTTATAAAAAATTTTAATTTTAATATTAAATACATTAAAGCCAAAACTTTTTCTTAAACTAAAATTGATATAGTTATTGAATAGTCAAATGCAAGCAATTTAATTTATTTGGACAAAAAAAAAAAGAAGATATTTGAAATTAATTTACTTTTTCAAAATTTTTTTATATTTTTTGAAGAAGAATTAAATGAATACAAATTTTATTTTAGTCCAAAAAATTTTTTTATTGAAATAAATAAGGCAATAACAATGAATACGTAAAAGGAAAACTAATTAGTTTAGTCAAAAAAATTTTTTATTAAATCCCTAATTTGTTCACATCTATATAAAAGGTAAGTGAATTAAAAATGAAAAAATTAATATAATTTATTATATAAAATATTGTAAAATTTAAATAAAATAAAATCAAAATATAATTAAATGTAGAACATGTGGCTATTGTTTAAAACCGTCCACATGTAAAAAAAAAAAAAAACCATATTGGGTTTTTTTCTTTTTTTGTCAAAAATTTTGACTTTTGTAAATATCTTTCAAATTAACTACTAAGATTTCGACATTCTACCTTATATGTTTTTCTCTTTTTTTAGCTTTTTTTTGTTGTTTTTTTTTATTTTTTAATTTAGATAAATTTTGTTAAAAAACTATGTAACTATCCATGTGGCATTCCAATTTATTTTTCTTTCTTTCATTTTTTTGGTTTTTAATTAAATAAATTTTAAAACAAAAGAGCCAATGGATAAAAATGGCAAAATAATTCGACTCGATAAGTCCTACTCAATTGGAATTTTCATATAATATTCCAATGAGCTTTCTTTTAATTTTATTTTATTTTTTTAATTTTTTAATTTTTAATTTTTAATTTTTTGTGTTATTATCTTTTTTGTTAAAGTAATTTTGTGAAAAAAAATTCCAATGAAAATGTCCACATTGCATCTCAATTGGTTTTCTTCTCTTTCGTATTTTTTAATTATATAAAATTTGCAATGAATATATCAATTGATAGATATGCTAAAACAATCGGTATTCAATGAGTTTTGATTTATCTTGATCTGATAAAAAAATAATTTTTTTAATGGGATTGACTTTGGACGGGTTGAGTTCTTTTAAAAAAAATGAGCTTAGGTTGTAAGTATATTTAGAGTGTTTTATCCTTACCCATTTGGTGAGATATATATAAATATATTTTATTATTTATTTAATTTTAAACATGTATGTGTATTGTATTAATAAAGATATTTTTATTTTAATTTAAGAAATTAATATTTAAAATTCAATATAGGGAGTTAATGTGGAAAATGTGAGTTTTTTTTTCATTTTTTATTCTCCAGATTTTTTATTTTTTGACTTTTTTGTATTTATTCTTTTAATTACATAAATTTTATGAAAAGAAAAGTCAATTAAGACCCACATATTATTTTTGTTCTTTTATCTTTCATTTTTTATTTTTAATTAGTTAAATTTTATAAAAAAAATAAAGTGAATAAAGATGACAAAACAAAAAATTTTTACTTGTAACAGTGAGCAAATATTTTTCTAATTAAGATTTCAATTTACTATTATTGTAATTGTTTACTTTTCAATATTTATCTTTTTGTTCACTAGATGTTATTAAAAATTAAAAATCAATAATAAAAAGTAAAATTGTGTTTAATTAAAAGGGAATTCTATTTACACCATATTTAATGTTATATACACCCTACTACTATATATATCCTAAATTCAAAAATCATTTTCCTATTTCTACTAAATACACCATACCCCTCATTTTCTAGTTTTCATTCCTACCTTTTATCTCTTCTTCTCTCTTCACTTTTTAAAATTGAGCTTCTCGAATAAGTTTCTTGGAAATGAATATCTGAGAAACTTTAAGGATTCTCGAATATTCATTTTCGAGAAGCCTCAAAGCTTTTTGGATATTTATTACTGATAAAATTCAATGGTTCTCAGATATCTATTTTTGAAAAGTCTTGAGCCTTCTCGAAAATGCATATCCAAAAAGATTTGAGGCTTTTCAAATCTCTATATCCAAGAAATTCGATTTCACTTTTAATCAAAAACCTTAATCATGCGCTTATTAACCCATTTATTTGATTATGTATGTGAATGAAACTGAAATCGATATTCTCAACATGCATCATGTAAACTTATTCTTTCTTTTGAGCTTTAAAAAAAATCAAGAACACCATTTTTATACCATCCATACTTAAAAGCTTGGTTTCTTCCATTCACACATATGATCAAGTAAGAATGGGTACATTGATACGAGACTTCTTGGATTCCTATATCCGAGAATCTTAAAGTTCTTGGTATGACAAATCTGCCAATACAGAGCTATAATCTTTTGGCCACAAAGCACTATTCATTCAATAATGCTTGCAACATTTTTGTAATTCTAATGAATGTGCATTTTAGAGGAATTGCTAAATGTGAATAGGCATTCGTGCAAATTGGCTACTGCACCATGTGCGATAGAGCATAATAGTCTCTTTACACATCATGTAGCAGCCATTTGTACGAGCATTCTTCACAATTAGCGATGGCTTTCAAATGCATGTTTGTTAGAATTAGATAAATGTTGCGAATATTATTTATCGGACATTGTCTGGCTGAAACATTAGAGATTTTTATTACTGGATTTAAACACCTTATATGTTGGAGCTTGAACATGTTATGCTAATAATGTCAATAGTAGATTGCCAAATTCGACAGATTGGTAAAGGCATCGGAGATCCCTATTTTCCTATTATCAAGAATTTATAATTAAATATATATATTTAAAAAATTTTATATATTCTCAGAATCAGATTTCGAGAGTTATATTATGTTCTCGAAAATCCATTTCTAAAAAAGTAATATAAATCTCGAAAATCGATTTTAAAGAGGTGTGTTTTGTTCTCAGTAATCCATTTTTTAGAATTATATTATTTTCTCAGAAATGAATTTTCGAAAATACATTATAACTCTCGCAAATCTATTTCCAAGAAATATGATATGGTTTTTGGGTGTATAAACTATTAAGGGTATTTTTATCATTTACTAAAGGTTAAAATTAACATTTAGTATGTGGATATTTTTGAAAGAAAATTTTGAAGGTGTATAGAGAAATTTTGGTGGTATATTTAGAAGCCCCTTTGGTTAAAATGCAATAATATACATTCAAATATATTTGTGTTCCATTCTTCATTTAGACAGTTGCAACAATGCAGAAATGCATCCAACTCTACGCCTTTCACTTCAACTTTCTTGTTATGAAAGCTCCCATTGTTTTTTTTCCTAGCCTTAATTCTATCATCAAAGACTTTCACTCCAATTCACAAAGCCTTACAACTATACTCTGTTTCCCCACTTTCAGACTCCTAATTCACCTTCCCCTTTCTTCTTAAAGCTGCCACTTTCCTCTCTAACCTTAGTCATAAAAAAGGTTAATTGTCATGGTTTTTAAATTATAATTAAATATTTAATATGGTATTTTAGTTTTAAAAATCATTAATATAGTACTTAAACTACAAATCTATTAATACTTGCAGATTATTTATCTGTGTCATCATTTGAAATTAATTATATTCAAATGAGTACCATATTAGTTAATAGATTTATAATTTAAATACTACATTAGAGATTTTTAAAATTTAAGTATCATATTAAAATTTTAATTATAATTTAAAAATCATTTATGATATTGATTTTTATGTAAAAGCCTTTCATTCCAAAAGTATATTATCTATCATGCAATTAATTATGAAATTAATTAATTATAATTTAATATTGTGTGGGATTTATAAAAATAATTATATAGAACCTAAGTTATGGTTTTTTATATAATTTTTAATTGTGAACTATAGGTGATATGGATACGTGCATTCTACAATCATCCAATTTGATTTCCAAGTTGACCCTTTTATGGATTCAAATAGGCGAGCAATATCGGTATGGTGACCACTATTTAGCAAAAACGACATTTTTTGTCATTATTATTCAACCGATATTGGGTGTAAAAAAAATTCACATATCTAGCAATTCATTACGATGCAAAAAAGCTAGTGAATAGCGGCAATAATAGGATGCAATCAACATTATTTTTGTTTTTTTTTTTCAAATTTTAATATAAGAATTTTTTTTATCATCAAACATTAAAATTTCAATAAAAATTAATAAAATAAAACCTCAAATACATAAAAGAAATCCTAGATTTACAGTAACTCCATTAAAAAACTAGCTTCAATTAAAAAATCAAGAAAAAATTATTGAAATCAAGTAATAATAAAAAAAAACTTAAAATTCCTTTTTTTCTTTATTTAAGTTTTTACAAATTTGTGTAATATAAAACTTGAAAGAACTTAGACCCCAGAGACATTTTACTTCAAACTTTAAAATTTAAAAAATTCATACATAAGCACTCCATGCCTATGGGTTTGGGGCTATGGTGGTTTGGTTGGAGAAGAAATCAACTAAGCCATGGCATGTATTAGGTTGAAGTTGGAGGAGGGTGGAAGCTTGAAGGCTAGTTGGCTGGCATAGCTAGTGGATGGTTTACGAGAATTGTAAGAAGCAGGGGTTGACAAAAAAACAAAAAGAAGTTTGAGTCAAATGAGACTTTTGGAGGATGGAGTAAAATAAGGTTCTTTTGCACTTTTAATTAAAAGAAATAATTGAGTGAAGTAGGGATTTTGGTGGGCATTTGGTTCAGTACTTGAGCAATCAAAAATAAATTTATTTTCTTAAAATTTAGGAGGAAAAAACTTTTGAAGAGAAATAATTAGTTAAAATTGAAAAGTTTTGAGAATTAATTTTGATTTAGATTGAGAAATTTGAGATGAAAGAGTTTAAAATAAATTTGAAAGGTATATTATATTATAATTTAGATGACAAATAAAATATTAAATGATTAATATATATTTTATTTTTATTTAGATTTTATCAATGATTTTATTGTTTTGATATTTGTAAGTTATTAATTTTCTAAATGTGAATATTTTACTATAATATCAAAAAATTGTAAATAATTTTTTATATAAATAAAATAACATAAGGTGTCATTAATTATTTAAAAATCATGAAATTTTTTTTATGATTATAATTATAACTATTATATTTTATAATAAGTTATGTAAATTTGTAAAAAATTTACTATAGCAATTATTGCAATAACCACGATGATATAAGTTATATTTGCAATCACAAAAAAAATAACGGGATAAAAAATGTGTCTACAACCACAATTTAAATCCCTTCATTTTATCATTACTTGTAAACATGTGTGCAAAATGTGGGTCATTTTCTTATGCAGTAAACGTGTTTGAAACAATGGTTAAAAAAGAAGCTTATGTTAAAGATATCATCTTTTGGTACTCTTTGCTTGATGGGTATTTTTTAAGTTTGGTTAAATAAATGAGGGTTTGGCTCATTTTTACGAGATGCAAGCATTTGGGGTACTTTCCGATGCTTACTCAGTCTTTGTTCTTCTTGGTGTTTTGGGGTACAAGGAAAGAAAATTCGTAGTTGTCGTAACGATTTTGTGTTCGTCCGATAAATTTGAAAACAAAAATAAAAGAACGAAAAAAAAAAAACAGAGTTATCACCAATCTTTTTTGGCTAGGTGCGATTAGCCACCTATTAAAACATATTATTTTAATAAAATCTTAAAATTAATTAAAATTTATTAAAAAGATAATTTTAGAATCTGCGTAACAGTTTGGGTTCGAGAGTCAGTTATGCATGAGAAATGATTAGCACCCTCACGACGCCCGTTTAAAAACGGTACCACTTAACTATGTGTTATCCTTTGATTTTGATTAAAAATAATCTAATTTTCGGTGTTCAAAAAAATAATTTCCTTGATTTTTTATTTATTAGAAAAAAATTTTATTCTCAAAAAAAATAAATTAAAACTTTTTTATTGAAATAATTTTTAAAATATTCCAGTACGTTGGTAACATTAAAATAATTTTTTTTCACCTAAAATTTTCTTAAGCATCGCTTCTTGAAATACTTTAGAATCTCATCCTCGGAGGTTCAAATTTAGTTTTCGTAAAAAATGTCATGCATGCAATGTAAAATATTACCATGTTGATGCACACATTTTATTCTCCTTAGTTAGAAATTTTATTAATTATTTTATTAATATTCTTATTTAAAATTTTGAAGAAAACTGAAATTTTCATTATATTGAAGATTTTTTATAAATATTTCAATACATTGATAATATTTTACAAAAAAATCTTTTCACCTAAGGATTTTTTAAAGCATCTCTACTCGAAATACTTTTAGAATCTCATTATCGGATAAAATTTCTTTTCTTCTCATTTTTATTACTTATATTTTTAATTTATTAATCAATTTTTATTTATTACTATTTTATAAGAAAAAAAAGAAAATTTTTATTGTATTAAAATTTTTTTATAAATATTCTAATACATTGGTAGTATTTAAAAAAAATCTTCTTACCTAAAGATTTCGTAGATATCACTACTCGGAGTACCTTTGAATCTCATCGTCGGATAAAAATTTTTTTCCTACATTTTTTATTAGTTTAGTATATTATTAAATTTATTTTTATATTATTTTATTTTTAAAGTTTATTTTAAAAATTACCAAAATTATAAAAAAAATTTAACACATATTTCGTTATTTAATATAAAAAATATAAATACTTTAATATGCATAAATATTAATAAAATAATATATAAAAAACAAAAAAATTCAAAAAAAATTTTTTTTTACCTGAACCGAACTGGTCAACGGTCTGATCAACGTTCGGTTCGGTCTGACGGTTTGGGTACAGTTCGACTCAGTCTGGGCGAGGTCTGGTTGGTTCAGCGATTCGGTATCGGTTCGATTCGAGTTCAACTGTTAGGTTTCTGTTCAATCAGATCGGTCAGAAGTTGATGGAGAAACGGGTCACGGATTGGGTGTGCAGACTCCAGGTCGGGTCACGGGTTGAGCGCGGATCTTGGGTGCTTAAAACGACGTCGTTTTGGACGTTTATTAAAACAACGTCATTTTGGCTATTGATAGCTTATATAAAAGCCCAAATTTTTTTTGATCATTTCCTTCCCTCTTAAAAAAAAAAAAACCTTTCTTTTTTTTTCTTCAGCCAAACGCGGGTGTCGGCCGATCACCGTCACCGTCACCGTCGTCGTCGGTCGTCGGTCGTCGTCGTCGGTGATCGAAGAAAACCAAAATCACATAAAATGTCTTACTCAACACCCTAATCACAGATCCAGCCTCCATTTCACCAAAAAGAGTCCTTACTTCTCTAGATCTGCTTTCAAAGTTTCGATGAAACAATTTTTTTTTTTTTGATTTTTTTTTGAAACTGACTTTTTTTTTTGTGTAGGGGCTCGCTGCGCTGAGTTCCTCCCTATGAGGAGGACTATTGATTTTTTTTTTACTTTTTTTTGGCAGAATCTCTTCCGTTTTTTTTTTTTTTGCAACTTTTCTTCCTCCCTTTTTGATCGGCTAGGAGCTCTATTTATAGAGCTTCGTCAATGCCCCGTGTCTAAGAGGATGGCACAGGGCTAGCAATAGGGGTGCAAGCACAACCCCCATGCCTCTTTTATTTTTTTTAACAATATATGACAGTGATAGGGTTAGGTGATCAGAGGGGTGAAGGGTAGGGCATGATGGATGCATGATAAGGTATAGTGGCAGTGGTGCCCAGGAAGGCACCACTGTCATCTCCCATTTTTTCAGTTCTATTTGTTTTTGGTATTTATATTTTTTTGATATTTTATATTTTATATTTTATATTTTTTTGTATACTATATTTAATAATATTATTATTATTCTTCTTTTTTTTTAACAAATTTGATGTCCACAATAGTTACATTGTTAGGAATATGTTTAACAGTGACCTTTTGTTGGAAACTACATTGATTGGTATGTATTCGAGTTGGAGTCGAATAATGGAGGCTTGGCTTGCGTTTTATCATTTAGAATATAAGAGCAATGTGGTGGTTTGAAATGTAATGATTGGTGGGGTTTTCGATAATGGATGGTGGGAATGGAGCTTAAAGTTGTATTCTTTAATGGAAGGTGAGAATGTCAAGTTTGTATCAGAGTCGTTTAGTAGTACCTTGAGTACATGTGGGCATTGTGATGTCATGGATTTTGGGAGGCAAGTTCATTGTGATTGGGCCAAATTGGGATTTGAAAATAACACTTTTGTTTGTACTTTTCTTTTGGGTATGTCTGGAAGATGCCAATTTGTTGAAGATACCAAAAAGGTTTTTAATCAGTTATTGGATAAAGGAATTGAATGATGGAATGCTATGATATCAACTTTTGTTTCTAATAAAGATTCTTTTGCCGCTTTTGAAGTTTACAACAAAATGAGATATGATGTGATAACCCCTGATTCTTTTAAGATGTCTAATAATTTATCATGTTGTAGTTTGATTCGAAATTATATAAAATTAGGAGCTCAGTTATTGCAGAATTAGTGAAATGACCTCTAGAGAGTAGTGCTGCTATACAGAGTGCACTAGTGAGTAGTGACCATGTACTGCAAGAGTGGTAGTCTATATGATACTACTTTGGTTCTTGGTGCAATGAGGGAAAGTGTAATATGGTTGCTTGGGGATCCATGATATCAGGTTTTTGTCAAAATAGAAAATTCAGAGAAGCTTTAGATTATTTAGAAGAATGGATGCTGATGGACTAAGACCAGATTCTGATATTATGTCAAGTGTCATTAGTGCTTGTACAGGATTGGAGATCGTAGATTCGGGGTGCATGACACATGGTTTTGTTATGAAAAGTGTTTTGGACCTAGATGTTTATGTGGCTACTTCCCTTGTTGATATGTATTAAAAATGTGGTTTTCCAGATATGGCTGAAAATACTAACAATTATGTGATTGGTTGATAGAGTGCTGAACTCTTAATTTTAGTGATCAGAATTTAAATTTTGATAACTTCAAATAAAAAAAATGAAAATGTATTCTCCAGAATGCCACATAAAAATCTTGTTGCTTGGAATTCCATGAAGTCATGCTACTGCCGAAACGGTCTGCCTGAAGAGTCAATAAATCCTTTTTTCTAAAATAGTTCAGCATGGTTTTTATCCAGACTCTGTATCCATTACAAAGTGTTCTCCCTGCAGTTTCATCCATAGCAGCTTTACTTATTGGAACGATCATCCATGGATATCTTGTTAGACTTGAGATTCAATCTGATATTGAGCTGGAGAATGCATTGATCGATATGTATATTAAGTGTGGATTCTTAAATATGCAGTGTTTATATTTCAGAACATGTCTCAAAAAGATGTAGTTACATGGAATTGCATGATTGCTGGTTATGGATCTCACATGTATGTTCTTCAAGGATTGTCATTATTTGATGAGATGAACTGTGGAATAAAACCTAACGATGTGACTTTCTTTCCCTGATTTCATCTTGCAATCATGCTGGTCTGGTTGATAAAGGCCACAATATATTTCAATCCATGACAGGGGAGCATTGATGGGTCTAACTGCACTACGTAAACATTGTTGATCTGTTGGGCCGCCCTGAACGTTTGGAGGATGCTTATAATTTTGTAAAAACCATGCCCTGGAACCTCATAGGAGTGTTTGGGGAACTGGCAGCTTACAACTTGCTGAAAGTGGAACCAGACAGAGGGGCAGCAATTATGTTCAACTCTTACAATTGTACGGAGAAGCCGAATTATGGGACAAGTCTGCAAACATACGATCAAAAATGAAAGAAAAAGGATTGAAGAAAAACCCTGGATGTAATTGGATTTGAGCCGAGGAACAAGGTTGATGTTTTCTTCTCAGAAGATTCCTCATCCCTGAGAACAATGGAGATCTATGGGGAGGAATTTGGAAAAGAAAGGAGGTGACTATGAAATTGTTGAGGCATTATCAAAGATAAATTTGAGTTTGGAAGCGGATAAGCAAAAGGCAAATTTTCTTTAATTTTTTCTTATTGCATCAATAGCGACCTAGTTATCGTGAAGATCACTGGACAAAAGAAAATAAATGTGGAAGATCTGAATGTTTTTATGATCAAATCTGAGTAGAAGGGACTAACTACTTTGAGAAAATGATGGAGACCATTCAAATTTGAGCCAAATTGAATCCATTCCATGGACTAAAGATTTGAAACCTCGACAGGAGATTAAACTAAAGTTACATTTAGCAAAGAATGTCCAGCATAAATCCTGTTCCCAGGCTCCACCCAGCTGTAGACATTGAAATGCCTAAACAATGTGGTGCAATGTATCTTTGTTCATGAACTTACAAAAGAGAAAATCGATGAGTATATTGGAAGAGGGGGCGTCTTTGCTCTTTATCCTATTAAAAAACTTTTATTCCTTCCTTTTCCCCTTGTTGGCCTCTTTTTCCATGAATAGAAAAAGGCATGAAAGGACTAAATGTAAGGCAGCGATGGGGTGACCTCTGAATTCGGTTGCTGACTTATGAAGAAAAGGTGGTCACTATTCTCTTTTATCCTCCTCAACCTCTTCCACAAGTCTGAATAAATCTGCATTTGACACCTTCCTTTCCTTCCTTTCCAGATTGGTTGCTGATTCTCCAGCCAACATAATAGTACTGCCAGTGAGTGAGACACCCTCCTCTTCAAGGTCATCCCCTGTTTCCTCAGAATATGCATATCTGCATGCCACATAACGAATTAATTATTATGAATATGCCTCAAGAAATTGTTCCAAAATCTGTAACTATCCATATTCAATAAAGTGTTTATTTTCTTGACAGAAAAAAAATGAAATGTATAAGAGGCCAATCTGACAAGTAGCAGAGGCAAGCTGTAAGTAAAAGTGTAGAGTTCGTGAAACCTACACTTGTGGAGTACTAGAATCTATGATGCTGATATTCTAGATGCAATGAGGGTCTCAAGAGATTTCTGAAAGCTCACCCAAAAGCTTTTGAAGTAAACTTGACTAGCTCACTTAAGTCCCAGATTCCATGTAATTTGCCTATGAAAGCACACGATAGATGCTTATATAAAACAAAAAGAAACCACTCGCGCTAACAACCCTGGGAGTGGTTCAAACTTCACAACTCTAAAGTGAATACCGCCCATTGAAAGCTAATGCTTGTCCTTTGCACCTAACACAAACATGTTCACACTTCAAAGAGACAACTGAGATCTATGCCACTATGAAGAATATGTATCTTTTTATATAAAGACATGATTCAAGATGCAAATCAGATATCAGACACCAAATGTGACAAGCATTGCTTCATATATATATATATATATATATATGTATACATATATATAATAAAAACATCCACAATTCATTTATCAGATCTCTAGCTCCTTTGTCCTTTTAAAGAATACATGAAAACAATTCTTATTACCAAATGAAGTATTTATAAATCTCTCATTCACAACAAAAATATCACCTAAGTTAAGCAAGAAACACTCTACCCAATAAAGAAAGTGGCGAGTTTCCAGGGATTACCTAGTTGGATTGTTTGATGGAGCCCATAGAATGCATATCACTATCAAAAGTACAAATGCAAGCAGACTCCAGAAAGCTGGGATTATCCATGCTATTTGCCACAGTTCACTTAATGGGTCTGCTGCATTAAAATACAACTGAACCAACACGTATCAGAAGCTTGATTAAATGCATGCAACTCCTATAATTCTTTATGGAGAAAATAATCTGATATTAGTTTGAATGTTCAGAGTATATACAAATAGCTGGAAAACAAGGAACTTTAGATCCCTATAGACCAACAAATACTAGCTTTCCTTAAAATGCTAGGGCTTGAGTTGAGATGGAGGTAGGGAGAGGGAGGATAGAAGACATAAACAATCAAGAAAACTTATATAACAAAAGAGAAGTTTATTAAACAACCTCATAACCAATCCAAGCAATAGAGAGCAGAACTGATATTGCTAGTGAATTGGTAAACTTCCGGTAGAGCGCAAACTTGGCCATGCTCCTTCTAATCTGCACCCAAAAAAAGGGGGGGAAGAATCATCAAATGGAAAGAAAATGTACTGGATTCAGAAATAAAAACTACTAAATCATCCTTATCTATACTAGAGCCAAGCTGTCAGCTATTTGAACAACTGACTAAAACAAGTAACAATTAAACTTACAAACTGATATATGCAGAATGTATTCACTTATTCACCTTTCTTCAAACAAGGATACAAATATATATGACTGATTGGTAAAACTATCGGAAGGCACATCAAATTCAGTAGAAAAATAGTTTTTGTGGAGCCGAGAAGGCCTTAGTAAATTTAAGTTTTCAATTTATAGCACTATGCAACCAAGATTCACGTGACATGCAAGAAGAAGATATGACAACTACTCAGATCCAGTGTATCAGTAAAAGGAACATGACATATATTTAATCACTTTCACAGCCACAAACGAAAAGGGACATTCCAGGATAATGTCTGTGGAAAAGATAAGCACAGATCTACCTGAAGCTTTTCTAGAGTTTGTGACAATGCAGAAAAGATCCAAACTATGAAGCAAGCATCCAACAGAGAAACTGGTAGAACTAAAAATAGCCTTGCTTTTCCAGCTAAGTCATCAATATTCCCCAGATTTTCAACCAGCCCAAGTGCCTCTGAAAAGAAAAAGTACGTCAGACCAAGAAGAAGAACTTTGAAGGTTATACCTCCAAGGGTTGGCCGCAGAACACCATAGCCCATGGAAACCACTAAAAGAAGTAGACGGGAGACAGTCTTCTTAACAGCACTACAGGTAACTGCCCAGAGTGTTATTCCCATTGGTCTGCTTCCAGTTGCATTAAAATTTGCATATTCAAAGTACCATAGAGCCATTTCACACATTCCCAAACCAATCACTGCAGTAATGTGGTAGTGCAGTTGTATTATATCTTTCCAGTATTGAAGAAACCACAGAAACCAGACAACACCTAGACCAAGGTATGCAAGAGACATCAATCCAAAAAATGTCATTAGTGGTGCCATCTTTCCTGGAAGATAGCCTCCTTGGTTTCTCCAGACAGTTCTTCCACTGATCATCATACCTGTGAGTTCTGGATCACAAAACATGAAATACAAATAGTACATTCCAGTACGATTAATCTCAACTGTTTGAAGCACCATAGTAGTGTCTTCATTTTTTCCTTCAAAGAAGGTTTGCATTCGTTGTGGATGATAAGGGTTATTTGGATCTTGGTGGATGATCACTTCCCCTACCTTACAGGATCCGTCCTTAGAAAGATCTGGAGTGCAACATATTGCAGCTGAATGTAAATATGAACCTCCAATTTTCTCCCTATCTTTTACCTCAACTATTATAGCTTCAACCAATCCAGTTTTTTGCTGCATCTCATTCTTCCTTTCAGCAGACTCTTTTGTTCTTCGAAATGTGATTGACTCAAACCTGAAAATGACACAGCATCACAGATGCAAGAGAAGTTGCAGAATGGTTTAATTTGTATCTGAAAAATAAAATATCTCGGTCATTTCAAGTTAAAACTCTGCCATAGAGACTGGAAACAAATGATGGTGTGTCTAAATATCCAAATTCACCAACATAGCATCTTGAGTATATGATAAATGGACTCATTATTTACAGGAAAATCAAACACAAAGTTTTTATAGGTTACAAAAAAGGTATCATGCTGAAGTGTTCCTGAAGAACAAAGGAAGATCCAAATGAATTGGGATCCAGACTGAAAGTTTGCAGGATCAAATATAAAAATGTCCTATAATTATAGAACAGAAAAATTTCCCCCGATTGTTCAATAATGCCTCTATTAATCTAAATTGCAATATCAATGTGCATGCCCAAGCTAACAGATTTCACAAAGTAGCAGATTTTTCAACTGCTTAGTGTTATTGTCAATAAACCATGAGATAATTTTCACAATGCGACATTCTTACTGCCATTCATTCGGTAAAACATAACAGAAGAACATTTGTTTTCTCCTGTCACAGTCAAAACAGAAAACAAAGGAAACTGATAATGGTCCCCCTGCAAAGATCCACAATTTTCAAAACCAACGTGGAAAAAATCATAAGATAAAACAAATGATAAAAAAGCTCATGGAAAAAGCATGCAACTGCCTATGAGGTGGGTTTTTCTTACCCAAACAGTAGATAAAAGCTATCACTTTGTCGGTTTATATCACCCCAGTACATAACTGACGATAATTTTAATCCACCAAAAAAAAAAATCTTATTATGAAATAGGCAGTGCCTATTTGTTAAAACTTAAAACGAACCCCAAAAATGAAAAATTACAAAGTAAAAACAAGATAACAAAAAAAAAAAAAACCCGACAGAAACTTGATGATATTATTAACATTGTTCCAAATCAGATTAAAAATTATTAGGCCGACAATCATCATTGAAACTAAAGATAATCCTACAATGCAGCATTTTACAATCGAACAAGTGAGAAAAAAAAAAGGTTAAACTTGAAAATAAAGCAGATCAAAACAAAAAAAAAAAATTCATTGATGGAGAGAGGAGACTACAAAGAAATGATGACCTGATAAAAGACTTGCCATTGAGGTGGTTATCTTCAGGGGAAGAAGAACCCTTTTTGTCAGGATCAATGTGCAGGTCTGATGCATAAAGGCCTTCGCTTCCACCATGGAAGAAGAAAGAGTTGGAACGGCGGATAAAGCTTTCGTTTTGATATTCATGGATGGAACCACCCACTTGCCTTATCAAAAAGCAGCTCAAATATATTGTTACTACAAATGTCAGCTTTTGAAAACACCCATTTCTAATCAGATCAGAAGAAAAACAAATGTATTCCCTGTTGTAGCCCATCAGCTCTCAATCTCTCTCTTTTTCTCTGTTTGAGTTCTGTTTGTTTTGTTTTGGGTTCTGTCTTAGAAAATTGGGTTTTTTTTTTTTTTTTGAAGTGTAAGAAAATATAACTAAAATGATCAGATTGACTCAAACTTTATAGCGTTACGTGTAGCACATGCTGATGTTTCATGTTTGGCATTCTATATATCTAAACAATAAAATTTTCTAATACACTATATTAAATACTCTCTCTTGTGCCATTTTTGTCTTTTTCTGCTTTTTTTTCTTTTTTTTTTGCTTATTTAAATTTTAAAAATATTTTACAGATTTTTTTGAAATCTTATAAAATTTTTTAAGGTTAAAAGCACTTTATAAAGATTTTTTTTTCTTTTTTCTCATTTTTTTCTTTTTCTAAATTCACCAATTAAATAAATTTTACTCTATAAAGAGTTTGACTCGAGCTTCATATGCTTACCGCAAATGTTATTTTTTTGCTTTTTTTATTTTTTAACTATTTGTTCAATTTTTTAACTTTGTATTGCTTTTTATTTTTGTTTTCACCTTTTTAAAGATTTTTTATATTTAATAAATTTTTTTATTTAAAATTTTTAAAGTTAGGATACATTTTATACTAACATTTTTTTTAGCTTTTTTGCAAATTTTTCATTTTAAACTTATTTATAAGTTTTTTTTAGATTTTTTAAATTTATTTTTGTATAGAACTCACTTGATACTGAAAATATACCACATGTATTTTTTTTTTTTTTACATTTTATTATTTGTACTATACTTTTTTAAATTTAATAAATATTTTAAAGAATATTAAGCAGAGTATTTGATAATTTAGCATGGCATCTCCATTTGGTTTTTTTCTTTCTAATTTTTTAATTGGATAATTTTGTAACAAAATATGCCAATTGATAAAAATACGAAAATAATTCTTATTTGATGGCTTTCGATTTATCTCGATTCAATAATGATGACTTTTTTAAATCAAGATCCAATTGAGACAAATTGAGTATTTTTAGAAAAACAAAATCAGAACGACATTATATTTAAGATGTTTTGTCTCGATCCATTTCGGGTATATATAAAAATATATATTTTATTATTAATTTAATTATATATATTATATTAATAAAATTATTATTTGATATATTAATTTAAGAAATTAATACTTTAAGTTCAATAGGTATGTTAATGTAACACCCTTTATGAGTTTTTTTTTTTATTTTTTTTATCTTTTCATTTTTTTTAGATTTTTTTTTTGGTTTTTTTAATTAGATAAAATTTGTAAAAAAAAGGAAGTAATCGAAATATCCCATGTCACTCTTATTTTTTTTTTTTTTAATTTTTCACTTTTTAATTTTTTTAATTAGATAAATTTTATGATAAAAAAATAAATAAAGAAGATAAAACAAAAAATTTTGACCATTA
The DNA here is from genome assembly GCF_002303985.1 of Durio zibethinus. The sequence continues at coordinate 10,873,663 of NW_019168481.1, read as the reverse complement.
ACAATGCGCAGATAATCGTGCTAGAGTAATTAAAAATTGTAAAAAAATGAAAATGAGAATTTGACATTTCCTTTGTCTTTTAAATTAGGATTAATATTATAAATAACTATAAATTATAGTAAAATATTTAATGTGATTCATGATTTATAAATTTATTAATTAATGTAGTACTTAAAAGATTATTTGTGCATATATTGTCATTTAAAATTAACCATGTTTGAAACAAATAACACACTAATTAATAAATTTATAATTCAAATACCATATTAAAGATTTTTAAAACTTAAGCACTATATTAAATATTTTACTAGTGTTGTTCTTTATGTTTACCCTTGAAATTATTATATGTAAGTAAAGTAGTAAACCTTGCCAATACAAGTGAAGAAATATTAGCAGCTATTACAGTTTAACACATACTTTTTGAGGTTTTTCTAGTTTGGAAGTATATTTGGTAATTTGTATAGTTGTGTTGTATTTATTGTGTTAAATATGTACAAAAAATAAAAATAATCGTATTATAATTTATGTTGACACATCAAATATGAAGCATATATTTTATTTTTGTCAAATTCATATATTTATTTTTTTAATTAAAATTATAAATCGTATCGATTATTTTTTTTCATATCATGTTATCATTCACATTTAAAATTATAAATATAATTGAAAAATGTGCCATTTATGGGGCAACAAGAGTTACTTTTCATTGTATAAATTTTTTTATCAAATTATAAATATAATAAAAATTACAGTAACGTATTAAATTTATCTTCATATGAGAAATCAATCAATAAATCAACACATAATTGAAAAATATTTCATAAAATTATATCAAATTCTCACATGGTAGAACTTAAATTTGAAATTTCAAAATTCTAAATCCTTTTTCTTGTCACTAAATCAAAGAATTGGCACTTGTATTCTACAATTCAATACCACATTTACCATATATAAATAAATATATATATGTGTGTATGTATGTATAGTAAAGAAGTTTCAAGTTAAACAGTTGATTTGAGATAAAAAAAAATGTGAGTACTTCTCATTTAGTTTAGCAAATATCAATTTGCTTTGTGCATCACAACAAAAACTAAATCTTTTGTTCATTTATTTGTCAATGAATCTCAAATAGCAAAATGAAAATTCAAAATTGAGCTTGGTTTTATTGAAATTGAAGCTTTGATCGAAATGATTTAATTTGCGTTCGGACGCAATTTTAAACTTAGCTTGATTTGCTTTATTATATAGTTAATTAGATATATGGCATTTGAATTATAAAAAATATACAAAATGATACCTAAACAAAATAGATATATAATTTTTCATTATGAATATTCAAAAAAATATGTATATTTTTTATCTAAAATTTAAGATTGCTAACTTATTTTGTCTATGTGAATCCAACCAGTACAATTATGCAATATGTATGCCACACAAGTAATAAAAATGTTGAAATAACTATTTCAATTTCCATATGGATGCCACATGGCAATCCTAGATTAGCTGATTTTAGTTAAAAATAATTTTTTTTCTTGAAAAATATAACAGCCCAAATTTAAAAAAATTATTTTTCTTGTTAAATTGAATATATTTTTTGATAAAATTTTATTTTTTAATTTATTTTCTCCGTTTCTTTTTTCTTTTAATCTTCTTAATTCTCCACCAACATCCATGTTTATATCCTTTATTTTCATTGGAGCCAACCCATCTCGGACATCAACTACAACACAGAAGTACAAAACCAAAAAGAAAATGCTTTCTTCTATAATCATGGTGGTCCTGAATCATGATTATATCATGGTGGTCATGAATCATGATTATGGTGATGATGACGGTGCTGGGCATGTCAGTGAAAAAAAATGGTGATGCCCCATGGTTTCCATGCACTAGATAGTAGATACACATCAAATCGATTCCCCCAAGTATACAGATCCAAACTCCAAAAACACAAACACTGAAGGAATCCTTCATCTTGCACTTTTGAAGCGGCTTTAAGATAATAAATGCTAACCATGAACGCACACGGTCTTGAATCAACTTCCTCTCCCAATCAGCTACATATACACACACACACACACACACTCCCTCAAAAGCATGTTCAGAAAGACTTTCAAATGGCTTCTTCAGGATCATTCTTAGCCAGATCATAGGTGGCTCCACATATTGCTTCAGAATATAGGCCACCTTCTCTTCTTGTTTCAGCACACCCCTATTCTTTGGAAATTTTGCCACATTTACCTGCAGAAACATGTCAACAGGTATTAAGGAATAACATGATAAGAGAAAAAGTTGCAAACACATCAAACAGTCATAATTTTATGAAACTGGACAGCTCATAAACTTCCACTTAATAGAAGGTTTCTGTTGATTAAAAGTAAAGTTTAATGCCTTGTACATTTAAATGGAACATTGTTGAAACATGTTTAACTTTTGCTGGCAGACTAAAATTGACCTGATGCTTCCACTTATATCCTATCCTCCATTTTTAAGGACACGAAATCAATTTCCCATTTTGAGGAGACAGAGAAAGATAGAGATAAAGGAAGACAGAAGAATGAAACTTTATTGTCACATTTGAATGCCATATGAAATTATATCATAGATGCCATGCCATTTTATAGAATTTTAAAAATTTTGACAGCAGAATAACTTCGGGGGCATACCATGGGACTAAAAAATCAATAATATATGAACAAAGAATGACAAAATGCGGCAAAGATTAAAGTGAACAATCAGCCTAGAAATCAAGGAATCACCAAATTAAATAGCTTTATAAGAAGAACTATTACCTAATCCAGACAAAAATCCCTGTCCATTTGTTCTTCCTCAGCCTACAAAACAGACAAGCAGAAAGAAGCTTTGCAAGTCAGTAAAGATATTAGACCTTACATCTCAACACATGCTAATCATCACATTGACGTCATCAATTACTTGAAGTGTTTACTTATGCTAAGAATTGCTTTAAGTCGGCTGTCTTAGCTAACGCAGGGCTTGCACACAAACTATCCAAGATTCTATTACAAGGGCCATCTCACCATAAAGCGAAGCTTGAGAAAAGTCCAAGATTAATCTTGAAACCACCAGTGTAGTTGCTTTTGTCAACACCCATTAACCAACCAAAATATGAATCTATAAACCACTTAGGCTCCGATTGTTTCATAAAAAATAACTTTTGAAAAATGATTTATGAAAAATATTTATATTTTTTGAATTAAAAGAAATTTTTTGTTATTTGGATGAGTTAACGAAAAATATTTTTCATTGTTTGGTTGTTTTCTTGAAAATTTATTTTTTAAAAAATAATATTAATATAACTATTAAAATATTAAAAATTATTTATTATTAAAGTATATTGAAATTATTTATTATTAAAATTATTAATATCAAAACATAATTATATTTAATAATAATATTAAAATATTATGTTAATATAAAAAATACTTAAAATAAAATTATTTATTATTCTTTATATTATTTATTAATATATTATATTAATAGCATATTATTTATTAATATAATATTATTTATAAGTAAAATTATGCTAAAAAATATTGATGAATAATTCTTCTAATAGACAACTCTTTTTTGGAAAATTTCTTCCCCTTTTCAAATTTATAAGATAATTTTCAAAAAAATAATTTTATTTTTGGTTAACCAATTAATTTTCTATTAAACAAATACTTGAAAATATAAAAATCATTTTTCAAAAATTATTTTCCGCGAAACAAAAATAACGTTAGTTTGAGAGTTTGAATCATTAGAAAACCGAAATTAGTACAATTTCTTAACATAATTTCATGAGGTATAGGATTTCTTTTTTGTTTTTTTTTTTTCTCTTGGTTATCCTGTGGAACTAAGGTTGGCACACCAACTTTATATGCAACCAGTATCTTAAACAACTGAAGATACTTTTAAATTTTAATCTCTTTGTGCAACTAGGTTAAAAATCTCATTTTGCCTGGTAAAATTATGGACATCATGTATATTTTTTTAATGTATAAAAGAGTTCATGATCTTGGATTTGAAGATTTTTGTGATCATGTAATTTTAAAATTTAAATTTCAAATCTATTAAATATCATTTTTTAAAAATAATTATGTAAATCAGTTAAAATAAATTTCGGTTTACATATTTGGGTTTTATAGTTCAAGATAGGTCATATTTAAAGCTTGAAAAATGATTACAAACCCAAGAAAAGCCCATTAAAAAGCTCAAAAAGTCCAAGGAAAGCTCCGTAGATGTATCGGCAAGTTTGTTGTAAACACAAATTCATATACACAACAAGAGATGTGTACATAGTCAGATTTGCATTGCTACTTTTCCTTTGGACAAATAGCTTTTGTGGCCTCATTTCTGATTGCAGCACAAAATCAAAATTAAAAATTTGACAGATCTCCTTACAAAAATAGAATATCAATGTCCCAAATCAACTTAAAGAATGTATTCATTGGAACCCAGTTTAAGGTAGGGAATTAGGATCATCATCATCATACTAAAAATTATTCTCTTATCTGTACCCATTTCAAGAGTGGGAAATCTTTTTAAATGTAAAAGGCCTCCATTCCAGGATGAGACCAGGGGTGGATTAAGAGATGAACTGCAGACTAAATTATCTTTGCCTAATTAGTGTGATTAATTATGGATAATGCCAACTTGGAGGGTTGTCAAATAGAACGACAAGTGTCATAATTTGAAAACTAAGATTTCATGTTATCTTATTTTTTCAGATGACAGATAAATGATGCTCAGAAAAGTACAAAAGTAGACTTTTCAGATGACAATATATATCACTGTTGTGTTTTGATGTCAGATCAACATTTCAGAGTTAAGAATATGTTCTGTCACCAAATTCTCTCCCCTTTATCAGCTTTTTTCTCACAAAAAAGAATATTAATCATATTACAAACAGAATATTAATCCATTATGCATTTTTTTTTAAGCTAAATGGAGAATTTTAATGCCTATAACAAGCTTATCTTTGTTTTCATTCCCTGGCGGGGGAATCTTCCTGTCAACTTACATCAGTGATGAACGTTTTATTAAGTTGTAATTCATACATGACATCAAAGACATTTTTTTTTATAAAATTACATATATCAGTAAAAGTTATAGTTAATAATCAAATAAAAGACTAATAAACATGCAAAAGCAACAACTCAACATATAATTAAATGAAATTCATGTATGATGAGATTTGAATATGAGATTTAAAAGTTCTGAAACCTCCTATAAAGACAAATTCTTTGCCTTAAATAAGTTAATGACATTCCTTTGATTTTGCTAGGAACCCCACTAATCAAGCTCAAAGGACAGTTGTGTGGTGGTAGCTATCATTCTTTCCTTTCCCACTTCAAATTGCCTGCCCTTCCCTTTGAATTTTGGTCTAACTAGCACACACAATCAAGGGCACAACCAGATTTTGATGACACCTTGCAACTATAATTCTTAAGCTTTAATTTGTTCTCAGAATCTTTTTTGATTGGCCAAAGAAAGGATTGTATAGACAATATCCCAGCACTAGCAAAGCTACTAGTATCCTTAATAGGGAGGAGATGCTAAGCCTATACGTAATTGGATTGTCGTTACGTCCAAAAAATCTATATTTTTAACCATAATTTTATTTTTATTTTGTTTTTCACATTCTTGTTTGACACATCTTCTAGTTTATGCACAATTAGCCTTAAGATTATACCGTCAATCTAATCTATTTTGGATTACAGACGATGATTAATATATTTATATACAATGAATCTTATTTTATGGTCACGAAAAAGTAGAATTTATAAATTTAATGTTTCAATTGTATAACGTACATGCAAAAAGAATCGTATAAAAAAAGAAGCAACTAAAAGGACATGTTGAGAAAAAGACTAATCCTATATCAAACCAGACAGCACTCAAGGTAGGAAAATGAAGACATTTCAAATTAATTAATAGCATGATGTATCGATTTAAATCTTATTGTATATAAATTTAATCTAATTTTATATTAAATTTATTTAATTATATGTGGGTTGTTAATTAGTGCATGTTTGATTGTATTTTTATAAAAGATGTGAATTTTTTTATATTGTTGTTAAAGAATTTTATTAATTAAAAATTTAATACTTTATTAATAAAGTATAATCCACATGTGAACACGATTATATTAATGGTAATTTTAACTTGTAAATATATTATAATCGTAAAAGAAAAGTTCTTGGTTAGGGTAGAAAAAGTCCCAATAATTGGGTTACATATCCTAGCAAGAGTAGTGCTTATAAATGTAGGTGGCGATTCACAGCAAGGCCAAGAAATGAGGCTGGAAGGCAAAAATGTTTACTTCAGCGTACTCCTCAGTCCTCACTCATTTTCCTTTTGAGAAGATTATGAGAGAAAGAAGGCGACTAGCCCTTATAAAGACCATATACAAAAAATTTACTTCCATGGGGTCTCCCATTTTATTCAATTATCTTAACAAATCATTAATTAATATGATAGATGTTTGATACCTCAAGGAATCTTTGCTTTAACACCCCAATTGGAATTGGAGACACCCACCCTACAAACATGGTGTGCAGGTCTCAAGAATTGTTCATCATTACTACCCATAAAATTTTTAAAGATAAAAGTCATATTTTCATACCCTTTTGATTTTTAATTTTATTTCTACACGAGAAAAATGGTTATGAGTTTAAGTTACATAAATGACGCAAACTTTCTTCTAGGATGAAAAAAAAAAAAACTAAAAAATAAAAAATTAATTTAAAATTGTAGTATTTAATTGGTTTAGATCGATTTTTTTATTTGATTCGAATTAAATTCAAATATTAAATATATATAATAAGTTTATATTAGATTTTGGATCGAAAAATAAAAAATAAAATAAAAAACTTGAAATGAACTGAATTACATATTTTTATTAATTATATATATATTTAGATTTTATAAAATAAAATAATTATTTTATATCTAAATCTATTTAAATATATTAGATATTTATTAAAATAATATATAAAAATTAAAAAATTCAAAAATTAATGAATCGAATTAGTAAAATTTGATTTGAATTGGATCAATTTAAAAAAAGTTAATTCAAATCTAAATTGACTTTTAAAAATTTATAATATTATTATCTAAAAAAAATTAAATCAAATTTGAAATATTATCACCCCCATTTTCTTCTGTTCCATTAATTTTATATTTTTTTCGTAGATTGAATTTGAGAGTTGAGACGGTTAATTAGAAAAAAAATTTAAAGTTTAACCGTTGATTTTCCTTTGGAGAACCCAATTTAATTTTTATTTTAAATTAGAACTTTGCAAATTTTTTAAAAGTATATTATAACTATGCAATACTTGCATGGTTATGTGTGCATGCGAAATTGCTCTTTGTTAGTTCAAACTTTCATGCATGCCAATTTGACTAGAAACATGTCTATTGTGAGACTCACATGTTGACATTTACACGGTTTATAAAAATAACTATGAGTATAAAAATGGTACTATTTCATAAAAAAAAAACATGAAAAACAATCCCTTAATTTACAAGAAAAAATATTAGTCACAATTTGTTTACTATCATTTCATATCCTATTCCTTATTGCTTCAATTAATGTTTTGTCTCCTTTGGCTCCATTTTTTCTTAAGAAATAAGAAAGAAAAGAAGCAAGCAAATGAATCGATATATAGTCAACTCAATATACTGAAAATCAGGTACTATCCAGTGAGCAAGCCTGTTCGAGTTGTAGTTCCTCCAATAGTTCCTTCTACTCTATTCTCAGCAGACCTCAAAAAAGACTTTTCAAATGTTGGGTTGATGTTAAAAATTCTCTGATAAACATCATCAAGGCTCTTGTTTAGATAAAAAAAAACTTATAAACTCGGTCATTCTTCATTATTTTCATGTATTGTTGGCTGTCATCAAGGTACATCATGCTATTTCTTCAAATATATCTAATTGCTACCAATAACGAGTTAAAGAATTAAAATATTCTAAGATAGAAGAGTCTCCTTGCTGCAAGTCATGTAGTGTGCGCTTGATCTTGAATATTGCAAACGTATTATTGACGTTGAAGTTGGTTTTTTTTGCAGTGTCTCAAATCTCTTTAGTGGTTTTATAGTATATGAAATTCTTAGCAATAGCATTGATCATAGAATTGATCAACCACAACATTAGCATGCTATTTTCTAACTTATAGGTTCTATACTTCGAGTCATCTTTATTAGGTGAAACAGTCACTCCTATGAGATAATCTTTACTACCTTTTTCATAAACAAATAGCATCATTGATTGAGACTATTGGATAAAGTTTTGTCCATTGTGTTTGTGGTTGATGATAGGCAAAATAGAGAGCTTAGACACATTAATGTTACTTATGATCACACTCATCAGATTAAATGTTACTTTTGAGGTAGAGCTTTTTTTTACTGCTGGCCATGGCATACATAGAGAGATATAAATAAATATATATATGTATATATATATATATATATATAGGATTTGATGATTCAAGATGAATACTATGATACCATAAAGAAATTCATGAGAATTTTTTTTGAATTATTAAGAAAACTTTCTAGAGTACAAGATGATATATATAGTTAAACATCAAATCTGGCTATTCTACCCAAATCTCATAATATCCTAGAGATAATAACAACTCACCAAAAAACTCTCTAACAAGGAAAAAAATGGAAACAACTAAATAGGAATTGGGTCGATGAATTAAATCCCTTTTATGTAGGAAACAACTAAAAACCTAAAAGACTAAATAAATGACAACTAATCCTAAAGGTTAAGAATCGGTTTTCCACACTTTTAGTTTTCATTGATTAATTATTAAGTTATCAATCATCCCCTACAACATGGTCATTAATTTGCATATATCCAAATAAAAAATCACCATAATATATACTAAATGATATAAATTGCAAGATATAGAAAGAAAGTAAGAAAAAGTTTAAATGTAGATGATTTGAAAAATAATGAGTAACTTCTCTTAATTTGTTATTCGTAGTTTAACATGTACTAATAAATTAAAATCATAATTTTTTATACTAATGCAAGTATCAAACTAAATTAAATAAACATATACAATATATATTAAGTTAATATTTTTAAGATAATCTTCAAAATTTTTAGCTCATGCTAAAAAGTACATATTAAGATAAGTTTATTAATGATTTGATTAAATGAGTAATATATGTATTTTTGTACTTCTTGGCAAAGTACAATTGCATATGAAATATTAAAAATTTTGAAGTGTTGTGCCAACAATGAAGCATTAAATTTTCTCCTATGTTTCTATATTTAAGTATATAATTTTGGATAAAAATTTAGCTATATAAAAGTAATGAGAAAAAAATTTACCAAATAAAATTTTTAAAAGATAAACAGACAATAATTTTAAAAATTATTAAGTTCACAATAATTATTTTTGTATTTTCCTTAAACAATTTCTTCAACTAAACAAAAAGATTGTATATTTTTAATTATTATTTAATTTTATTACCATAATTCAAAATGACTTTTTTTATATTTTGATGCGAATCAATTTCTCCATTTGAAAGAGTAAAGAATATTGTAAAAGGTCATAACTTAAATAATGTTAATTGTATGTTGTCTTCCGGGATTAGTATTAACTATGATATCTCTTTCAAATGAAACTTGAGTTGTTTCCCTCAATCCATGTAGCAACAATTTATCAGCAAATGGATGATTATAAACTTATTAATCTAATTAACATATGCAATACCAATTTTAAAATCCTCAAAATAAGATATATCTTTTAATCTTTGCAAGATTTAAGTATAAGTATTTTCTTCTAAAATTATATTAATATCTCTATAACTTTTGCACTTAACAATTCATTTTATTGTTTTCTTATTATATTTTGAAATTTATTACCGGTCTCATAAAAGTATAACTAAAAATAATATGGATTAATCAATTCAAACTTGAAATAATTCAAAATTCAAATTGAGTATACATAAAATTTTTACTTGTTTAAATTTTAAAAATTTTAATATAATTGAAAATAATATAATACACATAATTATAAAAATAAATAAACTTGACTTGATTTCAATTGATTTTAAAAAATAAAAAATCTAGTAGTTATTTAAAACATGAAATGATAAAACATATAATTAAAATTTGAATTGAAATAAAAACCTAATCAAAATCTAATATTTTTTACTCGTCTTCTGTATCAATTTAAAAGTTCCTTATTTAAGTTTTTTTTTCACCTTCAATCTCTTATTTTTATTATCTTTATGGTTAAATTAGTTAATTAATTTTTAAAAATATTTCTAAAGTGGAATTAAAATTATAAGTGATTGAGTATACTTATTTTTTATTTGGATTTAAGATGATTTGAATCCAATTTTTTAAAAAATGAAAAGCGTACCCCATTATTAAATCAAATTTGCTCAGGTGATAAGTGAATAATTAAGTATATGATGAATAGACATAGATAATAAAACTTGATTCAACCTAATTGATCGCTAATATTAAGTTTAAAATCTAGCTCAAACTTATAAAAATCAAAATTCAAAATAATTGAAATACTAAATACACAACTAAATAAAAATTTATCAAATGAATTTTGTTAATAAATGCTTTTAAATCACTTTTAAGTTTAGTTAAATTATAATTTATAATAATATTTTTATATTAAATATAATAGTGATAATTAATTTGATGAATTTCAAAATTTTGAACAAATATTACCCAATATAGTAACCTTTAAAATTTTGAAATAACCGTGAATATTCTTCCACTTATATAACAAAGAAAAAGAATCAAGATACAATATTTCTCCTATTAAAAAAGTTTCATGTTGATCCTAAAAAAATTTGAAATCAATAAATTTATATTTCTTCATTGAAACATCTTATAGTATTAATCTTGATTATCATATGGAGAATATAAAGTTATACATAACCAATCAATCATTTGTCTTTCTTTTTTTTTTTTGCTCAAGATAATCTTCCATTAGTGCTTTTCAATTAAGTGTAGTTATACATTCTACAAATTGAAATTTTAATTTTTTAAAGATTTTATTATACATGAATTTTTATTATATAAAAATATTATGATACATATTTTTAAAAATTAAAATGAAATAAAAGGATTTAATTAATATATATTTTTGAATTATTTCAAGGGACTAAAATGATTTAATTATGTTATCAATGATCAAATTATCAACTAATAAAACATATAAACGATAAAATTATTAACATACACATATAGTTAACAAAATCAATTAAAACAAAAAATTGAAAGGAAAAAATAGAGAAAAAATGAATATACTTTAATGACATAATTATATAAAAGGAGTCTAATAATAAAAAAAAATTCATTTAAATTAAAGTTTATAAAAAATTTACTATGGCAATTCATTTAAATTAAAGTTTATAAAAAATTTACTATGGCAATTTAATAATCATTTTTAACATTTTTGTAATTAAAATTTTATTAAGAGTATTTTAATCAATCACTTTTAGAACTTTCTTTAGTATAATTATAAAAAAAGAAGTCTAATAATTAAAAAATATTTAAATTAAATTTATAAAAAATTTATTAAGAATATTTTAGTCAATCATTTTTAATACTTGTGAAATTAATATTTTAAAATTTCAAGTAGTTTAATTTCACATACACTTTATTTTAAATTTTAGTTAATTTAAATTAAACTTAAATAAATTAATAAAAGTTATATAGTTAAGGATAAATTTGTTAATTTAAAAATTCATAGGGGGTATTTAGGTGTCTCATTTTTTTTTTTTTGCTTAAAATAATATTTCCATTAGTGCTTCCATCAATTGAGTGTAATTGTACATTTTGCAAATTAAAAACTTAAAATTTCTTTTATTTAAACTTTTATTATAAATGAATTTTTATTATATAAAAATTTACAATGCATAATTTTAAAATTTAAAATGAAATAAAAAAATTTAATTAATTTTTCTTTTGAATTATTTCAAGAGACTAAAAAGATTTAATTATGTTATCAATTATCAAATAATCATCATAAAACATATAAATAATAAAATCATTACCATAAATATATAGTTAACAAATTAATTGAAACAAAAAATTGAAAGGAATAAATAGAGAAAAAAAGAATATGCTTTAATAACTTAATTATAAAAATGGAGTCTAATAATAAATAAGGTTCATTTAAATTAAAGTTTATAAAAAAATATTTACTATGATAATTTCAATCATTTTTAATATTTTTGGAATAAAAATTTTATTAAAAATATTTTAATTAATCACTTTTAGTACTTTTTTAGTGTAATTATAAAATATAATGTAGACACCAATTTTAACTAACGTAATTTTTTTATTTATTGATATTAATAATATTACTATTATTATCATTAAATAATTAATTAATTTAAAAAATAAGAAAAAAAGTAAAAAAAAATCTTTTGGTTTCAACTCTGGCAGCTAAAATCAAGCTGCCAGAGTGATATTTTTTCTCTTTGATACTATTTAACTTGACAGCATGAAATTCGGTGATCAAAAGTCACTAGAAAAATCTCCAAAATTTTCACAAAAGATCTCAAGAGATTTGGGATCTTGAATCTTAGTAGCTCTATAAATAAAGCTAATTTCTGAAAAAAAAAACACACACACACACACAAAAAAAATGAGGGGAACACAATCAAAGAAAAAAACAAACAATCACAATCCTCTTTGATAGAGGAACCAACAGTAAACAAAAAAAAATCTCAAGAATGAAATTCTCGATCTATGAAGTTTGAATTTTTTTTTTGAAAAATCTGATTTTGAGAAAGTGTTTCGAAAACAAAAGGGATTAATTTGGAAATTTTTTGAAAAATTTTTAGGTCATCAAAATTTGAAAAAATTTAAATTTTTTGACTACTATTTGAATTTTTCGACAACCGAAATTTGGGTTCATCACCGAAACTTGAGAATTTTTGAATTTTTTGACACCGGTTGAAGTTTTCGGCATTCGGTGCACGATGGCAATCGACCAAAAACTGGGTAACTACGACGACTGGTGAGAAGGGGTTTGGGTTTAAAGAGAGAAGCTCTAAGGTAGAGAAAGGGGAAAGAAAAAATAAAAAAAAATTGAAACAGGCCTTTTATAGGCACTTCAAAACGACATCATTTTAGGCATCTGAATCGAGCTTGACTCGTATAAGATCCGCGCCTTAACCCGCGAGCTAACCCAACCCATTCGTAGGTTTTCCCTTTTTTTATTTATTTTATGTTGATTTTTATGTTATTTTTATGATATTATTGTTATTTTATATTATTACTAGTAATAATTTTTTAGAACCAAATAAATAAAGTGAAAAAATAATACTAAAATAAAATATGGACCTACAAAATATGATATGCCAAAAAAAAAATTAATAATAATATCTATTTAAGGAAAATAAAATTTTATTGCAATGCAAAAAGGTTATTTAAATTTCACCAAAGTATTGGGATAATTTAAAATATAATTTTTGCTAAAGAAAGTGATAAATAAAAAAGGAAAATAAAATAAAATAAAAGAATAAATTGTTTAAATGAATCTTTTAAAGGTAATTGTTAGAGAAAGCTAAAAGAGTTTTGCTTTTTTTTTTTTTAATTATTGCTAGTAAAAATAATTTTTTGAATTTTACCATAAAGTTGAGATAATCAAAAATTATTTTTGCTAGAATAAAGATTGATATAAACAATGTAAAACAATAATAAAATAATAATAAAATAATAAAAATAATAGTAATTGATATCTTGAATAAATTTTTAAAAATATATAAAATTGAAAGAGTTTGATTTTCTTCAATACTTACAAAAGATTAACATTTAGATTTTACCTGTGAGTCGGGATAATCTAAAATTTTTTTTATAATAAAAATAATTAAAGAATAAATAATAAAAATTTTAAAAATAATCATATAAAGATTAATTAATTAATTAGTCCCTTTAAACTATAAAAAATAATTTTTATTTAGGATCTTGTCCTAAATTGAGATAATCCTAAAACTTATTCAAAATTTTAGGATTTCACCAAAGAATTAGGATAATCTTAAAATTTGTTTAATAAATTTTAGAAACTCACCAAAAAGTCAAGATGTTGCTAAAATCCTTTTGAAAATAAAAAATAAAATATCTCATGATGAGATTTCGATAATTTTGTGAATGATCAATTTTCTCGAAATATTTTCTAAATAGTGATTTTTTATAAATTTCATCAAAGCATTGGAGAATTTATAATAATAATAATAATAATAATAATAATAATAATACTAATTTCACAACAAAAAATGTTTTTTTAAATAAATTTTAGGAAATTAAATTTAAATATAAAAGACCGTATTATCAAAATTAAAGGATTACACATGTTTAATTAGCATCGTTCTTCGAATGGGTGAGTGAGGGTGCTGATACCTTCCTCACTCGTAACCGTACTCCTGGATCTAACATAGGCTTCATAGACCTAAACTTTTTTTAGTAAATCTTAATTAATTTTAAGATGTTATTAAAAGATGATGTTTTTATATGGCCAATCACACCCTTAAAAAGATTGATGTCAACTCCAAAACATTTTCACCAAGTCTAGTGATCGAGTCTCCTGGATGAAAAATCGTTATGACAACTTAGTGACTCCACTGGAGAACCTTAAGAGTCAAGCCAAAAATTAAACATGCGTCATCCAAATTTTGATTTTATGCTTTTTTTATATTAAATTTTAATTTCTTATCTCATGTTAGAATAAAATTTTTTTTTGGTTTCATTTAGTTTTGATATGTTATTGTACTTATTGTATATTATTGCTAATTATATTGTTAATTTTATTAATAATTGTTACATTCCCTTACACGTGCACATTTGCATTCATGCACGAGCTCTATACTCGAGCTCTCAAATCTATCCTTTTTTAGGAGATAGTAGGGTACCTACGCTTTTGTGAGGTTATAATGCCTCCACTTGGACTAACAAAATACTTCCACTCAAGTTGAACCATTTCCGTCGGCAGCCCATTATGGATAAAGATAGAGGGCCTTATTAGTCTAAAGTGGATGAAAGTGAGGATCAATTTATGAGCCTTTTTAGCCTGTGTTAATCACCAAACCATGCATATAGTGAACTTAAGAAACCAATCTTAGATAGGGCCATACCATTTTTGTAGATTATACCCTAAATTATGACACATTAGGGAATAATTATTTTAATATGATTACTAACTCTATTTTGTTTTGCTCTCTTTTCATTTCATGATCATGCATCATCATAAATACTTGCATATGAGATGTGTTTATCAAATGCCAATATCAGTAAAAAAAATTTCAGTATTGCTTCGAAAACACCATCACAATGTTCTCAACTTCGAAGCTCATCGTGTGTGAAGAAAGCAATGTAGCGATAACTCTATCATTAGAAGCCCAAAGTAGAATAGGAAATTATTTGAAAAAATCTTAAAAAAAAATTTACCTGAAGAAATCAAATTAGGACTTTAACAAAATGACATCTTTGAGTTGGTCGAGATCTGGTGCCGTGTAACAACTTCTATGAAGATGGCTTTTAAGGAAAAATATGGTTATATTGCTTCACTACTTGAGGTGTCTATAGAAAATCAGTTGATAAGAGCTTTAATTCAGTTTTGGGACCCTGCATACAAATGTTTCATATTTAATGAAATAGATATAACCTCGATGATCGAAGAGTATACTACATTGTTATGGTTGCATTTTGCTAATCTAGATAAAATCTATTGGCGAAGTCAAAAACTTGGATTTTGAAAGAAACTCACCTATATGATGGAGGTCCCCACTCAGAATGTGAACTCATATATCCAAACAAAAGGCAAAAGTGATTGCATCCTGTAAGAAATCTTACGTGATTACATCATCAAACACTTAGGGATAAACGAGGCATGAGAATGATAGCTTTGGCAATTTATGGCTAAATCATTTTATCGAAGGTTCTGGGGCACATTGAGGTATCAGTGATTGACTTTCTCGAACAGGTGGACAATAAAATCAATCTTGTTCCTTCTATACTAGTAGAGACCTTTAGATCATTGAATCACTGTCAATTAAGAGGAGGACATTTCATAGGGTATGTACAGTTACTCTACATTTGGGCAAAAAGTCATCTTCAACATCTCATGGGTAAACTTCATCCTACTTATAGTAATAAAAGTAGACGAATTAAAGAATGCTTCAATGTTGAGTGGTTAGAATCAAAGGCTAAGGAAGAATGGGTATTGACTTTACAAAATCTCACAATGCTCAGGTTATATGGAAAGCTCCATGGATGCCATGAGAAGCCATGTTATACAAGTGTGGTGACAAGCCATAGGTTCCACTCTTAAGACTGTAGGGAGGTATAAGCTATGTTCTGGCACTGGTTCATCGACAATTAAGGTAAGAGCAATTTGTCTCGATGACTCATAGGCTTTAAGAATTAGAATTCTCTTTTGAAGAACCAAAATTTATGGGAAAGGTAAAAGAGATTATTAGATAATGGAAACAGACTTAGAGAATAGATCGTGGGGGATATACAGACAAAGCCACACCTAAATATCTGATACAAAAAATCAACGAGTCACAAACAAAGTTGGTGCTAAAGAAAATAGACCATGTCACCAAGAAGACACCCATTGTGAAAAAATTCTTAAAGATATAAAAACTATGAAGTGCAAATTTGAAAAAGGAAAAGAAATATGGATGCTTGAAAAGAAGAGGCTTCAGCATGGATTAATAAATGGAAATATAAAACTAATAAGAGTGAAGTAAAATCTTGAAGGCTTAAAAGAGAACAAAAAATTTTTTTTGAAAGCTGGCATAGGTCCATCACCATAATGACCACAGAGCTTGAAAATTAAAAAAAAAAAGCATAGAACAACTTTGTTCCAATTTGTTATCTAAGAAAAAAACCTTAGTCAGTCTGTGGAAGAAAAAAAGATACTATAAGGTCTCATAAATGACTTGAAACAGCAAATGCATTATCAACATGAAGCCATTCAAGTTTTGAGAGAGGAACACGATCAATTTGAACATAAAGCACAGTATTGGAAGGGAAAATATCAATTGAAAGAATTTCAAGCCACTCGCCTAGTAAAACAGATAAGAGAAGTTATCTTTAAAGCAAGAGATATGGCCCAAGAATCTAAATGAGTAAAGAAAGAAATTTACCTAAAACAGCACAGCCAATGCTTGACCAATTTTTTAGATAGTGTTTATGAGTAAGACAAGCATGTACGGTACTTCTTTTAAAAATTTTAATATTATAATAAAAGAAGCATTTAGTAAAGTTAATGTGAAATTATGATATGATGGTTCAAGTTCAGACTTAAAATCTTTTAAAATATTGGATATATAATAAGCACATCATTTGCATTCATGCATTCATACATCATATGTGTGTTTCATTTAAAAAATACATCATGACTAAAAGAAAGATACTTCAAAATAACAAATCTCAAAGAGTTTTCTTTAACTCAATCAGGTGTAAGGATAGTTAGGTCATTAAAAAAAAACATAGATCAGACCACTCATCATTGTTACAACACTCTTTCATAAGTCAAAATCATGAAAAATGAGCAAGCATCTAGAATATAAATGATAGAAAAAGCTCAATTTGATATGTATGAGCAAATGATTAGGTCTCAACAAGAGTTGATAGAACAAATGACTAGGACTCAAAAAGAGACTCGAAAAGAAATGGCTACAATGATGGACATGATAAGGAAAATGACTAAAGAAAAAAAGATAGCTGAAGAAATGACCATTGAGAAAGAGCCTCAAGCCCAAAAAATACCAGTGATAGGGAACATCTATTGTATCTACCAGGGTTTACTCAACCCTATGCTCAAACCTCTCATTAAATGCATCCACAAATGACACAGCCTAAAAGGCAGCCACAAGCTCAATTTAATTTATCTCCCTTCATGGTTCAACCATATAGCAAAGGACATGTTGGTTTAAATATTGGGGCAAGTCATGTTGAGCCCATTATGGTCCTAGATTTAAATGACCTAGAAAAATAAGAAAAATTAAAGAAAGGCATGTCTGGACAATCTGAGAATACAAAGGCATAATAGAAGTTAGATCTCTTGGAAGAAAGGTTACGAACTATTGAAGGTGTAAATATTTTTGGCACAATTAATACCAGTAAACTCAATTTGGTTTCAGATTTGGTAATCTCACCAAAGTTTAAAGTACCAAAATTTTAAAAATATGATGGAACCAAATGCCCTCAGGCATATATCACTATGTTCTATCGAAAAATGACTAGGCATATAAGCAATGACAAGTTGCTTATCCATTATTTTCAGGATAGTCTTACTGGATCAACTGCTAAATGGTATATTTAATTGGACATGAGTTGTATTCATTCATGAAAGATCTGGCCAAAGAATTTATTACTGAATATAAGCATGTCACAGACATGACTCCAGATAGATTATCCTAGCAAACATGGAAAAGAAAGCTATCAAAAATTTTAAAGAATATGCCTAGAGATGGTAAGATGTTGCCGCTCAGGTTCAACCCCTTTTTACTAAGAAAGAAATAATTATTCTGTTCATTAATACCCTTCAAGCATCGTACTATAACAAGCTCATTGGTCATGCCACAAAAAACTTTGCTGATATGATGATTATAGAAGAGATAATAAAAAATACATTAAAAATAGAAAGATTGATGGAGTTGATGTTTTTAGATAAAAAAAGAAAGACCATCTAAGAAAAAAGAAATAGAAGTGCAAGCTATCACCACTGAAAAACCAAAATCAAGATCTTTTATCCTGTACTACTTATATCCTGTATACCAGCTTTCTTACCCAACCATTTCTAACATTTCTCAAAATCCATACCATTACCAACCAGTGCAAACCCAAACACCTATTTTCCAAGCCAATGTTTGTCCTTAAACACTTTCATCATGACTTTCCCCTCAGTCAAATATCATAGACTTTAATCGAAAGGAGCCTTGAAATAATTAAGAGTAATAACGATTTGATCCAATTTCAATGGCATACACGAAATTGTTCCCTCAATTATTCCAAAAACTTTTGGTAGCTCGATAACCCATAAAGCCCTTAAAACCTTCATATCTGAAGTGGTATGGTCTTGAAGCTTCTTGTGACTATAATTATGAAATTCAAGGCCATTCTCTGAAAAATTGTATAGCTTTCAAATGTAGGATGCAAAGCTTGATTGATAATGGAATTTTAAATTTCACAACCAAGGTCGAACCAAGTGTGGAGGCCAATCTATTACTAATCATGATGGAGGATCAATAAATGCTTTAAATAGTGAGACAACTTAGAATATTAAAAGAGAAGTAAGCAAGATCAGAACCCCTATGGATGAAATATTTGCTACCATTGTGAAAGCAAATATGATTCGTTCAATACCCGAAAACTCAGATAATGAAAATTTCACACATAATTCAGATCACACTTGTGAATTTCATATGGGGATGGTTGGTCATTTGCTTCAAGATTATGAAGCATTTCGACATGAGTTCCAAAGAATGATGGATCTTTCTTGGTTGAATTTTATGAAAACGTGAAGAAAGTTTAGTGAATATTATGATGGGAGGCTCATCCTAAAGTAAGCCTTATCGAATGAATTTTGAGCCTGTTACCATTTTCTATGAAGAGAAATCAAGTGTTAAGGTTAATAAGCCAGTTCATATGAATTTTGAGCCTGTCACTATCTTTTATGATGAAAAATCAGTGTTACAATTCATGAACTAGTTTGTACAACTATGCTAAAGGTGACAATTGAGGTCCTTAGCCTATTCCTGCACAAATTGGATAAGGCAATCCCTTAGAAATATGATTGTAACATCATATCACAAGGTTTGGATAATGGTTCTCTTCAATATGGCTCATGTGATGTAAGCACAAAAAACATAACTGGTGTAGGAGGCATAACTCGAAGTGGGCGATGCTATACCTTAGAAGCACTTAAGAGAGCATGAAAAGAAAAAGTAAAAGAATGGGAGACAAACTTAGAAAAAAAAGATAAATCACTCAATGACCAAAAGATTCACCTAGCCCCAGTCTTAGATCGAGAATGTGAAAATTCAGTTATAGAAAAAAAGGCTTGTAAGTTCTTAAAACTTATTAAAACAGTAAATATAGTGTGGTAGAGCAATTAAATTATTTATCAGCTTAAATTTTTATGCTCTCATTATTGTTAAATTCTGAGCATCATAGAAATGCCTTATTCAAAGTATTCAATGAGGTTTATGTAACTTATAATATGTTTGTGGAGAAACTTGATTGCATAGTGAAAAATATCACAGTAAAAAATTTTATGTTATTTAGTGATGATGAAATTCCACCTAGTGCTAGAGGTGATGCTAAGACCTTGCATATCTCCACAAGATCCAAGGATTATACATTAGCAAATGTGCTTATTGATAACGAATCTTCTTTAAATGTCATGCTTATGATTACACTATCTAGATTGTTAATTGACATGTCTTACATGAAGATGAGTTATATGATAGTGAAGGCTTTTCATAGGACTCATCATGAAGTGATAGGTAATATTAGCTACTAATCCAAATTAGACCATATACTTTTGATATACTCTTTCAAGTCATGGATATTGCTTCTTCCTATAGCTGTCTTTTAAAAAGACCATAGATTCACATAGCAAGAGCTGTTCCTTTCACTTTGCATTAGAAGGTAAAATTCATAATTGATGAAAATGTGGTCATTGTTGTTGGTGAAAAAGATCTATTGGTGACAAACTGTCTACTACATTATCTATTAAAGTAGCTAAAGAAACCCTATAATGTTCTTTCAAATCTTTGAATTCGTTAATGCGACCTATGTGGGTGAATGATCAAAAGTGCCTATTCCATGTCTATCCAAAACTTCCAAGATGACCCTTAAAGAGTGGTAGAAAAAGGACAATAGGGGTGGGTTGACTTGTAAGAGATGCAACGACGATGGATGATACCTAAGAAAGATGATCAGTTTAGGCTAAGGTACAAGCTAACTAAAAAAAAAAAGAATAAAGTTCATAGAGAAAAAAAGAAAAAAAAGATTGGCTCATTTTTTGGGGCAAGAAGTAAAAACTAAAGGCTTATCTTTTCTTCCCTTTTACGAAACTTTCATCTTAGCCGATTATATCTATTTAGATGTAGCAAGAAACATAGAAAAAAAGTTTACACCATCATTAAAAGATATCTTTGCTGAATTTTCAATACAAATGGTGGGTAAAGAAAAGAGGAACGAAGATCCAAGCTATTCATGGGTTTATCTTACTCATCTTAGTGCAGAACTAAAAAATTAGCATGTTAATGAGCTACTTGTTGTTTTTAAATTTTCTCCAATGTAATGTATTGAACCTAATCTAAATGCTTTTATTAAAAGCATTAAATGTCTTATGTGTGTTTGTTTCCTCATTTTTAATTGAATAAATGACAAGCGTAACACATTTGTCTTTTTTTTTACCTTTGTCATTTCAATTCCTTCCATTGTTATACATATTTCTACATTTTATCTATTTCACTTATTTTCAAGTATCTAAATAAGGAAAATAAAGATTATCATGACAATATTTTAGGATTTGATTTTAAAAATTCTATTTATATTGGTGAACTCGATGATGAAGTGAATGTGAAAGATCATGCAATATCCTAAGAATTATTGAGATTAGTGGAACAAGAAAAGAAGGTAAATCATGCCTCATCAAGAAGCCACTGAAGTTGTCAATTTAGGGATGAAAAAACTAAAAAAGAATTAAGATTGGTATTTCGATGTCATCATTAATAAAGTAGGAGTTGATAAAGTTACTATATAAATATATAGATGTATTTGCTTAGTCGTATCAAGATATGCCGAGGTTGGATACTAAAATTATAGTGCATAAGCTACCTTTGAAGCATTAGTGTAAACCAATTAAACAGAAGCTGAGAAGGATGAAACCTGAAACATTGTTAAAAATAAAAGAAGTGAAAAAGTAATTTGATGCGGGATTCTTAGAAGTGGCCAAATATCCTAAATGGTTGGCGAATATAATCTCAGTACCTAAGAAAGATGGCAAAGTGAGAATGTGTGTTGATTATTGGGATATGAATAAAGTAAATACAAAAGATAATTTTTTATTACCTCACATTGATATTCTAGTGGACAATACCGCTAAGCACTCTCTGTTTTCATTCATGGATGGATTTTCAGGCTACAATCAAATTAAAATGGCACAAAAAGATATGGAAAAAATTACTTTGTGACAGTATGGGAAACATTTTGCTATAAATCATGCCCTTCAATTTGAAAAATGCTGGGGCAATTTATCAAAGAGCCATGAACTTTATTCCATGATATGATGCACAAAGAAATAGAGGTGTATGTGGATGACATGATTGTCAAATTTCATGAAAAAAAATTATGTGACTAATCTCAGAAAGTTATTTAAGAGAGTAAGAAAGTTTCAGCTCAAGTTCAATCCAACTAAATACACTTTTGGTGCAACCTCAAAAAAATTACTAGGATTTATTATTAGTAAAAGAGGAATAGAAGTAAATCCAGATAAGATATGTGTCATCCAAGAGCTACCACCTCCATGAAAGATTGAATTATATGGCTCATTTCATTTCTCAACTTATAGCCAAATGTGATCCCTTATTTAAGATTCTTTGAAAACAAAGATCAGGAGAATAAGATGAAGATTATCAAATGACATTTGAAAAAGTTAAAGAATACTTATCAAACCCACTAGTATTAATGCCTCATGTCCTTGAAAGACCTCTTATCTTGTATTTGATGGTGCATGAAAAATCAATGGGATGTGTTTTGGGATAACATGTTGAAATAGAAAGGAAAGAACAAGCCATTTACTACATGAGCAAAAAGTTTACTGATTACAAATCAAAATATTCATCATTGGAAAAGATGTGATGTGCACTAGCTTGGATGGCTCGTCGGCTCAAATAATACATGTTGTATCATACCACTTGGCTCATTGTGAAATTAGACCCAATCAAATATATCTTTGAAAAGCCATCATTATCGAAAAAAATAGCAAGACGGCAAGTATTACTTTTTGAATACGATATTGTATATGTGTTCCAAAAGGTAATCAAAGGAAGTGCTATTACTGAATTTCTTGTAAAACATGGTCATGAAGATTATGTGCCTATGACATTTGATTTTTCAAATGAAAACTTAATATCTATACTGCACATAATGAAGATATATGGAATATGTATTTAATGGTGCATCAAATACTTTGAGGCATGGTATATAAGTAGTTTTAATATCTCCAAAAAGGGATTACTACCAAACTACTACAAAACTAAATTTTGATTGTACCAAAATACGACATAATATGAAGCATGTGTTCTGGGTCTTCAAGTTACTCTTGAAAGAAAGGCTCGTGTTTTAAAAGTTTATGAAGACTTTACCTTGGTCATATACCAATTGCGAGGAGAATGGGAAACCGAAGACTCAAAGCTAATTTTATATCAAAAGTACATATCAAAATTGATCAAAAAATTTAAAAATATTTAGTTTTATCATTTACCCTGAAAAGAGAGTCAGATGGCTGATGCTTTGGCTACATTGGCAGCAATGTTTAAATTAAATAAGAATGCTAAAATCCAACTCATCAAATTGAGCTTGCGAAAGAAACTAGCTCACTGTTCAAATGTTGAAGAAGGAGTTGATGGAAAACCATGGTATTTTGACATATTACAATATGTTAAGTATCAACAGTATGCAGAACACATATTAGAGACTGATAAAAGAACTTTGAGAAAATTAACTATGAGTTTCTTTCTAGATGGAGAAATTTTATGTAAGAAAAGTCAAGACCAAACACTATTGAGATGTGTGAATGCTGCTGAAGGTAAAAAGTTGTTAGAATAAATTTACGAAAGTGTTTGTGAAACTCATGCAAACGGTCATATGATGACTAACCAAATAATGAGAGTAGGATACTATTGGTTAACAATGAAAAACAATTGTATTGACTATGCTATAAAATATCACAAATGTCAAATTTATGCAGATAAGATTCAAGTTCCTTTAACATTTTTTCATGTTATGTCAACACCTTGGCCTTTTTCTAGGTAGGGAATGGATGTGATGGGGCCCATTACACCAAAAGCCTCAAATGGAAATTGATTCATTTTAGTGGTAATTGGCTTCATATGCTAATGTAACAAGAATGGTGATTCATAAATTCATCAAGAAAGATATCATATGTCGATATGACCTTTTAGAAATGATCATTTTGGATAATGCTCTTAACTTGAATAATAAATGAAGACTGAGGTCTGTGCTCAGTTTAAAATCAAACACCATAAATCAACACCTTATCGTTAAAAAATGAATGGGCCAGTTGAAGTGGCCAATAAGAACATAAAGAGAATTATTGAAAAAATGATAAATATGTATAAAGATTAGCATAAAAAGCTACCATTTGCATTACATACTTATCAAACTTCAATATGCATATCTACAGAAGCTATACCATTTTCATTAGTAGATGGGATGAAAGTAGTATTGCCCATTGAAGTTAAAATTCTTTTCTTGCGTGTTTTCATGAAAGTTGAGTTAAAAGAAGTTGAGTGGGTTCACACTCGATATGAATAATTAATTCTCATTAAAGAAAAGAGATTAGTTGTACTTTTCATGACCAATTGTATCAAAGAAGAATGATGTGAGCTCATGACAAGAAAGTTCTCTCATGATAATTTTGAAAGAAAAAATTAGTATTTAAGAAGATTCTTTCTAACCAATAGGATCCTCAAAGAAAATAGACTCTTAATTAGGAAGGTTCATATATGGTGAAAAAAGCTTTTTCTAGTAGGGCACTAATCTTGGCAAGAATAGATGGAGATGATCTACCAAATCTAGTCAATCCAATGTAGTAAAAAAGTACTATACTTAAAAAAATAAAAAAATAAAATGAACTGAAAAGATATCTGAGTTGAAAACCTAAAAAGACAGTTTAGATAAAAATAAAAAGGGGATAGTGAATGAAGTGGGCCAATTCTCAATATGTGCCAGAAGATCTCATTAGTTTTGGTTTAGTTTAGTCTACTGCATTTTCGAAAAGTCAAGGGCACCAATCAAGAGTCTTTAGAAAAGAATCTATGATAAATTAGTTCATGATGATCTGAATATTTGTTATGTAATTACTTGTTGTCCTTGTTGTATCTTTTTGGATAATGCATGAAACACTTCTCCCTTTTACCAAAATAAAATAGCTCTTTGTTTATCATTTCTTTTGTCCTTCTCATTAAAAGGAGAAATGTTCAATGTGTTATAATTGTTGCAAAATTCAAAAGATGATGAAGGAATAACAATGACCATAAAAGACACACACATTATTTTGAAAGAAATTTAAAATGATAAGCAAAATAATAAGGAACAAATGATCAATGAGAAAAGTGGCCTATGAGTTATAAAAATGGTCGACTTGAATATGAGATATGAAGAGAAATCTTTTTTATCTGAACTTAATCAACTGCTAGAATGCATGAGATTTAAGAGAAGAGAAAATAAAACAAACTTTGAAAAATTTTGAGGATTAAAAGAAAATGACAACAAAAAAAAGAGAAAAAAGATGGTCTCTTCATTTGCATAATAAGTGCATTCACATCATGATCATCATTCATTGCATGGCATTGCAAAACCATGAAAATGTCATTCATGCACACATGTGACATAATAGATGTATAGGTTTAGGACAATTCAAAATCAACAAAAGAAAAAATCAAAAGCAAGAAAGATGTGAACCCTCTGTTTAGAGAAAATCTTTCAAATACCATTGCCTCTTAGCCTTTTGAATTTAAAGTTTATTGCCTCTGGTCGAAGAGCCTTTTAACATTTAAAGTTTATTGCCTATAGTCAGAGGAGCCTTTTGAATTTAAAATTTGTTACCTTTGGTTAGAAGAGTCTTTTAACATTTAAATTTTCATAGCCTCTGGTCAACAAAGCTTTTTAATTTTAAGAGCCTCTGGTCAGAGGACTCTATCAAAATTAGGCATGATTTGTAAAACTGAATAGCATAATCTATAAGTCCTTTCAGATTTTTAATTTAAAGTTCGTTGCTTCTGATAAGATGAGCTTTTTAATATTTAAAATTTGTTACCTTTGGTTAAATGAGCCATTTAAAGTTCGTTGCCTCTGGTGAGAGGAGCTTTTTAATATTTAAAGTTTGTTGCATTTGGTTAAAGTTTGTTGTTTTTAGTTAAAAGAGCTCTTTTGAATTTAAAGTTCTTTGTTTCATGTGAGTGGAGCTTTTTAACATTTAAAGTTGTTGCCTTTGGTTAAAAGAGCCTTTTAATATTTAAAGTTTGTTGCCTTTGGTTAAATGAGTCTTTTAGTATTTAAAGTTTGTTGCTTTTGGTTAAAAGAGCTCTTTTGAATTTAAAGTTCGTTGCCTCTGGTAAAAGGAGCTTTTTAATATTTGAAATTGTTGCCTTTGGTTAAATGAGTCTTTTAATATTTAAAGTTTGTTGCCTCTGGTGAAAGTAGCATTTTAACATTTAAAGTTTATTGCCTCTAGTTAGAAAGGCCTTTTGAATTTAAAGTTTCATAACCTCTGTTTAGTAGAGTCTTTCAAAAAAAAAAAAAAACTTTATGTTCAACGTTTCCTCTTTTGTATGTATTTTGTCCAAACCAAATTGGTGTCTTTTTTTCTTTGCTTTATTCTTATTTTTAGAAATAAGCAAAAATGGGCAGCTGTAGACACCAATTTTGACTAATGTAATTTTTTTATTTATTGATATTAATATTATTATCATTATCATTAAATAATTAATTAATTAAAAAAAGTAAAAAGTAAAAAAAAATCTTTTGATTTTTAACTCTGGCAGCTGAAATCAAGTTGCTAGAGAGATTTTGTTTCTCTTTGACATTACTTAACTTGGCAGCATGAAATCTGATGACCAAAAGTCATCGAACAAATCTTCAAATTTTCCACAAAAGATCCTATGGTAGCTCTATAAATAGAGCTAATTTCTGCAAAGAAAACACACAGAAAAGAGAAGGAAAAGGAACACAATTAAAGAAAAAAACAACAATCACAATCCTCTTTGATAAAAGAACCATCATCAAACAAAAAAAAAATTTCCCGAGAATGAAATTCTCGATCTAGGAAGTTTGAATATTTTTTTTGAAAAATTTGGTTTTGAAAAAGTGTTTAAAAAATAAAAAAGGATTAATTTGGGAATTTTTTGAAAAAGTTTTAGGTTATCGAAATCTGAAAATTTTAAATTTTTTGATGACCGTTTAAATTTTTTGATAATCGAAATCTGGGTTCATCGTTAGAACCTGAGAATTTTTTAATTTTTTGACGTTGGTTGAAGTTTTTAACCACCAGTGCACGACGATAATCGATCGAAAATTGGGTCACTGCAATGGCCAGTGAGAGGGGGTTTGAGTTTAGAGAGAGAAGCTTTGGGGTAAAAAGAGGGGAAAGAAAAAAAATTGAAATATGTCTTTTATAGGAACTTCAAAATGACGCCGTTTTGGGTATCTAAACCAAGCCCGACCCACACAAGATCCACGCATCAACAAACAAGCCGACCCAACCCATTTCACAGGTTTTTCTTTTTCTTTTTATTTTTTGTTTTGATTTTGATTTATTTTATGTTGATTTTACGTTATTTTTTATGATATTATTGTTATTATTATTATTGTTATTTTATATTATTATTAGTAATAATTTTTTAGAAAAAAATAAATAAAGTGAAAAAAATAATACTAAAATAAAATATGGACCTACAAAATATGATATGCAAAATAATAATAATAATAATAATATCTATTTAAAGAAAATAAAATTTTATTGCAAAACAAAAATGTTATTTAAATTTCACTAAAGTGTTGAGATAATTTAAAATATAATTTTTGCTAAAGAAAGTGATAAATGAAAAAAAATAAAATAAAATAAAAGAATAAATTGTTTAAATGAATCTTTTAAAGGTAATTGTTAAAGGAAGCTAAAAGAGTTTAGTTTTATTTAATTATTGCAAGTTCGGATTTCACCATAAAGTTGGGATATTCCAAAATTATTTTTGCTAGAATAAAGATTGATTTAAACAATGTAAAATAATAAAAGTAATAATAATTGATATCTTGAATAAATTTAAAAAATATATGTAAAATTGAAAGAGTTCGATTTTCTTCAATATTAACAAGAGATTAACATTTAGATTTTACCGGTGAGTCAAGATAATCTAAATTTCTTTTTATAATAAAAAATAATTAAATAAAAAATAATAAAAATTTTAAAAATAATCATAATAAAGATTAATTAATTAATTAGTTCCTTTAAACTATAAAAATGATTTTTATTTAGTATCTTGTCTAAAATTGAGATAATCCTAAAACTTGTTCAAAATTTTAAGATTTCACCAAAGAGTCAAGATAATCTTAAATTTTGTTTAATAAATTTTGGAAATTTGCCAAAAAATTGAGATGTTTCTAAAATCCTTTTTAAAACAAATAAATAAAATATCTAATGACGAGATTTTGATGATTTTGTGAATGGTTAATTTTCTTGAAATTTTTTTCTAAATTGTGATTTTCTATAAATTCTGTCAAAGCGTTGGAGAATTTATAAAATATAATAATAATAATAATAATAATTTCACAACAAAAAAATATTTTTTAAAAATAAATTTTAAGAAATTAAATTTAAATATAAAAGATCGTATCATCAAAATTAAAGGATTATACATGTTTAATTGGTATCATTCTCTGAATGAGCGACGTGAGGGTGCTCGTTCATTCCTCACTCATAACTATACTCTCAGGCCTAACCTAGATTTCGTAGACCTAAACTTCTTTTAATAAATCTTAATTAATTTTAAGATTTTATTAAAAGATGATATTTTTGGATGACAATCACACCCTCTAAAAAGATTGGTGGCAACTCTAAAAATTTTTATCAAGTCTAGCAATCGAGTCTCCCGGAGGAAAAATCGTTATGACATATAAATCTAATAATAAAAAAAAATTTATAAAAAAAGTTACTAAAAATATTTTAGTCAATCTTTTTTAATATTTTTGGAATTAAAATTTTAAAATTTTTAAAAATTTAATTTCACATAGACTTTATTTTAAATTTTAGTTGATTTAAATTAAATTTAAATAAATTAATAAGAGTTATATATTTAAGGATAAATTTATTAATTTAAAAATTTATAGAGATATTTTAAGTCAATTACTTTTAACTCTTTAGAAGTTCACATTTTTATATATAAAAATAATAATAAAATTATATATATAAATAAGTGTGTGTGTGTGTGTCTGTGAACTTAGGAATTAGATATCATTTCGTAAAAATCAAATCACCTACGGATATGTTAAGAAGACGCTTTGAATTATTATCTTGTTGTAATATCCCTTGTCTAGAGCAATCGGAGATCTTGTATTTAGTTGTCTAGGGCAAACAGATTCCAACTCATAAAAGTCTTCTTTGAAAGTGTTAACAATCGGACTATATAGCAGCCAAATATTTGTTTTGCATAATTAGATAAATACGGAAATTTTCTAGAAAAGAAGCAACAAAAATCTTTTCAATGCATGAAAAATCTATTAAAATGGCAACAATTTCAATCATGGAAGTGAAGGGTGCCCACATCATCCATCATCATCTAATTATTTGCATAACTTAAAAAATCAATCGCCTTCTATATGACCAAATGAGTTTTGGATTTATAACGAATTGATTATAAGTTTATTTAACAAATGAAAAATAACAAAATAGAAAACTACCCTTTTATGCTTGTCTTTCATTTCTTTAGAACGATAAAAGGGGAATAATTGAATTAAAAGATTAAGAAAATTTTTTTGCAACAAAATATATGCAACTAGTTTTTATCCCTGCAAATGGACGGAATTTTTATATTTATAATAATATTTAATTTAATTCATTAAAAATCTATATAAAATTTTTGTAGATTCGAAATTTTATTTTTATCACTAAATATTTGTATCTTTTTTCTTTATTTTTAATTAAATTTATATATTTAATGTTAAAATCTTTGATTTAATTTTTAATTTCATAAATTAAAAGTACAAAATAAAAAAATAATTTATCAACAAAATTTTCAAATAACTTTTTGACGTCCATAT
Organism: Durio zibethinus; assembly: GCF_002303985.1. The sequence goes on along the minus strand of NW_019168481.1, from coordinate 10,843,585 downwards.
TAATTTAGAAAAGTATATTAGTAAATATTTAAAACATTGAAATTTTTAATTAAATTCATTTAATGAATTTGACTGTTTAATTGGTAAAAAAGAAAATTTTGCTATAAAAATAGGTTACATAAAATTCAAATATAGTAAGTATTTATAGACCTCAGGAAACTATAAAAAAATTGATAATTAAAATAAAGTATAACTAAAACTTAATAATAAATCTAATCAAAAAAATAGAAAAATTTTAAATTGAAGATAAATATGTGATTTAGGAAGTCCAATAGAAAAAGTTCATCAGATTCTAAACTATTTCTCAATCCCCTAAACATTTATTTTCTCTATGTATACATGCATCCATGATTAGAAAATTCCATTCATTAAAAAATGAAAGAAAACTCCAATTTAAAATTTTTATCACCATAATATTAAACAATAATAGAATTTGATATATATTAACAAAAAATTACATGACAATCACCATAAAAATGACAATTCTATTAAAAATGAAAGAAAACTCCAATTATTGTTAATATATTTTTATCTACTTATATAATTTGATATTTTAAAAAAATATTAAAATGGATATTTTTAAGTCCTAAAACTAAAATTTTTAAACAATAATTCATGCATGCTCTTATCAATTTAAATAAATTTAAATATTTTATTACATTTGAATAATATTAAATAAAATAACTAATCATATATCCTTTTATTTGTTTTCAAATTAATATTTGAATATTTATTATTATTTAATGATTTAGTTTAAAAGTTTTTATATTTGATTATTTTGATAATATATATTATAATTATTTATTATTATCTTATGTGCAATTTAAAAAATTATCCACCTAAACATTCACATAAGTAAATTTTATTAGATTTGCATATATATTGTAATATAATATTATATATGAGTTTAATGTCATCCTTTGAATGTATGATTCGATAGCAATATATACATTATCTATTAAAAAATCAGATTCAAATTCTTTTTTTGTTAAAAAAAAATTAAAACAACTATTTTAAGATGCCTATTTAGCTAGATAGGAAAAAAAAAAGGAAAGAGACGAAAGAGAAACCTCCTACTAAATAATCAAATTGATGAGAATATTTACTACTAATTGTCTCTTTGTGTGAAATGTGAATACATTTCTTATCATATTTATTTCTCTGCAAAGATATTGTCCAAAAGAGACAAAACAAAAGATTCAAAGGTGTATTCCCGCTAAAGACCTTATAAAATACGATCAAGTTCAACTGCTTTTGCATTTCGATCTTCTATTGCTTGCTCATGTGCCCCATTGACCACAACACCACGACTTTTTATGACTCCATACTTCACCAATAGCTCCGTCGCCCAATCCAGAATGTGCAAGACAATGTAAGTTCCAATCCCACCAATTAACCCATATGCTATGGAATAGGTCAAAGGCATCAAAATCAATGTCACAAAAGCGGGGATTGCCTGTCTCATATCATCCCACTCAATTTCCAGCACTGCTCTCATCATCAACACTCCCACCAGGATAAGCGGCGGCCCTACGGCCCAAGCGGGTATCGACGCCAAAAGTGGCGTGAAGAAAAACGCTAGGAAAAAGTATCCGGCCACTGTTAACGCCGTCAACCCCGTTCGTCCACCCTCTCTAATCCCTGTGGACGATTCAACGAAAGCCGTCACTGGTGATGTCCCGAGCAATGATCCCACGACAATTGACATGGCATCCGACATGAAAGCGAAATATTGGCCCTCAAAATCACCGTTTGGATCAGTAAAGCCGGCGAATTTCGCCATGGAATACAACGTACCAGTTGTATCCAATATGTCAACATATAAGAACGTGACCAAAGCCTCCCAAAAGTAACCTTTACCTATAGTGCTAAAACTCAATGCCCCAGCTGTACTTTCTATTAAGTGGATATCAACAACTTTCTTAAAATACTTGTGAGCTGAATTACCGGCGTCAGTGTTAGGAAAAGCAGACACTTTAGTGTTGCGGAACCAAGAAACCGCCGTTACAAATACTATACCATAAATCATAGCACCCTTAATATTTTTCACCATGCAATAAGCTATAATCACAAAACCCACGATTCCAAGCCACAACGTGGGACTCTCCATTCTGTCACGTAGACAAAAAATGTCACCCGAGACTGTACCCCCAGGCATTAAACTAACGGTTCCGTTAGCTGCCGCTAAAACTGGGGCAACCGAAACCCGGGATGAACTCGGACAGCCTCCGAGAGCCACAAGGGTTGACGGGTTATACCCGACTAACCCGACGCCTTGGTTATTTTGCAGCCCGATAAAGGCGAGAAACAGCCCGATACCTGCAGACGAACTTATCCGAACCGGTTTAGGAACTAACTTAGCTAACTTGGCCCGGAACCCGATAGCTGAAATGAACAAAAACATTAACCCTTCTATGAAAACCGCTGCTAAAGCACTCTTATAAGGGACATTACCCGACCCGTGAAGTCCGACCACAGTATAGGCAAAATACGCATTTGTCCCCATACCCGGAGCCAAAGCCAGCGGCAAATTCGCGAAAGCACCCATAATTACGCAGCCAATAAGAGAAGAAACAACAGTTGCTACTATGAGATCTTTACGGACGGTCTCCAAACATGAAGCGTAACCCGGGTTGACCGGGTCGAATTTGCATGACACGTCAGGCTTGATGACTCGGAGATTTGACCCAGTGCAGTTGGATAATGGAACGGAAGGATCAGAACATAAAGGAATGCAATCTGAGACGCTGCAGGGACCTCCAGAGTCGGCAAGGATGGAAGCATTGACGGCTAAGATGTAAGCCATGGTTAGGAACGTAGCGGTTCCCGCACGCAACTCGGTTGTGAAAGAAGAGTTACGCTCGGCTAGTTTGAAACGCTTCCCGACCCGGCTATTGGCAACGGCCGAGTTGAGCCGAGTTAGGAACTTTTTGGGTGGTGGTTGAGGTTCCATGACCATGGAAAACGAAAAGAAACAAACTTTGTTAGTAGGTAAGAAAAAAATGAGTGTGGTTTTACATATAAATAAAAATACTCAAAGAAAAAAAAAAATAGAGACTTTGTGTGTTTGTTTTTGGAAAATTTGATGCATTAGCGGAATAAAAGGGAAGAAATTCTATAGTAGGAAAGTGGGAAGAGGGCATCATTTTATATTTGGGAAAGTATCTAAGAATTTACTACCAAATACTGGTTCAAGCGATACAAAGAGTAAGATATTAAGGGATTGAACATAAAAAAATAATGTGATTATGGTTTGTTTGTTTATTTTAAGATGTATTTAGATTTTATTTATATTTGGTAATAAAATTATTTTATTTATTGTAATTTGATTTATTTAAATGGTAAAATATTTACATTTTATTTATGTTCATCTGATTAAGTCATATAAATTTTTTTATGAATATTAAATGAATATATTTATAAATATTAAATAAATAAATATAAAAATATATGTAAATAAATAAATTTATAAATAATAAATAAAAATATAAAATATTGTTAAAAATAATTTATTAAATTTAATAAATAAATAAAAATAAATAAAAATTAAATATTTTTAGGAATGATTTATCAAAAAATTTATTCATTTATATTCTTAAAAAAATTTTTGTTTAAATTAAAATTCATTGAGAATATAAAAAAGATACTTTTTTATGAATTTATTAAGTTAGATTATATCAATTTATTTGAACGAACTCAAAGAGAAAATAAATCGGATGAAACTCAAAATTTAAAAAAAAAAAAAAGTATATGAGAATTTGAAGGGGAAGGGGATTGCGAATTTATGATGACGATGATATTTTGTATTTTTGATCATTTTTAGTGTGAACCACGACAGCTTAATTCGCACAATACTTTATATTTTTTTATATATAAAGTTTTTTTGTCACATATTTAAATAGATTGGAAAAATTAAAAAACAAAAGGATAGAGGGGGAGGAAAAATTATTGTCAACGTAAAAAATCATAGACATTGAGACTAACAGAGTCTTATCTCATTAATGTTTTAGTCAGACTTGGAAAGTGAGGAAATTACAACTGTACCTCATGGTTTTTTCTTAAGGGAGGAGGAATAGGAAAGAGGAAAAGGGCTGCTTTTTCCAACTTTCTTTTAATGTTTTTTCTTCTATGGCATCTATCTTTTTTTTTTTAGGGTGGGGTACACACATGAAACCTACCAAATATTTAGATTGGTTTATTATTATTTTTTCATTTCTTCCAATGTGCCAATAGTACCAAATCAAGCTGCATATCCTGGTTTCACACCTTGATTTGGTGCCATTCTTTACTTTCCTTCCAATAATAAAAATAAATAAATTCAGCTTATTAATAAGCAATTACATGCTAATTATATCAGATTTGAATTGAGAATGAGAGGCCATTAGTGTCATTTCCTTTTGTACTTTTTGCCCACCATTTCGGGACTGAAATATCAGATTCCACACCCATTTCTTTGCACTTAGTTCCAAGGCATTAGTCAGAAAATCTAGCTGTCATAGTGAGTTGATCTACCTGGTTTTTTTTTGGGGGGGGGGGGGGGGGGGTGGGGAGGGTTCGACAGATTGATCCAATTTCATATTCCATTTCAGTACCTGGCCTTTTTCTTCCTCATTTTCTTTTACAACTAAATAGGATAACTTGTTTTTTTACCTTGACTCCAAGCGAAAGGCGGAGGAGCAAAAACATCTGCATTATCATTTGGGTATGACTTGGCCCCAAATTAGCACAGATGTAAGACAATTAAATTTGATTGCACCAGGAGGATGGCAACTCCATGAGACCAATGCCCTCATTGGCCGGACATTGTACTTCTTTTGTATTCAATGCTTTAAGCAGTTCCACGAAAGCATGGTAATAATTGAAAATGATAGCCTTTCTTCACCAAGACATCAGTTCCTGTTACAAGCCCTGCATATCAGGGTACCACTAGAACTGAAAATTGCTGAATTGATTTGAATTTAACCTCGATTTAATCTTTTTCATAAAAATAAATAAATAACCTGAAACTTTTCATTGGAATTTAAAAAGATACGAATCTTCTTCAAACATGATGATTGGACTCACTCAATTGTCATTTTTAGAAAATATTATTTTGTCTGACAGTATAAAAATTCAATTATACATAAATTGGAATAAAATTAATCAATCACTACTATGTCAGTGATAGGTGACACAATCATGAATTGTTGTTTTCTTATTAAATATAAATTAGACAATATGAGACCAAAAGTTCGGCATTCTTCCACTAATGAAAGAATTCATGATACCAATCATATAAAAGGTTAACAAAAACTCAAAGCATTATTGATAAGAGCTCTCTCTGTTTCTTTTCCCTTTAAAATATGAGATTTTAGGTTCAACTATGATCTTTCTTTCTAATTCTTGAAATCTCAAAGCATCATTTAAGGTATTGTATGGACTGTTGTTAAAATTTCCTGTGTGTGATTATGACAAACACAAAAGAATAAATTTAGCTAGTGAGATTTGGTATAAAGCAGTAGTTGTTTGGGCAAAAAAGTTTGCCAAAACCTTACCATCGAAGGAAGTTTTGATTTCTTAAAGCAAAAAAAAAAAAAAAAAAATTCATGAATATCTATCTATCTATCTATATATATATATATATACACATATATATATATACACACATATTTATAGTTTAATCTTACTTCTCAACCTTCTGTCTCATAATTCTATTCAGAAATCAAATTTAATGGTGAATTAGAGGGTTGGGTTTCTCAAAACATTGCATATTTTTGGACCCCCATGAGTCTTTTCCACTTGTAGTTTTCTATAATCATGTCATCTAAATATGTACTTTCTAACAATGAAAATATTTTTTTATTAAAAAAGAAACGAGATTAAATATTCATTGAACATGAATGTATACATTTATCCTTCGATCAAATATTTGGATGCGATCTAATAATCTTTTTGAGTGCTTTAATTGATTACTTTGGGTTTTGAGAAATTTTTTATTCCTTAACCATCGTAAGGTCTGATTGAATCCCGACTAGCTCTAGACAAAAGGATTAAAAAACAAATATTGCAGTTCCAATGATGGCTGCATTCTTAGAAGAAACAATAGAAATATGTGAAGGGTCTTTTAGCTTCTCTGCAGTTTGAAGTTCCAAAGCAGGATAAAGCTCTTTATTTCTTCCCCTTTGGTTAGAGAAAGGTTATGTAAATGAAAGTAAACTAGCCTTCAAATCAGTTCCTTCTTATTTTTCCTAAAATCGAAATATATTTAGTTAGATATTTATGATTTACACATCAATTCTTTCATTTTTTTTTTACTTAATACACAAATAAAACCCAACAAATAGTTGGTTCAAGTGGTTAAGATCGTCCTCATTAACAAAAAGATCTTAAGTTCGAGTGCTGTTGGTAGTAACTTGTTGGGATCATTTTGAATACACGACCTGTAGTGACTTATCTTAGACTGTTAGATATAGTACATCTTACCTTGATATGAGGGATCGGGCAGCTTATCTACCCTATGATTTTTTTTACCAAAAAAAAATTTTACTTCAAAAAAAAAAAAAAACCAACACAAATCATCAATCATTCATTGAATAGAATTAAAGGTATAAACTTTTATTTCATTATAATTATACTCATTAAATCTTAAAAATGAATGAAAAATATCCAATTGACAGATTTTTATAAAATTATATTTTCTCAAAGATTTGTCACCAGTTCATCCAAATAAATTTAAATAAGTATTTTTTTTCAAATTAAATCATCCAACTAAGAAAATTTAACAAAAAATTGATAGTTTATACCATAAAGGTTCTAATTATAATAAAATTAAAATTTATAATTTTATTTTCATACAATAAAAATTTAGAAATTTACTTTTAATTTTAAGTAAAATTTGAGAGTTTATTTGGATACTATCTCTTTATTTTTTTCATCTGTAACTAACTAAATTAAATTTCATTATCCTAACAAAATTACTATTAATAATTTATATGATTATCTATCCCAAGTGAAAAGAGAATGAAAAAAAAAAAAGAGTGAAAAGAGTATTATTCTTGTCATAATGGTTTTGGAGATCATTAAACAAAAATTTTAAAATTTCAAAATTGGGAGAGTCACTATCAATTTTTTTGTTAGGTATGATTGGCCATATAAAAGTTTATATTTTTAATAAAACTTTAAAATTAATTAAAATATATTAAAAAGATAATTTTGGTCTAATCAAAATCGGGTTCAAAAGTATGATTACGCGTAAAAAAAAATAGCAACTTCACTATGCTTATTTTTAAAATGGTATAAATTAACTATGTATTATCTTTTAATTTTGACAAAAAGATCTTAATTTTGATATTTAAACATAGTTTTCTTAGTTTTTCTTATTGCAATAAAAAAAATCCTTTTACTTTTTTAATCATTTGCTTAAAAAATAAATAAGAGTCTTACATATTGAAAAATTTTCAAAAATATTTCAATATTTTGATAATATTATGGGGAACATTTTCACCTAAGGATCTTTTAAAAATTACTACCTAAAATTTTCAAGGATCTTATCATCGACGATTCATATTTAGTTTTAAAATCTATATTTATGTTGCTTACGTAGACACCCATTTTGTTTGGTTTCATTTTAACCTAAATATAATTTTATTTTCTTGTTTTTATTTATAGTTTATTATTATTATATATATATATTAAAATTTTATTTTTCTGGTTCCTTCTTGTTTTTGCCAAAAGTTTTGGTGCTTTAAATGCACCACATGTACCACTGTCCACCAAGGCCAACCACTTGTGAGTCCACCATTCTAACACCTATTTAATTGTGCAGTAGAAATCATGATGCCCTCAAAAGTCATTGATGTGGCCTAAAATTCTTCCATCAATCCAATGAAATCTAGGATTTCAATCCCAAATTAGGTGTATAAATAGTTCTTTTCAAGCCTAAAATGAAAGAGAGAAAAAACCTAAAAAAAAAAAAAGAGGACAGAAGAGAACTCATTATAACAAAAAAAAAAAGCTCTACCAAAGCAAAAAAACCACCCAAAAATTCTTAGCTTACTGAAAAACCAAAAAAAAAAAAAAACATTAAAACAAAAAGCCACAACCCCTAGAACGGGGACCCAATGCCAAAAAAAAAAGCATCAACAAAAAATAAAATAACAAACAATAAAAAAAAAAAAAGGCTTAGCCAAAACTTTTGAGAAGGATTTGATATTTTGGTGGCCATTTTTTATGAAGAGTAGGCTAGATTGGAATAGAGGAGAACAATAGGAGTTGTTTGGTGTTTTTTTGGGCTTTTTCTAGTCATCGACGATGGTGGCTATCACCAATGCCTTAGCACCGGTAGCAATGACCAGTCGTTTTTTGGGCAAAAGTTAATAGAGTTTTTTGGGTGTTTGTAGTTTTTCTTTTTTCTAAAATATGTTAAAATGAATTAGAAAAAAATTGGATTTTATAGTAAATAAAAGTTGGATTTTATAGTAAAAAAAAAAAACTTAAAACGACGCTGTTTAAAACATTAGGGAAAATCCACACGTGACCCACTACTCGACCTAGGGTCCATACAACCCGACTCGCGACCTATTTCTCCTTCATCCATTGACCGATCTTGAACTAACTGAACCGCCTTGTGAACCGCTCCAAATCGAGTCAAACTGCTTCAGATCACAAAAAAATCACTTGAATCACTTTTAAACTACTTGAATCAGTCTAAACCATAACAAACCATTGACCGACCATTTTGAGTGAGTTTTCTTCATTTAAACAAATTTAATTTATATTGAATAGATGCATGTTTAAAATTTAAATTTATTATAGTATAGAAATTTTTAAAAAATAAATAAAGAAAATTTAATTAAAAATTTATTTACATAATAATAATATTATCATAAAATTTAACAAATTTTTAAAAAATTACAAACAATAAAATAAAATAAATAAAATAATAAAAAATATATTTCAAACAATAAATTTTTAAACAGTTATGAATGTACAACTGATAAAAGAAACCTTTTAAATTCCACCAGAATGATGGTGAATTTAAAAGAAAATTCTAAAAATATTTATTTTGAAACAAAAAAACAAATAAAAAAATTAAAATTAAATAAAAATAGGATAAAACCAACAACAAAAATATAAAAATTACAAACGAGTAATTTTCTATAGAATATTATTTCTAAATTCCACCAGAATGATGGAAAATTCAAAAAAACAAATGAGAATAAAATAAAACAACAAAGACAAAAAGAAATAAAACACAAAAAATAAGTTTAGGAATAATGAAAATCGTCTAAATCATGGAAGTATAAAAAATTACAAAAGAATGATTGTTATAAGAGGTCCTATATGTGAAAATTTATTCAAATTTTATTAAAAAGTTGTAAATTTAAAGAAAAAATTTTACACCAACGATTTATATTTATGCCCTAAGTAATAATAATAATAATAATAATAATAATAATAATAATAATAATAATAATAATAATAATAATGAATGTTATAAAATTTCAATAAATCAAAATAAATAAGAATGATCATAGGATTTAAAAAAAATTACAAATGAGTAATTTTTTAAAAAATAAAATAAAAATAAAAATATTTCAATCTAAATTATTCCAGAATGATGATAATTTATGATTTAAATCATTTTTAAAATAATAAAAAAGTTTCATGAAATTCTAAAGATTATGAACGAGTGATCTTTAGAAGAAATTTAAAAAAAAAATTCTAAATTTTACCAGAATGCTGAAAATTTTGGAATAAAAAAATTTTAATAAAATTATAAAAAGGTTTTTTAAAAAATTATAAAATTTTTATTAATCCAACATCGAAGCCTCTTTAAAGAAATGAGCATGTTTCTTGAATACTTTTGAGGTAAAAAAAATTTTCCTAGAGATTTTACCAAAATTATGGAAAAATCTTACAAAATTTTTTGATATTTAAATAATTAGATTAAATAAAAAACAAAACAAAACAAAAGACCATTTAATTAAAGACAAATTTAGTGCAACACAAAGTTATTTGGTACCATCTTTGGACAAGCACTATAGGGGTACTAATCATTTCTTACATGTAGTCATACTCCTGAACTTAGTTCTGCAACGTAGACCAAAACTTATCCTTTTTACAAAGTCTTAATTGAATTTAGTATTTCTTTAAAAGGGGTAATTTTAACTTGGTAGCCAATCGTACCTCAACAAAAAGATTGGTGGCGACTCCTTAATTATTATATCTAGCGATCAAGTTCCTGTATTAATACTTTATGATAGCTTGGTAACTCCACTAAGGACTCATGCCAAGAAAGTCAAGCCAATGAGTAACTTTGTGTTGTCTTAGGATTTATTTGATGGCCTAATTTGTTATTATTTTTGTTATTATTTAATTTTTCAAGTTATCGTATTTTACTAATGTTATTATTTTCATATTGGCTTATAATTTTTGTGGGAAAAATCAAATGTTTAATTTGGCACGCAAAATGATTACGTGTTCCTTCACACATACTATATATGTGCATGTATGCATAAGCTCTCGACCACAACTCAGCCATTTTTAAAAAAAGTAAAGTACTTACTGTTTTCGTGAGGTGATAAGCTCCATACAAGCTAGCAAAATATTTTCATTCGAATTCAATCCTTTTCATTTATAACTTATAATGGGTGAGGATCTAGGTGCCTTGCTAATCCAATGTGGATGATAGCGAGGAACAATTTGAGAGCCTTTTAGCTTGCATAATATCCAAGCCCAACATATAAAAAACTTAAGGAATTCGCCTTAAGATAGAGCCATGCTAACCCACTGTGTAAAGCTATGACCCAAATTAGGACACATAAAGGAACACCATTTAACAATAAAATTTGACATTATGATTTGCATTGTTCTATTTGATTCATTTCATTTTCGTGCATTTGCATTTATTGATCTTCATATAATGAGGCATTTGCTACATATCAATTGTCGATGAGGTGATTTCACTTGTATCCACTGAGAGTTTACCTCAAGTTAGGACTACACCAATCTAGTATGAGACTTTTGATAATTTAAAAGCCAGATCTGAAGACATCCAATGCAAAAAAAGAAAGATTGTCTACCAAGAAATCATGCGTACACTATTCTAGAAAAGATCTAACTTGATTTTAGATAAAAGGATTTCACTAACTTGACCAACATTTAAGAACATTGGAGTGAAACAAGACAAAAGGCTTTTCATAAAAAATATGAAGATTTGGCATTATTCCTTTTAGTGGTTGTCAACAGTAATTTGGTATAAGCCATAGTACAATTTTGGGATCTTTTATACAAATGCTTCATGTTTAAAAAAGTAGATATGGTACTAATAATTAAGGAGTATTCAGTTGTAGTTTGCTTTAACCATTCGAACCCAGATAAGATCTATTGGAAAAACAAAATGTTAGGCTATCATAAAATGCTCGCCAGTATAATAGGGGTCAGTGTGCAAGAGGTCTACAAACATGTGAAGTAAAAAAATAAAGGTACTTATATACCTTGGGATTTTTTGTGAGACTACCTTATTAAGTGTTTAGAAGATGATTGAGGCATGAACATGATGACTCTAGCTTTTTATGGGATGATGATATTCTCTAAATTCTTAGGGCACATCGAAACTGCAGTGATAGATTTCTTTGATCAAGTGAAGCATTAGATAAATGTGGCACTAATAATTTTAGCAAAAATCATTCAGTCTTTGAATCATTATCGGTAGAAAAGGTGATGGACACTTCATTGAATGTTTACAGTTGTTGCATATTTGGATGATAAGCCACCTTGAATGCAAATAGGCTAAATTTCATAAGCTATACTTCATCATCTGCATACCTGTTAAAGAGTTCTGTAAAAGTAAATGGTCAGAACCAAAGTGAAAGAATGAATAGATCGCAACTTTTTATAAGTTTATAAGTCAAGATGTTGTTTGGAGAACACCATTGATGTCATATGAGTTGGCACTATTTAGTTATAGGAATCAATCTTAGGTCCCTTTTTTAGGTTTGTGGGGTGCTACCAGTTATGCCCCGATAATGGTGTGAAGGTAATCAAGCTATGAATAATTTATCCTGATGATACATTAGGTCAACTAATTAGAATTTATATATACTGATGCATGTACTTTGAATAAGATAGAGGATATTATCAAAGTTTGGAAGTAAACTATCTGCATGCATAAAGGGAGACGCACAGATGATACCACTCTATAATATTTTATTTAGGCACACTAGGCAAGCTAAAGACATCTTGTTCCCTCCAATGAAATTTTTGGTGGCCTAATTGAACTTATACCTTGATATCTTTGGCTAGACATAGAGATTTCTAAACAAAAACTTCAATAAAGATAGATAAATTGAAAAGTAAGAATAAAAAGCTTCACTAAAAATGGAATAATTAGAAGATGACTTAAAGAGACAAAACAGTGAAATCTAGGAAATTGGTCGGAAGTGAGATAAGTGGAAAAATGTTTGAAGATTTAAGTCATACACTTTCATTTACTACCATTGAGCTAGGGTGCCTTTAAAAAGAAATCAATCAGTCATAAATCAAGATACAAAAGTAGAAATGGGAATATCACAAAGTTATAAGAGAAAAAGACTCATTTCAGGCTTTGTTAATAAATTAGAAGAACAGTTGTATTCCCAACAGATGTCGATTAAAAAGTTTATTGATAAATATAGCCAGCTTCAAGTATATGCTCAGTTTCAAGATAGGGGTGAAATATCGAGATCGATATTCTTGGCAAAACAAGAACATTTGAAGCATCTATTTGAACAAATCAGTAAAGCCGTTTGCTAAGCAACAGAAATGGAGGAAAAAGTGAAAGAGCTGAAATCAGAATGTATCCAATAGGAGAACAAATGTAGTGTTTACTAAACTTTTTGGATGAGGTGCAATAATAGTATTGACATATCAATGATTTTTTTTGAAAATGTAAAAGTTTCTTTATAGATTTAATTTCAAGTCTATATAATACATTCTTTAATGGAGAATCCTTTTATTAACATTTGCTATGTGCCAAGTATCTCATTATGCATTCATGCAAGCCATTTAGTTTTGTAAGCATGTCTTGTCTCTTTTCAAAACTTCTCTAGAATGATAAGATTTTTCACATAAAACATACATCTAGACATAATTTTTGTGGCATAAAAAATAATAATACAACATCGTAATTTTGAAATTATGGTGACAAAGACTCAAGGATAGCTCGACCTTTGAAAGCTTTAAATTAACTTATCCACCACTCATACATTCCCGTTCATGAGTCAAAGCCAAGGAAGAAAACAAGTTAGTTGGATGGATAAGATTGAAAACAATAAGATAAGATAAAATAGTAGCTTAAAATGATGATGGAAATGATGAGACAAAAAGATAATAAAAAAAAAGTGGTTAAAGAAGAAGTTGCTTAAGAAGGCTACCAATAATATTCGTCAAGTTTTACTTCCATATCAAGCTTAGACATCTCAAAGGGTACAATCATATGCAATGTCATTCATTATAAGGTACCCATATGTCTATCCCAACATATCTATAATAGTAAGACCTATTCAATTTCAAGGGTAAACTATTCCTGCCTTAGGAATGAAATTTTCAAATCCAATTCATGTTTCAGATCTAGATAATCCTTGAAAACAAAAAAAGTTAAAATAGATGCATCTAAAATAAAAAAGACTCAGAATCTTAACATAAGATAAACTTTATAGAAGAAAGGCTAAGGGCCATTGAAAGAATGGACATTTATGGTTCTATAGATACAGTAAGCCTATGCCTAATACCTGATATAGTTATCCCATAAAAATTTATGGTTTCAAAATTCGAAAAGTATGATAAGACTAAATGCCTAGTGACTCATGTGATAATGTATTACCAAAAATTAGGTACACATACTTATGATGAAAAGCTGTTAAGGCACATATTTTAGGATAGCCTTATAGATTTCTGCCACTCTATGGTATATTTAATTAGACAGGACTCATATCTATTCTTGAAAAGAGCTTACGAGGGTATTCATTACTTAATACCGATATATCATAGATATGTTTTAGATCGTTTGTCTTTACAAAGCATGAAAGATAAAGTAATTGAAAACTTTAAGGAATATACGTAAAGATAAAGAGACATGGTTGCATAAGTACAACCTCACCTTATTAAAAAAGAAACAATTGTCTTATTTGTTAATACCCTGAAATCACCATATTATAAAAAACTAATTGAAAATGCAAATAAAAAATTTTACAGACATTGTGATATTAGATGAGATTATTTAAAATGTTATAAAAATGGCAAGCTTGATGTAGGAGAGACAAGTGGCACAAAAAAAAGTAGAGCACTCAAAAAGAAAGAAAGTGAAGTGCAACTAGTGAACTATGTGAGGCAATAGATCAAAGGTTTCACTCAATACTCTGTACTAATGTACCAAACCTATTAACCTTTCTTAAACAATATGACATCCATCCCTCATCTATATCAACCGATTAACAACCAACTTATCTATCCCCTTTTCAGCCATTCTTTCAAATACCTACCTATGCGTACAACTGTCCTGCTACACCTATTAGACTAGATTGAAGGCTCAATCAGGGCAATGGTTCAAGATCACCTAGAAATACCTAAGGAAAAACCTCTTTTAATCCTATTTCTATGACATACATCAACTGGTTCCCTTAGCTCATGAAGAATTATTTGCTAGTTTCAGTTCATCGTGAACCATTGAAACCTCTATATCCTAAATGGTACAATCCTAATGCACATTATGATTATCATTATGAAAATACAGGCTATTCTATGAAAAATTATATTACTTTGAAGTATAAGGTGCAAAGTTAATCAAAGAATAAGTGTTAAACTTTGATACCAACTTATAAGAGGCTTCAAATGTCGATGACAATTTTTTACCAAATCATACTAGACCAATAATAAATGCTTTGACTGATGGCCAAAAATGCTACGTTAAAAAAAGGATAGATGAAGTTGAAACTCTGATGGCTAAAGTTTTTAAAGTTTAGTTAAGGCTGATATGTTGAAACCAATAGAGCCTTACAATTACCATTAAATGATTAAATCAGTTGAGAGTTATGACTATTATAAGGATATTTTAGGGCATTCTGTCAAGAATTATAATCAGTTTTGTTAGAAGGTATAAAGATTGATGGACATTGATCAAATAAAATTTTATGAAGAGAAAAAAGATTTGACAAAAGATAAAGTGTCTACCATTGATGCACCGAAAAAGTTCGTATGTAAACTTATGACCATCTATTATGATGAAAAACTAACCCTAATGCCAAAGAAGCCTATCTCCCGACTAGTAGTAACTATTAAAGTTTCTAACTCATTTTCATATCAGAACGATAAAGTAGTACTATAAAAGTATGATTATGATGTTATGGTTAACTCAAATATTACAAACATAATAGGCATAAGAGGTATGACCTAGAACGGGTGATGTTACACTCTAAAAATATTAGACAAAGCTAAGAGAGAAAGAGCCAATGTTGGAGAGGAAAAGAAAAGTCAGAGTAACCCTATGGTAGTCTTTGATAAAGAACACCAAAAGTCGATCTCTAAAAATGAAGCTTGTAAATTTTTGAAATTGATAAAGCATAATGAATACAGTGTGGTAGAACAGTTGAATAAGATACCAACTAGAATTTCATTGTTGTCACTTTTGTAAAGTTTAGAGTCCCATCATAATGCTTTACTGAAGGTGTTGAATCAAGCATATGTAACCCATAATGTATATGCTAAGTATGTGAAATAACTTGTTGGTAATCTAGTAGTCTCAAATTACATTTCTTTCAGTGATGAAAAGATTCATCTCGAAGGTTGAAAAAGTACCAAGGCTGTTTATATTACTATTAAGTGTAAGAGTTATATAATAGTGTAAACACCATTTTTTTAATTTTTATTTTTATTATTTAAATTTTTTTTCTTCATTTCTGCGTTTGTCTTCTTCTTCCTTTCTTTTTCCTTTTTTTCTTCATCCTTATCTGGTTCAAATCTGGTACACAATCCCTAAAGTCAAAAGCACCACCGATAGCTGCCAACGATCGACAAGCCGCCAATCACGGACGGTAGGTGTGATTGTTCAGTTGAAAAATGAGATTCAAATCTTAGAAAATCTGAGATTTGAATCCCAACAAGCTTTATAAATAGAGCTTATAAACCAGACCAAAAAGAAAAAAAAGGGGGGATAGCAAGAAGCAACAAAAAAAAAAAAGATTCTGCCGAAAAAAAATTTACAGAAACAAAAAAAAAAAAGCAAAAGCAGTCCCCTGGAACGGGGAACCCAGCACCAAACTACACCTACAAAGACACTCAACAAAAACAAACCAGAAAACACAAAAAAAAAAAAATTTTTTACCGAAACTTTGAGAGCAGATTTAGGGAAGTGAGGATTTTTTTTGATGAAAAAGAGGTCAGATCTGCACTCAGGAGGTCGAGAGGAGTTCGTGAGAATTTTTTTGGAATTTTTCGGCATCGCTGACGGACGGCCACCGGACCCAGGTCGCCTGAAAAAAAAAAAGGGGAAGAAAAGTTTTTTTTTCGGAGGAAGGAAAGAATGAGTGAAAAAATTTTTTTTGAACCTTTTATATAAACCCTCATAACCAAAACGACGTCGTTTCATTAAAGGCTTAAAACGATGCCGTTTTGAGCACAGGATCCGCGCTTCAACCAGCGACCCGATCCGGGATCCACGTACCCGACCCACGACCCGCTTTCTTCATCAGCTCAGATCGGTCTGACTGGACCGAAATCGAACCGCCCAGACCGAACCGAACCGGTATTGAACCGCCCAGGCCGAGCCGAACCACCGGACCGAACCGTCGAACCGAACCGCGCGTTGACCGGACCGTTGATCGGTCCGATTCAGGTAAAAATTTTTTTTTTTTTGAAAATTTTTTTTATATATTATTTTATTAATATTTATGTATATTAAAATATTTATATTTGTTAGATTAAATGATGAAATTGTGATTAAATTTTTTTTATGTGATTATGTTAATAAACTTTAAAAATAATAATATAAAAATAAATTTAATAATAATACTAAACTAATAAAAATTAAGAGAAAAGGAAATTTTTATCCGATGATGAGATTCAAAGGTATTCCGAGTAGTGATGCCTACGAAATCTCTAGGTGAGAAGATTTTTTTTAAGTACTACCAGCGTATTGGAGTATTTATAAAAAATTTTCAATACAGTAAGGATTTTTTTTTAAATAATAAATAAAAATTGATTAATAAATTAAAAAATATAAATAATAAAAATGGGAAGAAAAGAAATTTAATCCAATGATGGGATTCTAAAAATATTCCGAGTAGAGATGCTTTAAGAAATCTCTAGGTGAGAAGATTCTTTTTTGTAAAATATTACCAGCATATTGGAATATTTATAAAAAAAATCTTCAATATGATTAAATTCTTTTTTTTCTCTTCAAAATTTCAATTAAAATAAAAGAATTAATAAAATTTTTGAATGAGAATAAAATGTGTGCATAAACATGAAAATACTTTGCATGGCATGCATGACATAATTTCTTACGAAAAATAAATTCGAGCCTCCAAAGATGAGATTCTAAAAGTATTCCGAGTAGAGATGCTTTAAGAAATCTCTAGGTGAGA
The DNA here is from genome assembly GCF_002303985.1 of Durio zibethinus. The sequence continues at coordinate 10,825,985 of NW_019168481.1, read as the reverse complement.
AAGAGTTCTTTTAATGTTACCAACGTACTGAAACATTTTAAGAATTATTTCAATAAAAAGGTTTTAATTTATTTTTCTCGAGAACAATTTTTTTTAACATGACATTTTCTTACGAAAAATAAATTCGAGCCTCCAAAGATGAGATTCTAAAAGTATTCCGAGTAGAGATGCTTTAAGAAATCTCTAGGTGAGAATGAGTTCTTTTAATGTTACCAACGTACTGGAACATTTTAAGAATTATTTCAATAAAAAGATTTTGATTTATTTTTCTCGAGAATAATTTTTTTTAATAAATAAAAAAAATCCAAGAAATTATTTTTCGAATATTGAAAATAAGATTGTTTGTATCAAAGTCAAAGGATAACACGTTGTTAATTGGTACCGTTTTTAACGGGCGTTGTGGGGGTGCTAATCCTTCCCCACACGTAA
>NW_019168481.1:10698762-10824556 GCF_002303985.1 Durio zibethinus | reverse complement strand
ACCACAAGTGAATCCACCGATGGTGATGCGTATGCAATTTGGTGGGAATCAGTTTGGGCATGCGGTTGGGAACTGGTAGTGATCAAGCGGAAGTATGCACCAAGTTTCTATTCCTTGAATCAATCTGAGTTTTAACACATCATAAATCAGTTACTTGCTGCAGATTTCCATGATGTATTAGTGCAAGGATTACGATCGTGTCTCAAATGATAATGAAAATAGACAACTAGGGTCCGATAAGAAGAATCCATAGATGTCAATTTTGCTAGTTTGAGCACTATCTTACACTTTAAAAACAATTGGCTCTTCCGCCAGGTTTTATGTGATTTTTTTTTTCATTGCAAGAAAGATTGTGCAATTAACCTCAGTGTTTAACTTTCAAAATCAAGACTCTTCCCCAGGCTCTTGGATGCTCCAAGTTTGGAAAATACCCACGTACTAGTTGTCTTCTGCGGAGCTCGTCAGAGTGCCGTAGTCAAAGGTATGCCAGTCATCCATTTGAAAATCTTCATGTTTCATTTGTTCTATTCTCTTGATTCTGTGCTTCTGTTACTTGAAGAGGATGGGAAAGCACTCTACTGGGGATGGAACAACTATGGCCAGGTATCATGCTTACACTGATCAGTGATCAAACTAGTGGGCAGCTGGACTTTATAACATTGGAATATCTTGGATTTTGTTTTTCATATCAAATTGATTTTCTTCTATATATATTTTTTGGATAAACCTTCTAAGGCATTTAAGCCCTCATTTATTTACTTTCTCAAAATAGGATAAATAGAAGTTTATTTCTGCATCTCCTATATCTTTTGCTCCAATTTAGTAAAATAAAACTAAAACTAAAATCATAAGTTCTTGTTGTCTGAAACAGCTCGGCCTGGGTGACGTGATTGATCGCAATATTCCCTCTCAAGTTACTTTAATTTCGAGGGTTATGGTCTCGCATACGTCTGGGGGGATACCCTGCTTCTGGCTAAGTCACCCACTTGAGTACCATGACTTTTCACAATCCTTGAAACAGTTTTGTTATGTTAGCAGAAGCAGTTGTTTTGAGATGATACCGAAATGGAGATTTAGTGGTTGTATTTTAGCGGTATTTTTTAATAAATATCATAAAATTTTATGTTTTTATAAGGTTAGTGGTGTTTTTTTTATAAAATACCATTAAATTTTTACATAGCAGCGTTTGGATTTTAAAATATTACTAAAAATATATTTTTGTAACATTTGTTGACCTAAACATTACTATATATTTTGATTTTTAATTAAAGAGAATTATTTAAGGCGTTTTTTTGTTAGAAACGCATTGAATAATCTCATTCAATTTTTTGTTAGGGATTATTTAAAGCATTTTCTGACAAAAAATATCTTGAATAATCCCCAAAAAGAAATAGAAGGGGATTATTGAAGATTTTTTTTGCCAGAAACACCTTTAATAAACCCATCCAATTTTTTGTAAGAGCTAGAAAACGCTTTGAATAATCCTAAAAAAAATATGAGGGGATTATTGAAGGCGTTTCAGCAAAAAATACCTTGAACAATTCAATTTTTTTGTAATAGATTATTCAAAATATTTTTTGACCAAAAATGCTTTGAATAATCCAAAAAAAATGAAAATAGATTATTCAATGCGTTTTTTTGCTAAAAACGCCATGAATAATCTCAAAAAAAAAAATTGGAAGGGATTATTGAAGGCGTTTTTGATCAGAAATACCTTGAATAATCTATTCATTTTTTTTAAGGGTCAAAAAACACCTTAAATAACCCTAAAATAATGAAAGGGGATTATTGAAGGTTTTTTTTTTTTTTTTTTTGTAAAAAACGCATTGAATAATCCCCAAAAAATAGAAAGAGATTATTCAAAGTATTTTTGGCTAGAAACGCCTTGAATAATCCAAAAAAAAATGAAAAGGGAGTATTCAAGGTGTTTTTGTCAAAAAAACACCTTGAATAATCCAAAAAAAAAATGGAGGAGATTATTTAAGGCTTTTTTAGTTAAAAATACTTTTAATAATCCAAAAAAAATTTTGAAAAATATTATTAAAGGCATTTTTAGCCAAAAATACCTTCAATAATAACACTTTCTCACTACTAAATTTTCTTAAATTTCAAACTAGCAAGACCCTCTTTTTTCTTTTTTTCCCCTATTCATTTCTTCTATTTCTGCTCATTTTAGGTTGTTTTCTTCTTATTTTTTGCCTAAATTTCAATTATTTTGTGGTCAATTTTCATCTTTTTTCCTTTCGTTTATAAATTTCATGTTAACTTTCTTAAATTTTGGGTTAAATCCTTAAATTTTTGTCTAATTTGTTGAGTCAAATCCTTAAACTTCCTATCTAATTTGTTTCATTTTTGCCATTGTTCAAGCTCCATTGGTGAGCTTCATTTCAACATTGGCAATTTTTAGTGTTTGGCTGTTTTTTTTTTTTTTATCAATTTATTTCGTTATTACAATTTTGAGTTTGGTTTTATTTGGTTGATGAGAAAAATTAAGATAGAACAGAAAGTAAAAGAAATAGGGTTTTTCTTTGAAAAACTTGAAATTGAATATTGAATATAGTTACAAATACGAATGAAATTTTAGGTTTAGTTTTTTTTCAATAGAATATTTTTTAATTTACTAAAAAATTGTTACTTATTAACATGAATTTATTGATTCATTCAAGATATTCTTAGGAAACTATTCTGAACTAGTTTCTTATTAATTTTTTCATCTAATCTTGGAATTCGTTTTGTTTGTTTTTTCAGATTATGGTGTTTGATTAAACGACTTAATCTTGCTAGAAAAGATTCATTGTGCATGAAAACCATCAACAACGGAAAATGGTAGTGACTAAAGTGAAAAAAATCTTTCATCAAATGGTAGTGTTTCAAATCTATGTAGTCATCAATTACATACATTTTAAATTTTTTGTTAATGTACTAAAATAATTTGAATGTTATTGCATGTATTAAACTTTATGCTCCATCAATATTGGAACAAATTATGTATTTATAATATTTAGTTTATAAATTTAAGTTTATTTTTATTTCTTTTAATATTTTTTATTTAATGATAATAATCAATATTAAAAGAAAATTTTTAAAAAATAAATTTCTTAATTTTACGGCGTTTGTACTTAAAAACACCTCTAAATGCCAAATGTAGCGATATTTTCTACTATGAACTTCACTAAATTTAGTGGTATTTTTTTATTATAAATGCCGCTAAGTTAGCGGTATTTTTAAAAAAACTTCGCAATTTTTCTTGATACAAGTATAGACAGCACTCTTAGTGACGTTTTTGGCAAACGCTATTAATTTTTTAGTGATGTTTATAAATGCCGTTAAATATGAAAAAAAAAAAAAGTCACTAAAAACCCAATCTCTTGTTTATTATATATATGTATCCACATACTATATGTTATGACTTGCATATACATATTTGCATGTTATGATTCTTTCACCATGTTTAGGTTGACTCTTATAATCAAGATGTACAACATAAGTAGGTCCATTGTGTATATTTGTAGTACATACGTAATTCAAACTATAATAAGGAATCAGCTGGCTTGAAAAGCTTGGAGGTGTAATTGTTATGGATTGTCTTCTTTGATATTCCTTTTTATTTTTTAATATTGCTTGATTGTAGGAGATCACATTTATTGTAGGAGATCTCATATCTGAATTTTAAGAGATTAAAAAAAAATGTAAGGGATTAATTGGGTATTATCATCATTTATATGGCTGTATATACACATCAATTGTATGAAATATAACAAAAAGTCTCTCAAATATATCACGGAAGTGTCAAGTCTAGTAACGTCCTACTTGATGTGAGCTTGAATGCTATAATTTTCAATTTCGAGTTATCTAAGTTGACTCATACAGATATAAGTCACGTATCAACCTTGGATATAGGAACTATCAGTTGATCACTGATAACAGTCATGTTTACAGATTTAGGGTTATTTTGTTATATTTTTTAACTTCGCAAAAGACGACAAATTTCAACAGTGATACAGACGATATGAACCTGGCTGGCAGTTTATGGGAACGAAAGAACTGATATTGGTGGGATACTGACCATTCACACACACAAAAAGCCAATGGACTAAATGTGACTGGCTAATTGCCCACCTTAAAAGTTTAAAACCTAAGAATGAAAATAACAAAATTGAAAATTTTCCAAGGAAAGGAATGGAACCAAACCGAAGATGAAGAATCCTTATCTTCTTTGTTTGCCCTATGCAGACTGCCCATTTGATCTCCTATAAAGGCTTATTAACCCAGCAAAAAAATGTAAAACTAGGCCATGTAAAACAGAAGGAAAACGATCCCACATCGGCTTATCTCAAAGAAACAGAATTGTATAAAATAATTTTCATTGATCTTGAGGTCTGCCTGAGCTCGGTAGCGCGAGCTTGTTACTCTAGCTGTAGACTTGGCTTGATGGTGAGTGCACCATCAAGCACAGAAACACCAGGTGGGGCACCATTTCTTTCTTAAGAAAGTGTTGGTCCGGTTTGACACTTTAAGCCACATGGTTAGCTTCACATCGACAGGCTTCGGCTTCGTGAACGCCCGCTACCTTGCCTTGTAACAGCCAAATGTCTCCGTGGGGACTGCCTGTGACTTATCAATTTGACAACAACGAGCCCCAGAGTGACCCACTTCAGAATTTCTTTCCTTAGCCAGGTGGTGTCCGGCCAGTTTTTTATTTTTATTTTTTATTTTTCAACTCAGGAAAACTCATTGGGACAACCAAATTTTTTTTTTGGGTTATATAGCCTTTTTTTTTTTACTTTTCTAATAAATTATTTTAAGCAGTATACCAGTAGCTAACAATAATTATTCTGCTAACAAAGTTAACTAATATTAACAAAAAAATAATTTCTAAAATTAAAAGTTAATTAATCTTAATAAAAATTATTTTCTAATTAGACACATCAATCCATGACATTTTTTGCCAATCGATCCATGCCTTAATAATTTTTTCCTAACTAATCTTAGTAACTAATTAAAAATAATTAGACCTGTCATATTTAACATAAAAAAAATTAACTCATTAACCACAAAAAGAAGTTACTCTTCCTGATCAAAGTCTCTAATTATACCAACAACTTTCTTATATATTGATCATATGGAAAATTCATTGTGCAACCAACATTCTCGGTGAGACAAATGATTTTCTTTTTTTTTTTTCGGGGGGGGGGGGGGGGGTGGTGATCATGCACGGTTCTTGAAGCTCCCAATGAAACTCTGGATAATTTCATTAACATTTCCAATTCCTTCACTTACCTTAACCACTTCTTAATTGAGAGAAAACAATAACATATAGAGAAAAGCGAAACATGACAACCAAGAATTCAAATTAAATAAATAAATAAATAAAATCTTCTGTTTCAAATCACAGAATCACGCAGGAATATAAAATTAAAAAAGAAAAAAAAGTTCAAAATTTGCACTTACAGGTGGTGAATTGCAACTGTAGACGATGCTTGGAAAAATGTAAATGCCACGAAGATAATAGTTTGATCTTGGTGTGGCCCAGTCAACTCGCAGGATGAGATTGTCATAAACATATGCATTGAGCTTGTTAATAGCTTTTTGAGCATCCTCTCTATTTAAAAAGATAGCAAAACCAAATCCTATACTTTTGCCTGTCTTCTGATCCATAGAGCAATATAGACAGGATTCACGGGACCAAATGTGCGGAAAAGTCACGGAGTTATAATCGTTCCAACGCCTCATATCTGATCCACCAGTTCTCTAAGCACCTGCTCTCATGGTTGGCAGGACATATAGGCTCCCTTTCCAGCTCCAGAAGCAGCCATAGAGGTCTCGGATGCCGCTGGTTTATGGACAAAGGTTTCAACGGAGCAGCAAGATCCTTGTAAGGACATTTGGAAGTCCAGTGGTGATCACCTTTCTTACCACATATCTTGCACACCATGCGAACAGCACCTCCTTTTCTTAGCTGACCTCTATTTCTTCCAGTTTGCTACCTGCAAAAACAAGCAAACATTTCAAAAGCTTTTCTTATCCAAAATCTGAACATGGGACAGGAACCAAAATTTTGGAAGTTTTCAACATAATTTACCACTATTTCAAATATGAAGCTATTTCAGCCATAATAGCATAGTCTGAGATGTAAATACATTTGTGCACGTTCCACGGTTTAAAAGGCAGTAAAGCCCAAGGTTCCATTTCATGGTAACTTTGTTAGAACCCAAATTTAGCTCAAGCCCATTGTTTATAAAAGGGTTAATGTGTGTTTTAATTCTTTAATTATAAACACTTTTTATGATTTTATTTTTTAAAAAATATCATTTAATTTATCTTTTTTCAAGCATTTTGCACCAATCAATTACTCCATTAAGGAAAATACAACATGCCTTTTTCTCTCAATAAATAAATGCCAGGTTTGTCTATAAGGTGGCAATATATCTGACTTTATTCTAAGATCATAAGATATCATGATATCTCAGGATATATCATGATAAATTGTAAGAATAATATAATTTAAAAAAAAAAAACAATTTAACAAGTAACCATTAAAAAGTATAAATAATTTTATTTAATTTATTAATTTAACAAATAAATTTTGATATATTTTTTAATTTTATAATATCAATTTATTTTATGAAATCAATTTACTTAATTACATTTAATAATATATTTTTTTATTTTTTTATCATTACATGTAGAATTATTAAAATTTTTTTAGATGATAAGACATTTCAAACTTATTTTATATCTAATAATATGAATTTAAAGATAACAATTTTTTTTATTTAGAATCTTTTAATTTAAAAATATCAATTCTTTTACATTGTTGAGTTAATTATTTACTTTATTTTTATTTTACTTTTTTACGTTAACACTTATTTTTTTGTTTGAAATTATTTTTTATTTATAATAATAATTTTTTATGTTACGAATTTAATTATTTATATTGTAATAATATGTTTTTACACTCGTTTTTATTTTTTTATTATGTTTATAATTATCACAACTTTTTTCTTAAGGTGTTATAATACTTCTAATACACTTAATGCCAAATTATATAAATTTTATAATTATTCTTACATTTTTACGTAAACATTTATTTTTTATTAAATTATTTGTATTTGTAATAATAATTTTTTTATATTGTCAACTTAATTATTTATGTTAAAATAATATTTTTTACACATGTTCTTATATTTTATTATGTTTAGAATTATTACAACCCTTCATTAGGATGTTGTGATAATTCTAACCTATTTTACATAAAATGATATTAATTTTACAACTATTCTCATCTTTTTACGTTACATTCTTTTAACACATTTTTTTACGTTATAATAATATCTTTTTTTGCTTGTACCTTTCATTACGTTTAAAATTATCATAATTTTTTTTAAAAAGTGTTATGACACTTCTAATAATTTAACACTAAATGATATCAATTTTATGATTATTTTCACCTTTTTTATATTAACACTTTTTTTTTGTTTTAAATCATTATTTATTTGTAATAATAATTTTTATGTTGCCAAAAATATTATTTATGTTACAAGAATATTTTTTTATACTTGTTCCTACTTTTTATTATATTTAAAATTATCATAACTTTTTATTAATTTGTTATGATGCTTCTAATCCAATTTATGCCAAATGACATTAATTTTACAATTATTTTTATCATTTTACGTTACGACATTATAACATATTTTACACCAAATGATTCTAATTTTTTAATTTTTCTCATATTTTTACGTTAACATTTTTTTTATTTAGAATTTTTTTATTTATAATAATAAATTTTTTATATTGTCAACTTATATTTATGTTACAATAGAATTTTTTACACTTGTTCTTACTTTTTTATTATATTTAGAATTATCACAAGTTTTTCTTAAAATATTATGATACTTCTTATATATTTTACACTAAATGATATCAATTTTATGATTATTTTCATCTTTTTACGTTAACAGTTATTTTTTGATTAAATTATTTTTTATTTAAATACTAATTTTTTTACATTACCAATTTCTTACATTTCAATAATATCTTTTTACGTTTTTTGTTACTTTTTATTACGTTTAAAAGTATTACAAATTTTTTTCTTAAGATATAAGGATACTTCTAACTATTTTATGTTAAATAATACTAATTTTACGATTATTCTCACCATTTTATATTAACTTTTAATTTTTTATTTGTAATAATATCTTTTTAATATTGTCACTTAATTATTTATGTTCTAATAACATTTTTTTTACGCTTGTTGTTACTAGGGTTAAAAACAAATCAAGAAATCTGAAAACCGATTCGAAACTATAATGTTCAGCTTAGTTCAGATCGATTTTTTTTCATTCGGTTCAGTTCAAATTCGAATATTAAATGTATATATTAGGTTCGGATCGGATTTCAAATTGGGAGGTGAAAAATCGAAAAAAAACCAAACCGAAACGAATTATATATTTTTAAAATTTATAAAATAAAAAATAATAATTTTATATCAAAATTTACTTAAATATATTAAAATTTTATATTAAAATAATATATAAAAATTAAAAATTAAAAATCGATAAACCAAATCAAACCAAACCGATAAAATTTAGTTCGGTTCAAATTTGCATCGGATTTTAAATTTTCTTAATATTATACAATATTCGAAAAGTCAAACCGAATTCGATTCGAACCGAACCCTTATCACCTTTAGTTGTTACCTTTTATTACGTTTAGAAGTATTACAACTTTTTCTTAAATGTGTTCGACACTTCTAACCATTTCCACCAAATAATACCAATTTTACAATTGCTCTCACCTTTTTTTTTATACTAATACTTATTTTTTGATTTAGAATTATTAATTATTTGTAATAATAATTCTTTTATACTACCAAAAATATTTTTTATGCTAAAATAATTTTTTTTCGTTTGTTCTTGCTTTTTATTACTTTTACATTTATCACAACTCTTTGTTAAGATATTACGATAATTCTAATCCAATTTATGCCAAGTAACACCAATTTTATAACTATTTTTACCTTTTTATGTTACGACACTTTTAACACACTTTTACGCCAAATGATTCTAATTTTACAATTAGTCTCAATTTTTTATGTTAACATTTTTTTGTTTAGAATTATTTTTTCTTTATAATAATAAATTTTTTTTATGTTGTCAACTTAATTATTTACATCATAATAATATCTTTTTACGTTGGTTCACTACAGGGGAATAGGTATTTAGTGGCTTTTTTTTTATATTTAACGGCATTCATAAATGCCACTATACGATTTGTATCGTTTTGTCAAAAACGTTGCTAAAAGTGCCGGATATACCCATGTCGAAAAAAATAGCGACGTTTTAGGAAAAACACTACTAACTTAGCGGCATTTGTGTACAAACATCACTAAATTCAACGGTGTTTTTCCTACAAAAACGTCGCTAAATTTTTTAATTTAACGGTATTTGTATCCAAAAATACCACTAATTTAGTGGTGTTTGAGTCAAAAAAATACCACTAAATTTAGCAACATTTGTATTTAAAAACATCACTAAATACATCCTTTAGCAATATTTATGTCAAGAAACATCGTTTAACTTAGTGGCATTTTTTACTCAAACGCCACTAAATTACATAATTTACTTTATTTTTAATATTTACTACTATAATTAAATAAAAAAATAGATAAATATTTTTAAAAACATAAAAATAAATTTAAATTCAGAAACTGAATATTGTAAATATTTAAATACATAATTTGTTCTAGTATACATGTAACACAAAGTTTAATATTTTAATATTCAAATTGTATGAATATTTAAAATGCATATTAATATATATTAACACAAAGTATATTAACTAGAAATTTAAAATGTATGAAATTGATGACTACTTAGATTTAGAGCATTGCCATTTGATGAAACGTTTTTTCCACCACAATCACTAGCTTGCTCAAGAACCTATTGAAAAAAAATAAAACAAGTTTTTACACTTAATAATAAGCTATTTCTAATATTAAAAAATATAAATAGTTACTAAATATAATACTTGAGTTTGTGAACCAGTTAGATTGTTCCCTGAAAATTTTTGTTGCACAAAATTCATAAGAGTATTGAATTGATCATGCAACTGTTTACGCTGCTCATCCATTTTAGCATGCTCCTTAGCTTTTTTTGCTTCCATTTGCTGCATATGTTGTTGCATACTTTGCAACTCCTCTCTCAATATTGAGATTTCTTTTGAAGATTGACTTGTTGAGAATGTAAATTGCTATGAGCTATTTCTATAGTAGCTAGATAGTGTTGGACCCAATCTAAGGCCTCAGACCTGTCCATGTTTTCTTTTTCGATAACTTTTGTGAAAATCTGATCTTTCAATTCTTAAATGTTGACAGAACAATCGGATGCTACTTAAATCTCAATGGTCATTTTCTCTTTTGCTTTCTTCTGTAAATTAATCAAATAAAGCTATCAAGTTTAATAATTAATTCATAATATATTTGAAATAGTAAATACTTACTTTCTATATAAAATGAATCTAAAAAATTATCATAATTTCTTGTATTTCGTTATTTAGGTAAGATTCGTCTTTTTTCGTGTGGGTTAATTGAAAAAGTTTTACATGTCCAATTTTTTCACCCAACTCAATCTTTTATATAAAAAATACTATTTTTGTTAAACACACATCAACCATAACTTATTTATGCGTATCAAGTGTGGCAATAATGATTGGACACATTAAATATCATGTAACAGAACAATAATTGTAAATTTACATTTTTTCCTTTTAACATTACAAAAAGTCCTAAACAGACATAAATCATAACTTATTCATACATATCAAATTGTAGAAACTAAATTTAATAATTTGGACAAGTTTTATATCATGTATTTAAGTTACTTAAACTGTTAAAATGTAAATATAACTGTAAAATTATATTTTTGCATTTAGTGATACAATAAAGTCTTAAAAAGACATAAAACGGTACTTTTTTCATACATATCAATTATGAAAACCAAGTTAAATCATTAAGATAAGTTTAATATCATGTATTGAAGGTATTGAAGCTATCTAAATTGTAAAAATATAAATATAACTACAAAATTACATTTTTACCTTTTAACGTGGTAACAAAGTCCTAAAAAGATATAAACGGTAATATTTTCACACATATCAGTCGTGAAAATCAAGTTCAATCATTCGGACAAGTTTAATATCATGTATTATAGCTATCTAAACTATTAAAACAGAATAATAAATACAAATTTGCATTTTGGCCTTTTAATGGTACAAAAAAGTGCCAAACAGACATAAACGATAACTTTTTCACACATATCAATCGTGAAAACCAAGTTCGATCATTCGAACAAGTTTAATATCATGTATTTAAGCTATCTAAACTATTAAAACATGAATATAACTACAAAATTAAATTTTTGCCCTTAACAGCATAACAAAGTCCTAAAAAGATATCAATGATAACTTTTTCACACATATCAACCTTGGAAACTAAGTTTAATCATTTGGGCAAGTTTAATATAATGTATTGAAGCTTTCAAATTGTTAAAGTAAAAAAAATAACTGCATATTTACATTTTTGCCTTTTAATGACACAAAAAGTGCTAAACGGATATAAACAACAACTTCCTTATTTGATGAGCTACTTACCTTTTTTTTTTTGTTTTCTTGCAAAAGCTTTTTGATCCATTTGTGTGGTTATATTTCTATTATTTTCTGCTAGCAATCCCAATTTTTTCTCTTTCTTGTCATAAAAAACAATCTCATATATAGCAAAAATATAAATATTACCAACTAAAAACATAAAACACCTTTTTTATTAAAAATAATATTAAAAGATAAACCTCTCATTTCCTTAAGAACTAAAATTTAACCAACTACTCATATTGCCACCTAATCACACCACAAGGTAGAGTATCTATTGTGGTCTCTATAGTACTATTTTGACGAAATATTTTTTTTCAAATTATGCTTATAGTCTTTTCATTTCTTTCCCAATGACTTAAGCATAAGTGTAGTAGGTACTTCATGTAAAAATCTTATCTGTAACAATACAAAAAGAAAAGTTACAATTTATAAACCAACTTTAAAAGAATTAATATTTCTAATATATAATTAATTATACTAATACCTTAACAAAGTTTAAAGCTCCGACCTTAACTTCTGCTGGAACTTTATGCCATGTTTCATAATGAATGGATAATTTCATGCCACTACGAGCAATCATTCCTAAAAATGCAACTAGCAATTGACACTCTTCATCAATTAGTTTTCTATGAAAGTTTACAGACACTACAATACACTCGTTCGAAGGCACTATCCATAATTCCTTCAAAGTTGTCCTGTCTTTTGTCTTCCGTTAACCATTGTTATCGACTGCAAAAAATAAAATGTTAATTAGTAAATTATCAATACTTTAATGATTATAATCAAAATCTAAAAATGGGGTTTACGATACTTGTATTCAAATTAGAAGCAAAATCAATTGGTGAGATACTATCTAAACTCAGACCTATCATATTGCAAGATCCAATATCAGTTGAAGGATTAGAAGCGACTAAGTTACAACCGACAGTAGACACATTTCCTTTCAAAAGATTTAGTCCATGGCCAACATCAATAGGTATCGTAGATGATTTTAAACTAATATCTCTGATATTTACTCCCTTCTCTATTCTTCGGCATTGTAATTTGGCTGCATTATAAAAGAAAATCAATTAAAAATTAAAAAGTTCAGACATTGTATATATAAAAAAAACTATATATAAATAACATATATAAAGAACATATATAGACATTAAGAAGTTAAGAAATCATAACCAACGATATATAAAGAACATATCGATTTAATTAAATTAAATATAATGTGAATTTACAACACAATAAATACACAAAAGCGAATATCATAAATTACATAAAAGCATTTATTATATTATGTTTTGAACATTCTAAATACAAAATATAAAATGATCCATCATGGTTCATAAATGTCTTCATCAACAACTTTGCAGACTCATTGAGTAGAGGTACTAGAGATATTTTCATCCAAGTTTTGGTTAACAAAAGAAAAACATTCAGTTTCATATTCAACATCATTTTTGCTATCTAACCCTATATCAAATAATTCTCTAGGTGTGTTACAAAGAACAACAAACCAACGTAATTCTTTAAGGTTTTCATAATAAAAAACTTGTTTGACTTGAGAGAAAAAAACATAAGGTTCATCAATAAGTTGTTGTTTGATGTGAATTAATCGAGAAAAATTCACGATTGTAAGTCCAAACTGATCTTTTTTAATACCCATCGCATTATTCACATAAGCTCAATTACATTGAAATATGATAATTTTCTTCTTAACATAATAATCCAACTCAATGATTTCATTAATCATGCCATAGTAGTCAACATTTTCCTCCAAAGGATTTGTGTCCTTAGCACTAGCATAGCTAGTAGTTGACGAAATAACAATAACTCTTGAATTTTTTGTTTTTCTAAATCTCTCATGGAATTTAGTGTGAAATCTAAATCCATTGATGATGAACCCTTTGTATCATTTCACAATCCTATTCAGACATTATGAAAGACACTTCACCTCTTTACTAACAAGCTTTCCATTCCAAACCTATTAAGGTAGAATGAAATATATGTTATTAATTTTATTTATACCCTAAGCATTTTATGTATAATTCTCAAAATGGGAAGTATGATATTACTTATAGTTTTTCCTAACCATTCATGATTATTTTTTATGAACAACTTATCATTCTTTCGAATGTTTGATTGACGATAATGTGCATGAGCTCTCAATTGTTTCTATACTCACTACATGTATTAAAATAAAGTATTAACAGAAAGAAGCAAAGTTTATAAATTATGCTTAATAGAATGAATGATTTCATCTCATAATAACTTTCGTGTGAAATGATTCAATTAAGTCATGATGCAAAAGAATATATCGATGTGCCCATGCCTAAGATTTATCATCTAACTCCACCACTTCAGCTTTACCTATTGGTTGTCCAAAACTTTCAAAAAGATAAGTGTAGACAAAGTCAATATGTTGCATACCAAGATTTTTTTATGATCTATTAAATCTCATTTCAACATCTTTCAAATACCGAAAACAAAATGTTATACACTTCTTTGCTAAATATCTTTTAGCAATAGAACATTTCGGATAGCGTTTGTTGCGACAATAAGAATTTAACCTCCCTAAAATCCTAAGGCATAAAACATTTATCATATATCTTTTTAATTAGAATGGTATCATAAATACTAACACATTATTAACAAATAAAACCTTTTGATAGGATACATTCATTGATAATAAACCGATCTATCAACTTTTGCTTCATATGGAAAGTAGATAACCAAATGTATTATAATAATGAAGAAGTTTAGAGAAAAAATCTTCAATTACAACTGAAGTGACTTGCTTTGATATTGATGAATTTAAAGCGAGGGAAACTAAGTCTTGTATTAAGATGTGGCAATAATGTGACTTTAATGAAAAAAGTTTTTGTTCCTTCAAATTCACACATCTCGATATATTTTATGCATAGCCATCTGGGCTTTCACATTTTTCAACATATTGCAAAACACATCTTTTTCACATTTAGACATCTCAAAACAAGCATGAGGCAATTGGGATTTGCCATGAGAAAACAACTTTAGATAAAGGTCAGGGTGAATCCCCATGTCAACTAGGTTAAGCCAACTCTTGAAGTCATCTTTTGATCTTCTATTCACATTGAGTATTGTTTCGATAAAATTTTTATAAAAATTCTTCTTTATGTACATCACATCAAGGTTATGACATAATAAATTATATTTCCAACAAGGCAAGTAAAAAAAATACTTTTTTTTTCACAACTCAGACTCATTAGAGTCATCTTTTTTATCTTCTTCCTTATCACTATGAATATCAATATTACCAACTTAAGTATCAGCATCACCAATTTAAGGAATATGAGGTTGGATACCTTCAATGATCTTTCTCACTCTTTTTTTTATTGAGTTATTTTTTCATAAATAAAATTAATATCTTTTAACTTTGACAAAATATCACACCCAATAATTGGTAATGGCACTCTTTTTAACTCTTCAGTTCCATTAAAGAGATGTTTTTGAAATTTAAATCAATAATTATCATCTAATCATCTATGATGTGCCATATAACTAAATTTTCTACCATTATGTAATCACTTCGAACATGTTTGCATAGCACAACATGGACAAACATATCGACTTTTGGTGTTCTAACCAGATAAATTTGCATAAGCAGAAAAATTGTTGATAGCCCATAATAAGGTAACACACATATTGAAGTTTTCTTTTTTTGAAGCCTTATAAGTCTCAACTCTTTCCTATAACTACTATAACTCTTCAATCAAATGTTGTAAGTACATGTCTATATCATTTCTTGAAACTTTCTCCTCAAGAATTATCATAGACAAAATAAATGATTGTTGCTTCATGCTAATCCAGGTTGGTAAATTGTAAGGAATTAATATAATTGGTCAGGTACTATAAGAAGTACTCATCATTTTGAATGGATTGAATCATTCAGATGCTAGTCCAAGCATAACATTTTGAGGATCAGAAGCAAAGTCTAAAAACCTAAAGTAAAATGATTTTTATGCCAAAAAATCAGTAGGATGCCTCAATGATCCATTATCCATTCGTTCATTATGATTTCACCTCATAGAATCTGTAGTTTTGAAAGACATGAAGAGTCATTGAAGTCTTGGTATTAATAAAAAAATATTGTAAAATCTTTACAGGCTTTTTTTTTACATAGACTTCATCATCATCCTCATTTAACCTTTCTTTAAGATTTGTGTCCAACCGATGAGAATTACCACACATATGACAAGATTGTTAATTTTTTTTATCACCCTAACATAACATACAATCATTGGGACAACTATGAATTTTTTCATATCCAAGACCTTACTCTTTAATCATCTTTTTTTAATCCTTATAAGATACGAAAAGTTTTGCAAAAAGAAACATTTCTTTCATAAACTCCAATAATAAAGTCAAGAGTTTCATGTCCATCCATATAAGCATTTTAAATGAAAAAGACACACACAGAAAGATAACCTTGAATGTTTGTATCTCTTATAAAGTTCTTCATTCATATCCTCAAACAACTTATAAAACTTTGATGCTTCTCCACTAGGTTGTTGGTCACTTACACTTATCCCATGTTCTCCAAAATCATTCATTTCAACATTTAACTTATTAAATCCATCATTTTGAAGAGATAGATTTTGAAAATGTTGGTTATAAATGTTGAAAGCATCCCGCAACATGCATTCTTTGTCATCTTATCTAATAGGATCATGTTGGTGTTGAGGTGCCCTTGAAGTTAAAAGAACTCTAGTCACTAACCTTGACGATATAGATTTTTCATGAAAATACCAATTAATATATCTCGAGATAAATCTAATACAAACTAATTGTTCCAAAAAAACTTCACGGATTTGCCAATCAATATTAGCACACCTCAAACATAGGCATAATATCATATTATTTTCACTTGCATTATCAAATACAAAATTAAGAAAATTTCTCACTCCATCTCGATACTCTTGACTTAATCTTGACTTTTGCATCAAACTCTTATCCATTTTATACTTGCTACATTATCAAACTAAAATTATATAATTCATTATATGAAAACAAACTAAATATTACACTTAAATTAATAACAAACTTAGATCTCCTAACAAGTTACCTGAATTAACCAAAGGTGATTATTTGTTGAAAAGTGAAATACCTTCACAAATTCAAAACACTAGTGGCCAAAGACATTATTGATAGAAATTGAGCAATTGATGATGAGTAAACCTTAATCTCAAACTAAAAATAAACAAAAAAATAAACATATTAGTATTTTTACAAATTAATATACAAAATGAGAAAAAATTGAAAACAAATAGTCAAACAAAAGCAAAAAAAAAAAACCATTCAACAAAAAAGCATTTGACAAATAGCTGTTTAAAACACCTCTATCTTTACCATCCTTAACAATAAGGTGAAATGAACCACCTTAACAATATCTTTGAGCCATAGTTGAATTTTGTTTGACTCTTTGAATTGACGGAAAGAGATAATATTTAAATTATTCTTTTTAAGCTAACTAAATTATTCTTTTTGAACATATAATGTTAAAAGCATTGTAAATAAAAAATAAGTTGGCTCATATATTATGTTATATATCTGCAATAAATCACTTGCAACAAATGATCCTAGTGATCCTTATTAACTCACTTGCACTTAGAAATTTCTAGGTCCTTATAACATAGGTGGAAATGTTTATTCATTCTAACTGTAAACAGCCAGTAATCCTAATAATCAAATGGGTTTGGCTGTGAGTGCCTTGGGTCTCATATCAAGTAATTCATGAAGATCATAAAGGAAAACATTATTTCTAGAGGCATCCAACATCGAAGCATCATTATGTTTCGGCAAGATAGGTGTCCTACAAACGGGTTACTAGATGGAAAGGAATCTGTTAAACAATAAATAAATAAATAAATCTAATAGAGCCATAAGAAAATTTTAATTTAGGGCCAGTTTGTGAATCAAACAAAAATTTGAAATACAGAATAATTAAGCAAATGCATGTGAACAATGGGATTAAACCTTACCTCATGTATCAGTAGGTAGTAACCTAAATGGAAGCAGCGACACCAAGGGCATACCCCCCAATTGCTACCCCAACAACCTCTTTTCCAAACTCCGTCGCTACTCCAATCCCCATAATACCCAAATCAAAACTGGCACTTGTTTCAAAATTGCCTCGTCGGCATTTCCCATGACAGTATCGACGAATAACACCACTGCCTATTCCCTCAACTGGGTCGAGCTGAGGAATAGCTGTTCTTCATAGTTCTGGGGATTATGTTGATGGGGAGTTATGACTCGAAAGGCTGAGTTGATTTGGGTGCGAAAGGAAGGGTCAGGGACCCAACGGAGAATGAAGGGGTGGGGTGGAGGGAAGTGAGGGTTTGGTGATGGTGGGTGGCGGCTGGTAAGAGCTGGTAAGAGAGGATTCCAAGGAAGGTTTGTTCAGTTAGAAAGAGGTAGTTATTGTAAGCTGAGCCGTATGCTGATTATGGAGAGGAAATTCATGAAAAACAAGAAGACCAATGCCGTAAATGGAGAGAAAATCCATCAAAAAATAAAAGGAAATAGGCTGAAAATGAAAGAAATCAATTGAAAAAATGTAGAACATCGCAGGAGAAACAAAGGAAAATGGTAGAAAAAAGAGGTTTCGGAATTTGGGGGAATTTTTAGTGGCATTTTCTTTTAAAAAATGCCACTAAATACCTTAGTTAGCGGCGTTTTCTTTGAAAAACACTACTAAAATACACTTAAAACGAGGAATTTTATGTTACTGAAGATAATTTAGCGGCCTTTACTACAAAAACGCTGCTAAATTTACAAACATACTAAAAATTAGTGGCGTTCGTTAAAAATAAAAATTTTTGTGACCTCACTTTCCTTTTTAAAAAATTATATTTTTATATTTAATAAAATTTTATAATTATATAGTGGCGTTTTATAACAAAACGCCACAAATGAAGGCTTTTTAGTGGCTTTTTTAACGTAAATGTCGCTATATAGATAATTAGCGACGTTTTTTATTTTACCATACCACGCTTACCTTTTTAAAAAATAATATTTTTATATTTAATAAATTTTTATAATTATATAACAAAATGCCATAAAATGAAGGCTTTTAATTGCCTTTTTTAACATAAACGCCGCTATATATATAATTAGCGGCGTGTTTTACAAAAATGCATCTAGATTTAAAAAAACAAAGGATTTTGTGGCATTTACTCATAAATGCCATAAAAAAACTATCACAAAATATTCTTTTTCTTGTTGTTACTTTTTATCACTTTTAAGATTATGATAATTTTTTTCTTAAAGATGTTATGATACTTCTAACTATTTTATGCAAAAAAATAAATAAATTTTATGATTATTCTTATCTTTTTACATTAACACTTATTTTTTAGTATAAAATTATTTTTTATTTATAATACTAATTTTTTACATTACCAATTTAATTATTACATTTGAATAAGATTTTTTTACACTTGTTCTTACTTTTCGATGTTTTATTAAAGTATAACAATACTTGTAACCATTTTATGTCAAATAATACTAATTTTACAATTGTTTTTACTTTTTTTTACATTAACTTTTATTTTTTTGTTTAAATTTATTTTTTTATATGTAATAATATTTTTTTTACATTACCAACTTAATTAATGTTGTTACAATAATATCTTTTATACATATTGTTACTTTTCATTACGTTTATAACTATCATAACTTTTTATTAAGGTGTTAAACACTTCTAACTTATTTTACATTAAATGATACCAATTTTACGATTATTCACACATTACTATGATAACACTTATTTATTGGTTTAGAATTATTTCTTAAATTTAGGGTAATTATTTTTTTACATTATTAACTTAATTATTTATGTTATAATGATATATTTTACGCTTGTTCTTATTTTCATTACATTTAAAATTATCACAACTCTCTTGTAAGATATTATGATACTTTTAATATTTTTTTATGTTAAATGATATCAATTTTACGATAATTCTCATATTTTTACGTTAACCTATTTTCAATTAAATTTTTTTAAATATTATCTTATCTTGTTCTCTTTTTTAAGAATTTTAAACAGATTGTATTTATTTGTAAAATTTTTTATATTATTTAATAAATAATATTTAATGTTAATTAATTAAAATTAAATTAACAAATTAACAGATAATTAATTATTTTTATAATAAAAAATTAATAATTTATATTAATTCTTCATATTTAATGATTATTATTCAATAATCTTATAATAAGGGCAAAATAAATTTGCTGTGGAAGTCCCGGTGAAGGCCGCTAGTCACGAGAAGTTCAAATTAACCGAATAGAAGAACCGCATCACTGTGGGGCCCACATTCCCCATTGGATTAAAAATTAGAATATATATATATATATATAAAAAAAAAAAAAAAGCGGCCAGTTCAAAATTAGTCCCAGAATGTATCTCTTTTTTTTTTTTTTTTTTTTTTTTTTTTTATCAAAATAGTGTATCTAGGCTAAATTTATGTCTGTATCTAAACCGTAAATCACGTAAAAACATGTTATTAAAAAAAGTAGAATTTTATTGAAATTATTATGTCCATCAAGTTTCATAGTGTTTCAAAGTTTCTCACCAATCAAAAGAAATTAAAATAAAATTTAAATAATTGAAAAGTTATATATATATATATATATATATAATTCAAGCTTATCGGTTTTTGATCAAACCATTAAGGCGTAATCGATTGAATAATTCAGTAATATACAAGCTATTATTCTTATTATTTTGCTCAGAGCCGGAGACAGTCAAATTATTCTTATAATTTTGTTTCATGAGAAGTTACAATTTAAATTTAATGTCCATAAAAAAACAATTTTGGTCTTTTAAGGAAAGAAAATAAGAGAAAATAATGAACAGAAAAGAAAGGGAGATAACAAGATAGTAAAAAATATATATTTTGAACATAAAATTTTAAAAATTCCAAGATAGTCAACTAAATGTTGTTCTAAGTATTAAAAAAAAAAAAATTCTAATTTGGGTTCAAAAGTAAGGGGACTTGTTCTGCTATTTATATATAATGATGGAAGTTAGCAATGTTTACATTAATATGATTTTTTTATATTTAAATATTTGACTTAATGATAAATGTATAAATTAATAATAAATGAGTTCGAATCCTCTTAGATAATAAAAAAAAATCTCATTTTTTTTTCTTGCAAAGACCAATAAACTTCCAACCATTATAAAAGTATTGAAATAAGATTTGAAGCACTGTTAATTTCTAAGGAAATATTCAAAGGAAAAGTTGGTAAATTTCTCAATTTGGAAATCCCACTTGTCCACTATGATGGGGTTTTATTTTATTTTATTTTTGAGTGGAACAAAATTTTCATATATATGGAAAATAATGTCATCCAAGATACAATAATAAATGTGCAATAAAATTTTCAGATATGGAAAATAATCTCACCCAAGATACAATAATAAATAAATTTTCATATATATGGAAAATAATGTCACCCAAGATACATTATTAAATGTACCGTAAGGCATTACAGATTTGATTCCAAAAAATTACAAAAAAAAAATTGATATATTAAAATCATAACCAAATATTATATCTCATATAAGAAAGCAATAATTAAATTGAATATAAAAATTACAAAATTCCTTTTTTTTTTTTTTCCATTGTTATAGGAATTAGGCTAGAAGTATCATGCTGTGATGTCAAATTATTTATACAAATTTTATGGGGATTTGACAAAATAAAATTAAAATTCACAACTTCTAAAATTCCTGCATTTGAATTGAAGAAAGTAAAACAAACAAAATTGAAAATCTATTTCTCATAATGTTTAATCTTAAAACAAGATAAACTAAGTTGAATGTTTTATGATAAAAAAAAAAAAAAAAAAAGGAAATTCTTATCAATTAGCAGGTCCATTGCGCCCGCTGAAATTCCTAACGCCCATTGGCATTGCCATTGATGGACTCTTGAGAAAACTTGCGATTTTCGTAATCATTGCGTTTTTTCTCTTCGATATTCAGTTTTCGATTGCCAATTCTGATAAAGGAAGCTTGAATTGCACTTTGTGCAGAACCAGAAGACTCAAATTGGATAAAAGCAAACCATCTGTTCTGTTTATCAGTTCTAACTTGAACCCCATTACGTTTGATTGGTCCAAAACTCTTGAAAGCTTCATAGAGTTCTTCAGGCTTTGAATCCATGGCCAAGTTCCCAACAAAAATAGATGTTCCCTTAACATTCTCCACATTCGTGGTGTTTTTCTTTCCTTCCAAGCCATTTTTCCTGTCAAGATTGGACTCCTGGGGTGCTTTGCCAACAGATTTTTTCACTGGCGGCGCCTTAAAGGGAGCGTTGTTTTCATTCAGAGCATTCACCACCGATAGAAAACTCTTCTTAGGAACAACTTCTTCCGGAGCATCATTGGTTGATGCAGTATCATCAGGTGTTGAAGCTGAAAAAGCAGCTGGGACATCTTCGGTAGGAATAGTTTTTGTTTCTTGCTCATCAAAAAATCTCAGAATATCATTGGAGACAAAGTAACCATTGACTCCTTCCATCGGAGCAAGGAGGAAGGATTGATTGAATTTACTCATCTCGTCATTCTTTGTAGTGAAGCAACCAACGACCACAATAAACACTCCCCCGTTTGCGGTGAATTGAGAATCACAAGAAAAAATATCATATTCCTTACAATCCAAGGAAGAGAGGACCTGTTTCTTGATTTCGTCCATGGTTGTGAAGCTGGTCATGGCACCATCAGATCCCACCCGGCTTACCACGCTTGAATCCTGATAAAACTTGTAAAGATCTCCTGGAGAATCACGGAGCAGAAAATAGTACTGTTTGACGAAGGCGGCAGCCACTTCTTGTGGCGTGAAGGATGGCAATGGACATGCCTTTGCCTCAGCCATGAAAAAAGAAGCAGGGAAGAAAACAGAACGGAACGAGAAGCAAAGAAGAAAACAGGACGGAACGAAAACAGAAAGGAAAGCAGACGAAATCAAACAGAGATTTTAAATGGTATGGAAGACTAAAGAGAGGGTATTTATAGGGGAAAAAAAAACTGTGGGGTTTGTAAATCCTAAACCTGTTTGATGTAGAATTCCTATTTGCCAAGGAAACTTAATGGGAGGAAATTTTTGTATCAAAATTTCTGTATTTTAGTGTGGGTCCTTTGTTTATTATTTTTAACTTACCTGTTCAAGTATTTATTGCGGATATTTATTTTCTTTGGAGAGAATTAAAGTGTATACTTATTTATTACAACTCTTTGGAGGTTTGACCAGAATAACTTGTTGGATTTTGCCTCTTGAGAAAGAAACAAACTGATGCTAAATGATTTGAATTTTTTTTTTTTTTTGGCCAGTGATGCTAAACGATGGATAATTACCCAAAAGAAATTTCATTTGAAAAAAAGTAATTACGGCAAATTTCCAATTCAAAACTAAAAATCTTTTGATACTGTATTCTTGGCTTGAGATTTCTCTCTTCATCATATTCAACGTGACTGAATTCTATATAATTTAAAAGCAGTAGTTTAGATAATATGCAGGTTGAACATAGTTTTGAAGATTGCAAGTTCAGGAAGATTAAGTGGGTGATGTCTGAGTTAAAGGAAATAGAATTGAAAAATTAAGGATAAATTAGGAATTTAAAAAAAAAAATGGGTACCCATAGGTTTATTAAGGTTTTCAAGATTAATAATAATAAAAAAAAAGATACTGACATCAAATAAAAAATATATATATATATATATATATATATGATAAAGGAAATTATAGTAATATGATTTTTTAAAGCTTTTGGTTAGATATAACTAAGAAAACACACACAAGACTTTATAAGATAGCAACATGCTAGAATAAGAATGGCAAGGAACAGCAAAGTAGAATAGACAGCTAGGCAGGACTCTGTGCACTGAGGAGTGATTGCCAAATTTTATCAACACTTTAAGAACCGAAGCTGTCAACAAAAGTTTATTACTGTACTATGTTTCTCCACCAAGGAACAACATAAATACAAATGAAGAATCAAGGGCTGGAAAAAAAAGAACCTAAAGATACAAACTCTACTCAGTAGGAAATTAGTTTAATCCCGTATTGCTTCTACTTTTCTAGTACCTGATTGCTTTAGCAACCTCAAAGAAATGGGCAACATTTTCCTCAGGTGTACCTACTTTAATTCCATGACCTAGATTCAATATATGTTTCTGTCTACCAGCTTTTCTCACAGTATCATGTATCCGATCAGTGATGAACTTCTTCGAACCAAAAAGAACACCAGGATCAACATTTCCTTGGACAGCAATATCATGTCCAAGTCGCCTTCTACCTTCAGCCATGTCAACAGTCCAATCTAAGCTAACTACATCCACACCTGTTAAAGCTAACCTTTCTACCAAGCCCCCAGATCCACTTGCATAAAGGATTAGAGGAAGATCTGGATGAGTTTGTTTTACAGCATCTACAATTTGCTTCAAATAGTGGAGGCTGAACTCCTCAAAATCCACTGGACTGAGCTCTGTTGCCCAAGAGTCAAAAATTTGAACAGCCTGTGCTCCATTGTCAGCTTGGTACCGAATGTACTTTGCCATGGAGGTTGCAAATTTTTGAAGCAAAGAATGAAGTACCTGTAGAAGGAAAATGAGGTCAATAGGAATCCAGTTTATATCATTGTTCCAATGGAGGGTAGTTGACAAATGTTTTCAAAAGCAGAAGAAAAATAAGAAAAATGATAAGTAATCAATTTCTGGCAATTAACTTTGGAAGTAGCACACAACTTTTTATGTTGGTGGCTTAAAATTCGTTTCTTCAGTTATGGATGCTATTCAAGATGAAAACAAAGAAGACAAACTTCACTCCGTTTGGTCTCAAATGCTAGAGAAAGAGAACTTAAACTACCTTGGGTTGAGAGAAGGCCAATCCTTTTATTTTGGTGAAGTGCTTTGATGAACCACCTTCAACCACATATGATGCTAGAGTGAACGGAGCACCAACAAAACCCAGAACTGCAGCTTTGTTATCTACCTGGCAAAGGAAGGAAAAGGGATGAGTCTATGCAGCTTTTACATTCACGGACCCACAAGTAAAATTGAATAGGCTAGTGAATTATAGGTGTTTCTCCACAGTTCTCAAAGAATCAAACACCATCCTTATTTAATATGATAGTTCAAAACAATAGTAAAAGTTAGATAATTAATTATTTCTAAACATAGAGAGGAAATGCAAGGGATTAAGAAAGGCTTCGGGGATGATTACATTGAATTAAAAAATTAGGCATCATTGAAGCAAAAATACTACTGCAGAGAGGCCTAACAGTAACCTTTCTGTTTGGGAACATTAATGTTAGCCATCTTTAATTTTAGTTAACATTGTTGTTTAACTCCACTATTTGTTTGCTGTTCCTCCCTAAGAACATTCCAAATGCACAACTGATTGTATGCCGAATGTCCATATGGTACATGGCCAGACATGGATGTTTCACTTATGTAAGAATGAACTGAAAATAAGGGGAAAAATAAGAAATTCAAATTAAGATACAATAGGAAATGTAAATATAGACCTCTCTCCTCAAGATTGTCAATGCTTCACCAACATATGGTACTGAATCCTCAGGATTGAATTCTCTCACTTGATCAACATCAGCAGCAGTGGCTAGAGGATTAAAGATAACCGGACCTTTACCTTTCACAATGTCAAAAGGTATGTTCATCCCAGAGAGAGGAGTAAGAATGTCTGAGAATAAAATCACCTGTCATAATACACGATTGATTCAAAAAGATACTAACTTGCAATCTGCAAAGAGCAACAAGAATATGATAAGGAGAGAGAGGGGGGGGGGGGGGGGAGGGGGATTGGCTTTCTTGTCAAAAGAATGTAAAAGTCAACTGAAACTTCTCTATACCATAAATTTTCATTCAAGAAAAATTATTAGAAGGATTGCAAAAAAAATTTTCTTACCCCATCAGGCTTGAAAACATTCCACGGCTGCAGTGAAATCTCAACGACAAGATCAGCATTTTCCGATCTTTCACGAAAGGAAGGATACTTTTCACAGATAATTTGATAGCTCTACAAGATGAAACACTCAAAGTAAGACAATTGAAAAGGAGATGCGATATGAAACCAAACAGGAATGACCTATTCTCTTCTTTGAGATGCAAAAAGGAGAGATACAAATATTGAAATTACAAGAAAGAAACATGGGTTTCAAGTCAAAATGATCTACATGCATGTGAATAAGATGTGATGTAAAAGATAGCACCAGAGCATAAGATTAGCAAAAAGCCAGCAAAACTAGCATATAAATGGCAAGTGAAACAATACCACAAAAATATTGAAAAACATCTACTTTTCATTTCTTCTTACTCTCACAAAAGCATTAAAAGCAAGGGATTTAGGTAAGTTACTAAAACCTAGCAAGTTCTATATGGCTATTTTTTAGGAAATTTTCTTTCCACATCATCAAGTGATCTACTCTCTCTTTTCTTTTCTTTCCTTTTTTTTTTTTTCATTCTTTTTTACTCTTAATTATTAGAACTTGGAAGTTGGAGCCTCCTTTAAAAAGAACACCGTGTCTAGGAATTAAGCTATAACTTTGTCCACCATAAAATCCTCATTTTGAAATATCATATAGCCTACTGTGATCCTTCTCTTAGATTATTAAACAAAACAATTGATAAATCTTTTTTTTTTTCAAAAAGGGTTTGATAGCGGAAAAATTGAGCAGATGTCTAAAATTTATGATTGAGTTATGCAATCTCCAAAGCAAATGCATCACATGAAAAAAAAAATTCTTTTGGAACCACACAGATTTAAGAACCTGCCTTCATGTACCTCCCTGCTTGCCTCATAAGCCAAACTGGTGGTCTTTCAACGTCATGCCCTCGAACAGCATTGAGCAACAGGGGTTCAGCAGCAGCAGTAGCTTTTGGTTCTACTACAGTCCCTAAATGAGAATTTTACAGATAAAACTTATAAATCAGCGATTTTCAGAAAAACTTACATATGGTTCAACATAGCAGTCAGGCCTGATCAAAGACAGTAGTTGAGGAATAAGAGTAGCAGGGAATTAGCAGTATGCATGAATTTGTTCAAGGATATATGCAATGCTCACACCAAGGGGACGCTAATGTAAGGAAGCTATCAGAATATGTCACGCTGAAATTAGACCAAAAGAAGGAAATTTCAACCAGAACATTATTATTCACTTTTTCTCAATCAATTATCAAACATCAAACATGCCACCATAGCACAGAATTGTATTGATCATGATCATGATCATGATCATGCATTAGTAACGAGCATGCTACTCAATTTTTTTTTTTTATATTACCAGAAAAAATAAAAAATTAAGAATGATGACAGAAAATGAACAAAGAACGTAGAATGAATTCTTTCCCCTTTTTTTCCTCCATTTTCCCCAAGAGAAATTAAAAAAAAAAAAAAGTCCCAATGTCTTTCTATGCTATGGTTGTTCTCATTTGCAAGAGGCCATTGTCCTCTCATATTGTCATGGTCTCGTCATCATAGCTAATGGTGATTTCAACAAATTCCTAGTTCTACCCTTCAGCATTCCTACTCAAATTAACCATTCCCAATACTTCAGCTTAAACTTATACATTATTAACTAATCACCATGAAATCTAACAATGGCTTCTAAATCTCACACCTGATATTAGCCCATTGATAATTTCAAGCCACTTTTCCAGAAAGAAGCCCCTACATCAAATGAGCTTCATTCACTAAAAACATAGTTGCATCTCAATTAGATCCCATGAACCCATAACTAAAACAAATTAAATAACACAATTCAGCTTAGACAAAAAGGTTTACAGACTTAGGCCCCTAATTTTCTACAATTCCAAAAATTCTATACTTGGTCTCTTGCCACTAATAAAAAAAAACAGAAAAAAGTAATAAATAAAATCTTAACATTGGAAACCAAAACTGAAAATTAAAAAAAAAAAAAAAAGAGTACCTCCAAGAGAACAGTGGATGAATCTGGGCTTAGGATTGGACAAAGATGATCTTTTTGGAGGGACAAAAAGAGAAGTAAAAGAAGAAACTGAGCTACAAGACATTGTTTTTGGTTTCGATTAGAAGTGCCTGAAAAGTTTTAGTCGTTGGGTTTGTTTTCAAAGCAGGGTCTCAACTCTTAATTCATCTATGAAGTTTCTTCCATCCTGCTGGGTCTTTGACAGGGCTTAGATAAAACGAAGATAAGGAAAATAAAAATAGGTAATCTTTGGAGATGCCCCGAATGTTGTCTATTTTTGCCACCTCAGCTTTACTTTTGTCAAAGTACTTTACTTATTTTACTGTAGCCCAATGCCCAATGTCAAGCCCATTTCGTGTACTGGTTT
The DNA here is from genome assembly GCF_002303985.1 of Durio zibethinus. The sequence continues at coordinate 10,796,536 of NW_019168481.1, read as the reverse complement.
ACTTACTTTTCTTTTTTTTTTTCGCATTTTCCACTTTTAAATTTCAATCCCCAAATCTCTCAAAACTACTTGTGAATTCCGAGTTCTGTCCTTCGGTTTTCAGACAGCTTGCGAAGTTCAAGTCTTTTACTCAAAATCCGAGGATTTTTATAGTAAGTTTAATTTTTTTATTCTTACAATAAGGTCGATAAATAATAATTATTAAATTTATATAATTCAATCTTAATTATTAATTAAATTTTAAAATAAAAAAATGAAACTTATTTATCAAGTAATGTGATTGTAAAACAAAATTTATAAAATTTTATATATAATTTAAATAATATTCACTTTATGTAATAGTTTTTTATTTTTTATTTCATTGCATGTTTATTAAATTACTTAAAAATAAAAAATAATAATTAAAAATTTTAAAAATTTTTTTTAATGTAATTGATATCTTCGAAAATAGCTAAAAAATATTATAAAAAATACTTTTAAAGAAATTAAAAATATTAACATAAAATTCTTTCAAAGAAAAAAAATTAACTTAAAAGAATTTATATTTTAAATAAAATAAAAAATTATTAACATAATCAAATGAGAGAAATAATGAAATTTATATCAATTTATGTAAAATGAGATAAAAAAGTCATAACATGTTAAAAAATGAGTTATAAAAATTTTAAACATAATTGAATGTAAGAAAAGCTTTAGAAAAATTATTTTAATGAAATAATTAAGTTAACAACATAAAATTTAAATTAATTATTTTTCTTATAAATATATAAAAATACTTTCATGGATAAAAATTAACATAAACGAAATGATATTTAAAAACAATTAATTAAAAATTTATTAACATAAGCATGTTAGAAAAATTATAAAATTTGTATCATTTAGCATAAATATATTAGAAGTATCATAACATCTAAGAAAAAATTATAATAATTCTAAACTTAATGAAATAAAAAAACAAATGTAAAAAGATTTTATTATAATATAAATACTTAAGATAGCAACGTAAAATTTTAATTAATTATTATTCTTATAAATATATAAAAAAATCAAATAAATAAAAAAATATAGATAACATGGATAGCTGAAAAGAAACGTAACATTCATATTATTTGATGTAAAATGGGTAAAAAATTTTATAATACACTAAAAAAGAAATATGACAATTCTAAATATGTTAAAAATAAAAACAAACGTAAAATATATTATTGTAATGTAAATAATTATGATGGCAATGTGAAATTTTAATTAATCATTGTTTATATATATATAATAGCTATAAATTAAAAAAATAATTTGATAACATAAACAAATATAAAAAATATAAAATTAATGTCATTTAGTATAAAATAGGTAAAAAATATCGTAATGTACCAAGAAAAAGTTATGATAATTCTCAATATAATAGAAGATAAAAACAACTGTAAGAAAATATTATTATAACGTAAATAATTATGTTAACAACGTAAATTATTATTATTTTTAATATATAAAGAAAATAGCTAAAAATTGAAAAATAAATAGATAACATAAAATGAGTATATTTAGTATAAAATTAAAAAAATATATCGTAACATACTAAAAAAGAATTATTACAATTTTAACCATAATTAAAGGCCAGAACAATCATAAAAACAAATTATTGTAATGTAAATAATTAAGTTGTCAACATAAAATTTTAATTAATTATTTTTTAAAAATATAAGAAATAGCTCAAATTTAAAAATATTGATAATATAAATAAGTGAGAATAAATATAAAATTAATATTACTTAGCATAAAATAGGTATAAATTGTCGTAATACACTAAAAAGTGTTATAACATTTCTAAACATAATGGAAAGTAAAAAGAATAATAATAATATATTATTGTAGTGTAAATAATTATGTTGGCAATATAAAATTTTAATTAATTATTATTTTGTAAATATTTAAAGAAAAGTAGATAGAAATTAAAAAAATAAATTGATAAAGTAAATAAGTGAAAACAAACATAAAATTAGTGTTATTTGGCCTAAAATAGATAAGAAGTATGGTAATATATTAAGAAAAAATTATGACAATTTTAAAAGTAGTGAAAAAAATAAACAACCGTAAGAAAGTGTTATTGTAAAATAAATAATTATATTGACAACTTTAAATTTTAATTAATTATTTCTTGTAAATATATAAGAAAATAGCCAAAAATAAAAAAATTGATAATGTAAACAAGTGAAAAATGTAAAATTAGTATCATTTGATGTGAAATGGGTAAGAAATGTTGTAAAACATTATGAAAGAGCTATAATAATTTTAAATGTAATGAAAAATAAGAACAACAATAAAAATATATTATCATAATATAAATAATTATGATACCATTGTAAAATAATAATTAATTATTATTATTTTTATATATATAAGAAAATAGCTAAAATTAAAAAAAAATAGTAACATAAACAAGTGAGAAGAAATATAAAATTAGCATTATTTGATATAAAATGAATAAAAAGTGTTATAATACACCAAGAAAGAGTTATAATAATTTTAAACGTAATGAAAGGTAAAAACAATCGTAAAACAAAAAAAATTATTGCAATATAGATAATTATGTTGGCAATTTTGTAATTTTAACTAATTATTATTTGTTAAATATACAAGGAATGTAACTAAAAATTGAAAAATAAATAGGTAACGTAAACAAGTGAAAAGAAAGGTAAATCAATATAATTTGGTGTAAAATGAGTAAAAAAATGTCATAATATATAATGACAATTCTAAACATAATTAAAGGTAAGAACAATTATAAATAAGAAACTATTATAACGTAAATAATTAAGTTATCAATGTAAAATTTTAATTATTTTTTTTTGTAAATATATGAGGAAAATAGTTAAAAATTAAAAAACAAATTGGTAATATATACAAATGAGAAAAACATAAAATTAGTATAATTTGGCATAAATACGCTAAAAAAAGTTATAACAATTCTAACCATAATAAAAATTAAGAGCAACCATAATAATATATTATTGTAACATAAATAATTATATTCATAACATAAAATTCTAATTAATTATTATTTTATAAATATCTAAGAAAAATAGTTAAAAATTAACAATAATTTGGTAACATAAATATGTGAGAACAAACGAAAATTAGTATATTTAGCTTAAAATGAATAAAAAGTGTTGTAACATGTTAAGAACAAGTTACGACAATTATAAAAATAATGAAAAGTAAAAACTACCATTAAAACCTATTATTGTAAAGATAATAATTATATTAATAACGTAAATTTTTAATTATCTATTATTCTTTTAAACATAAAAGAAAAATAGCTAAAATTACAAAAATAAATTAATAACATAAACAGGTAACAATAACATAAAATTAATATAATTTAGAATAAAATGGGTTAGAAGTGTCAAAACACACTAAGAAAAAGCTACAATAATTCTAAATATGATGAAAAGTAAGAATAACAGTAAAACTATATTATTGTAATGTAAATAATTATTACAATAATGTAAAATTTTAATTAATTATTGTTATTGTATATATATATATATATAAGGAAAATAATTAGAAATTAAAAAATTTTGATAATGTAAACAAGTGAGAGAAAATGTAAAATTAGTATCATTTGACGTAAAATAAACAAAAAGTGTTGTAACACACTAAGAAAAAGTAATAATAATTCTAAACATAATAAATGATAAGAACAACCATAAAAAAGATATTGTTATAACATAAATATTTAAATAGATAACGTAAACTTTTGTTTGATAAAAATACATCAAAATTTGTAATCTAATAAAATGGTACAATGGTAACTTTCATTTTTATGATTTATGTTAATAAATTTCTAAGACTAAAAAGAAAATCATACAAATAAAATTGTAAAATATATAACATAAATAACTAAAAAATAATTTTAAGATTAAAAAGATAATGTAAAATAATTGATATTTTAAAACTAAAAAATAAAAATTACTAAAATGAATACTAAAATTTGTATTAATTATTGTTGTAATATTGTTATATGTTAATAATGAAGAAATAACAAAAATATTATTTATTATAATAATATATGACATAACTATAGTTGAATTTTTATTTTAATGTTATTATTTATAAGAATATATAAAAACAAGTATAAAATACATAATTTGTAATTTTTTATTTGCCAAATAAATAAAATAAATAAAATAATTTTTATATTTTTTATTGACCTATTAACTTGTTCCACCTTTTTTCATTGTTTTTCTATTTTTTATAATTTTTTATAATTTCTTATAAAAAATCATGATATCTCATAACCTTAAAATAAGTTCCGATTAATTGTTAGCTTAGCATACCAAAACCTTCCAGAAGATCTTTCGAACAAAAATGAAATGTAAGAAGTGGTCACAGCTTGAAGAACAAACCCTTTTGTCCGAATACTCTGATCTTCTCAATTTAGGAACTTAAACCAGAAAGAAAAAGTTCAAGCCCATAGCTGACCATGCTAACTCAGTTCATCATCTCCAAGATCCTGTTACTTTTCCTTTCATATGGTATTAACGTAATGTGTCTATTAAGGTTCAGAACATGAGGCACCAGTATTTGGAGGTGAAGCAGAAGATTAGGATTTCAAAGGAAGAGTTTAATTGGAAAGACGGTGAGAATCATTCGGAAAATTTTTTGAAGTATAAAGGGGTTCTTGGTGATGTGGAACTTGAAGTTAAAGGGAAGAAGGAAGTGAAAGTCATGGTAATGGGAGAGATTTGTTCAAGGATTGTTGTGACTTGGGTTTTGGAATTGATAATGAAGCTTTTGAGGAAGAGGAAGATGATGGGGATGACGGCGAGTTTGGAGGAGAGAAGGAATTCGGTGATATTGGTATTTCTCGTGTTCGAAAATCAAGGAGGGTGTAGAAGGAAGTAAGGGATTTGTATTGCTTGGAAAACAAGTTTGTAGCTGAGAGATGTGGTGACGAGGGAAGAAAAAAGGAAGGAAAGAGAGTTTGTAAGAGAGAAAGGTGAGAGGAAGAGGGAGCAAAAGAGGAGGGAATTGCAGTTTGGGAAGGAAAAGTGGTGGAGTGAGAGGGAGGAGATGACGGAGGATAGAGAAATGGAGTTGGAGGAAAGGGAGTTGGCTTGGGCTAGGAAGAAAGGTACAGAAGATTGAGGTTAGAGAAGGAATTGGATGAGGAGAGGAGGAGGAGGAGTAGTGGAGGATAAGCACGAAGACGAGGAGATGGAGTGGAAAGATAGGTAGGTGGGATTGCAGATTGAACATGGGAAAGCAATGATGCAAATACATATGGATACATGCTAGAACCAAATGCAGATTTTTGGGGCTATGGCTAGGCTTGTTTGTCAGTTTTATGGTTCAGCAAATGATGGGTTAGCAGCTGGTTAGGGGGGGGTTGCCTCCTCAAGTTTTGCAAAATTTGCAGCATCCTGGAGGATTAGGTGACAATGGGAAGCCCGATTCCAATTCTTCTTCTCATCTAGGGAATAATTCAAGCACCTTTATGTATAATTATGTTTCTGAAGCCCAAATAAAAAGTGAAGTTAGTTGACTTTTATTAGTATACTGTATATGATAACTGGATACAATAGATTCTGACTCTTTAACTTCGGTAGCATTGATTTTTTATGCTACAAAATTATGCAATTTTTGCTTAGTTTTAGGATGATGTTAGATATTTCTTTGGAATGTGATATTCTTTTCCTCTTCTGATGTTTCAATTAGTGCTCTTTTGGACATTCCTAACTTAAGGTTCCTGATTAGTTGATTTTTCTTATTAAAATGGATAATGCATGATGGGATAGCAAATTGATCATTATTTTTACTTTATGGTGAAAAAAAATTACATCATACTCAACTGAAATTAGTTTGTTTTTAGTTTTCCTCTGCCTACTGTTAAAGCAAAAATGTACCGGTTTTTGTTCTATTATTTGTCCACAAAGCTTGAGCTAGTTTTAATTCTATATTGAATGATAGAAGAGAGATTGTTATGACACCAAACAGAATCAAGGTTAGCTTTATGCTGGGTTTTCTCTGGAACTGCATAGGTATTAAAAAGACAAGAAAGTAAAAAAAAAAAAAAAAGCAAGTGAAGGGGAAAAGTGAGATTTTATCTTCCTCTATGAATAGTTTTCGACATCGAACCAGTACTCATTTGCATGCTAAGTAGAGTACAAGCAAACTATGGCCTTTTTTTCCGATCTTTTTTTTTTTTTTGTAAACTGAGCTTGTACGATTGTGAACTGTTATAGTGAACTTGGTCCTGAATCTATTCATGTGTTATTGAAATAATTATATGCTTGTTTGCATCCAAAGTCAACATTTTTCCTGATACTTAATTGTGTTATCTGGGTACTTTGAAAGATTTGAGGTTCTCCGACGGCGGATATAGACATTCAATTTATCTGGGAGGTTGGTTTATAGGGAGACGTAAGCATGAAAGTGTACAGTTAAAAAAAGGGAAATTGATTCAGAATACACTTTAAATTCTTGTGTGCTCTAATAATTATATTACCCTCCTAACCAGGTTAATCAATATCATAATATTGGAGCTTGAAAGTAGAAATATCTCTGGCTAAAAGTATTGCAAGGTAAAAGCAGTAAAACCATACTCGTTTTCAGGAAAAAAGGGAATTTATTTTCACTGATCCTGCACAAAATTACAATTGCCATCTGAATTTTCCAAAGATTTACGGTTCAAACATTTATATTTATTGTGAAGTTCCACCATGCTGAGAACTGAATTAACCTATCAACTGTACAATCAAATGAATGACATATGACAAAATATTTTCCTAACAAGTGAATGTAAAATGTAAACAACTCTCCTACCTCTTAATTACAGGGACAAATTTAGAATGCAGGGGAGGAAGCTGAAAAGTTAATTAGAATATGGTATCAACTGTAATCTTCATTTTCGGGAGAGACTTCTCAATGATCTGTTTTTGCCGGTCCATGAAGGAACAAACCTTAATAGCAAATAATCTCCTAAGATCAATCACTGAAAGCTCATTAAAGTTACCAACTACAAGATCGGCCTGCTCCAGATCATACCTGCATGTTTTAATGTCAATCAATTTCTGATAATTACATGATTTGTATGTTTCAGATGGCCTTCCAACTACAAGAACAAACTAAATTAAAAAATACACAACTATGAGAAATAGGTTCCTTCCTAGCAGATGGTGACTCAACATATCAACCCCAAATTAAATAGGACAAAGTTTGTCACCAATGTGGTAAAGTTTCATGTACCGTCGATTTTTTTGTAACGTGCAAGGCAACATTAGATCACCAGGGTTAAGGCAGCCCCTACATTGTGTTTGTTTTCTATGACATTTAGCATGTAGGAAATGGTTGTTGATTGACTAATAACTTATATCTGAGAAGGTTTTGACATGATACATGACTGTTCAGATGACTTCTCTTATAAAATGGCAACGAGAGTACAACACCCAATGAACAGGTCCTTTCTTCTTTTCACACCTCTCCTTTGTAGCTGCATTTCTAGCAAAGTATGGTATGGTCAAGGACTTACGTTGTGAATAATGGACAATTTTTAATGTGTGATCTTATCCTCGACTAGTGAATTAAGTCGACATCGCTTCTATTATACTTTCGTAAAAATACTTCTGCAATACTTTTATAAATTAAGTAAGCTTTTTGCATTATTTTCGATATGTAATCTTGTTTATTATATTATAAATTATTCATCAAATGGGTTAATTTTATTATATATATATATATATATATATAGCAAGAGATTAAATTTGGTCTTTTTGAATAATAAAAGATTATTATGAAATCTATTGAGATAAAACTAAATTTGATATTTTTAAATTTAAAAAGATATATATCTAAATTATTAAAAAATTAATTTTAAAAAATAAAAGATATATATATTTAAATTATATATCTAAATTATTATAAAATTAATGTTAGATAACTAATCATTTTTAAATACTTCTATTTATCTAATAAATACCATAAAATTATTAGAAAATTAATTTTAGAAGACAAAAATATATATTTAAATTATATATATGTAAATTGTTAGTAAATTAATTTTGGATAATTAATAATTTTAAAATATTTTTATTTATTTGATTAGTTTTAAAAGATAAAAAGATATATATTTAAATTATATATATAAATTATTAGAAAATTAATTTGGTTATATATTTTTTAGATTTTTAATTTTGAAAAATATATCTCTAGATTGATTTGGTTTGCCAATTATAATTTGAATAATTTTTATATTTGAATAAATTTAATATTATGCAATTTGTAATTAAAAAAATTATACTCTTTAAAAATCTATCTTATATGTCATTTAAAAAGGTTATCCATATAAGCGTTCATGTAGCAAACTTTATCAGGTATTTATGTATGTTGTAATATAATATATATAAGGCATGATCAATTTATACCAAAAAAGTTTTACATGTTCTTATACATTTTTCTTACCATTAATTTCAATAGATCTAATGGATAAGAGAAACAAATCAACAAGATAAAAAAATATATTTGGGTAAATTATATAAAATTACCTTGTGGTTTGAAGCAGATCGAAAGTGACTCTTGAGGTTTAAAAGTTAATACTTAACTATCTTATGATTTATTTTATTATTCTTTTGCCCAAAATTGTAATGGTTTTTGTTTTCTTTTCAAAATTTTTTCTAGTTTCTATTTTCTCTCTCCAACATTCTCTAATATTCTCTCTAACTTATTTCAATGCAACTAACACCAAGAACAAAACCTAGTTTCTGATGAAGCCCATCGTAACCTTTACCAATCATTGTTGATTTCACTACCTTTGCATCACTCATCATTTACTGTGCTGTCAATTGATCTTTTCCTTCCTCATTTTTTTGTCTCTATTTTAAAAACCAAAAATTTCCAAAAAATTAAAACCGAAACCCACAGAAAAAAAACTTTGCTGATGAGTTGTTGTGGTTATTATGTAGATTTGTAGTTGCTTTGTGAGTTTACTAGGTGTGGGTAAGTCAGGGTGGATTTAGGCTCTATAGGTTTTTCTAATAACAGCTAGCTTTGTTTCTAGTTTACTTTAAGGTTATTTGCTCTGTTGATGATTGTCCCTAGAAATTAGTGTGGCCACTGAATTGAAATTGGTTGTTTGTTTGATGCTTGATTGATTGCTCTTAATTGTTTCTTTATTCTTTGATTGCTTCTTTATGAATTGCTTCTTGCTTGTCATATTGCTTTTGTCAATCGTGCTGGGATTACTTGATTTGCTTACTACTGGATTGTTCTCTTTATTGTCGAAGTGCCTCCTTGTTGAACTATTGGTGATTCGTTGAAAAATTGCTTATGTGCTAAATGACTCACATCTAGAATATAAAAAAAAATTACTTTTGAATCCATATCCAAAAATTCAACTAAAAAACTTATTATTCAATAAAAATGTCAAATTAATATAAAAAAAAAATACCAAATCAAATTTAGTTTAAAAAACAAAAACGGCATCAAATTGTAAGTCAAATCATACAAAAAACTAACCTTGTTTACTTTGAATAAAAGACAATTTCAATTGATTTTTTTCCTCTTCATTATCATTAAATCAATAAAAAAAAAGAATATATAGCATATAAAGAACACCAAATTTAGTTGTAATGAAATTTTCTAGTTTAAAACCAAAATGATTTTTTGTTTGAATTTAGATTTTTTTAGTTCTAGAAAAATAAAAATAAAAACTTTTACAGAAGAAGGAAATGAGGAAAGAGCACGAGTTTATACGACTTAGGTGTTAATGACATCATTAAATACTAACGGAATGACATAAAAAAATATCTTATAGTAGTTATGTGTCATATTTTAAATCTCAAAAAGCAAACTCAAATCACATTTAACGACAGGGTATATATATAATTTATCCAAAATATTTTATCTCATCCCTTATATATATTGAAACCAATGGTTAAAAAAATATAAAAATGTGTAAAACTTTTATGGGTCGTTTGGTTTGGGGGAATTTGAGATTTTTCCCATGAATCTTGCTTGTGGGAATGTGATTCCCACATTTGGTTCACATGTATCTAATTCCTATGGGTAATCTTAGATTTCCAATAGTACCCAAAAGTCTTGAAATAAAAAACTCATATCTCTCTATGATTTTTTAAGATTTCGAAAAGAAAATTACTTTTATCTTACATTTGACATGAATAAAAAATATTTTCTTTCTATTTTACCCCCAATGAAAATCAAATAATTATGGATTGCTTTTGCTTTGAAATTTTTTTAATTGAGTATTTTTTTTATATTTTCCTATTTAAATACTATGTTTGTAGGCTTTGAAATACATTAATTATGATTATTTACTACGTTTCTTTGAACAAAACTGCAATATTTGATAACTCATAAATTTTTTTATATTTTTCCACTCAAATACTGCATTTCTATGATTTAAAATGCAATAATTATGATTATTTACTGCATTTCTTCGAACAAAAACGTGGTATTTGACAACTTTTTTTTTCATTTTTTTCTCTGAATTTAACCCAAATGGTGGAATAATTTAGATGAAATTTCAATAAAAATAATTGTTATATTATTTTCTTTCCAAGAAAAAAGAGAAAAAAGAAATTTCTAAATAGACCAAAATGGTGGAAATTTTAGAAATTCAAAAGAAAAAATATTTCTAATTTGGCCCAAATGGTGGAATAATTAGATTTATTTCTAATAAAAATAAAAAAAATCTTTTTCCGACGACGGAGCTTCTTCAAGAAATCAAATGGGATTCTTGAATACTCTTAAGGTGAGGAAGTATTTTTTAAGAGTTTTACCAAATTGATGGAGAATCTTAAAAATTATTTTCAATATTTAACATAAAATTTGAAACCATTAGACTCCAAACCTTAGGATAAATTTGAAATAATATGGTACCATCCTTGGGATGGGCATGTGGGGTTGCTATAACCTTCCCTACATGTAACCGAATTCTTGAACCCTATTCTGGTTAATAGACCCGAACCTATTCTTTTAGGGACCCTTAGTTAAGCTTAGGAGTTCCTTAAAAGGATAGATTCTCGAAGTGACCAATCACACCTAATAAAAATTTGGTGGCGACTCCATTCATTTGTTAAATCTAGCTATAGATTTTTGAATCTATATGTTATGATAGTTTGACGACTCCGCTGGGGACATTAGAGAGTCAAGCCATAATTTTTGAATTTATCCTATCATTTGAACTAATGGCTTTAAGTTATTTGTTTACTAACATTTTTCCTTTTTTGGTTTCTTAGTTGATTTATGGGATTGATAATTTTGTGTTCCTTCACACATACTATCACATGCATTTGCATTACATGAGCTCTATACCCAAGCTCAGTCCCTCTTAGGAGAAAGTAAAGTACCTATGCTCTCATGAGATGATAATCTCTGTAATGGCTAGCGAAATACTCCCACTCAAATTGAATCCTTTCCGTTGGTAGCCTGTGATGGGTGATGATTAAACTATCTTACTAGTCTGTGATGGACAATGATGTAACAATTTGAGAACCTTTTAGTGGTCAAAATTTTCTAACCCTGCATATAGTTTACCCCTAAGAAACTAACTTAAGCCCTTCTTATCCATCAATAGATACAACCCAAAATTAGGACACAAGAAGAAATAATTTGTTATCTAACCATTTTATCTGTTTGATTTTGTGCATCTATATGTCATTTCATTCTCATGTTCTAGCATTATCATATCATGATCATATTTAACACTATCATTTGCATCATTTTCATATAGGAAATATTTACCGCATATTAGCTATTGATAAATCAGATCTCACATTTACATCCATGGAAAGCCAAATGCAACCAAAGTCTACATTAGTCCACTATGAGTCTGCTCATCAATTAAAAATTAAGTCAGAAGAGGGTCAAAGAAAACAAAGAGATTACTTGCCTAAGGATTTTATTTCATCATTACCCAAAAGAGTTCATTTAGAGCTACAGCAAAATGATCTATCCAACTTAAGCAGTATATGGGGATACATAATAAGACATGAGGAATTTGAGAATAGATATGGAGACATAGCTTCACTGCTACAGGTGCAAATGGATAATAATTTGATTAGGGCTATCATTCAGTTTTGGGATCCTTCATATAAATGTTTTATTTTTAATGAAGCAGACATGGTGCCCACAATTGAAGAGTATATGGTCTTACTTTGCTTCGATCTAGCAAACCCAGACAAGATTTACTGGGCCAACAAGGTGGGCTATCGTAAAAAATTAGTGCAAATGCTTAGACTTAGTTTGCCTCAAGTCGATTTATGTGTCAAGATAAATGGGTGAAAGTAAGGCTATTTCATAAATTTTTTATGAGATTTCATCCAGGGGCATATAGATGATGATCAGGGATTAGTAGCTATGGCTATAGCTTTATATGGATTGGTGATCTTTTTGAAAGTCATCGGACATGTTGATGTCACAGTAGTAGATTTTGTTGATCAATTAGCATATCAGGTCAATGCAGCACCAACCATTTTGGCAAAAACTATTCGATCTCTAAACTTTTATCATAAAAATGATAAAGGTCGATTTAATGGATGTTTACAGTTGCTTTATGTATGGATCAAGAATCACATGAAATGTAAAGAAAGTCAATTTTGTAAGCCATACCTTCGTTTCAGTATCCCTATCAAAGAATTCTGTTATAGCACATGGGCTCAAGCAAAGTTAAAAGAGGAATGAGTTTTCTATTTTCGAGCCATTGAGAGTCAAATGATAGTTTGGAGAGCACCTTGGATGCGTCATGATACGGTATTATACAGTTGTGGAAATCAGCCATGGGTGTTTTTATTAGGCCTATGAGGTGCTGTTACTTATGCTCCAGCTTTAGTGAGAAGACAATCCGGGTGTGAGCAATTCATTCCAGAAACTTATAGACTTAATCGAGGGGAGTTCTCATTCACTGATAAAGGGGTATATGGAATGGTTGAAAAGATCAAAAAACATGGAAGCAAACCACCGGGGTTAACCAAGGGAGGTTTACTTATGACATCACTCAAAAATATAGTGTATGGCATGCGATAAGGGGAAAAGACATTATGATTCCTAGTGAACAGTTAGGGTATTCCCCAAAACCCATTCTTCAAGATCTTTTGCTTAAAATGGAACAGCTAAGAGAAAACTTCAGTCTGAGAAAGATGAGTTAGAATAAGAAATCAAGTGATTGAAGATAGAAATGGGAAAGTGTTCACGACTTTAAAAATTGAAAATCCAGAGCCTTACAGAGCAAAAGATCAATGAAGAGCCTTATTTAATGATTTAGATATGACACATTTGTCAACCACACCCGAGCTTGCCCGACTTTTAAAAGAAAATGAATTGTTAAAAGTGAGGGTAGAGGAAGAACAAAAGGCTACTACTAGGGCACATAGACATAGCCAAATGCTACAAGAGATAGTGGATCGGCACACAGCACAAGTAGAAGCTTTGTCTAATGAATGCAAGAAACAAGCTCAATAGAGTGAGTTATGGAAAGACATGTGTACAGAAAAATAAAGGTATCTAAGGCATTTGTTTGATCAGATATGCATTGTTGCAAACAAAGCATCAAAAATGGAAGAAAAAATGGAAAGTTTAAAGGCTATGGTGCAACCAGTGGGAGTGCATGGGCGACATTTACTTGATTTCCTAGATGAGGCACAAAATCATTACCAACAAGCTAGAAAGTTTATAAGGAGGCATTAGAAATAAAGAATAATGTTTAAGGCTTTAGAATATTGCTTTGACTTTATTAGGATGTAATTTTGAAATTTTATTTAATAAAGTTTCAAATGGAGATTTCTTTTATCAATATCGATGATGTGACAAACATTAGTACATTTCATGCATACATTTGCATATCATACATAGTTTCTAATTGCAATTGTGATGCTAAAGGCTCAAAGATAGCTTCATCCAATAAAAACCCCATCCATCGATATAATACAAGAGCCAAGGCCAGATAAATGGAGCAAGAAAATTCTTATTGATTTGAAAAATTGAAAAAAGCTTAGGAAAAGATTGAGAATGAGTTAAGTAAAATTTCGGATACTCTCAACAAATTAAATAAGAGGAAATGAGTAGAAGAGAACACATGTCAATAAGGCCCTACATCGCAAGAAATGACTGACCTCTTATATCCACCTGGTTTTGGTCCACCTCAAGCTCAGTATACATAAGAGGTTCCACCACAACACTTTACATATCCTACATATCCTGGAATGCCATCAGCCTCTAATCCAAGGTATTACCATAGCTATGTGAATCTTGTCTTTACTAAAAAAGTAGTTGAACCAATTCAAATCCCTGATCTGGATGAACTGAAAGGAAAAGACAAGAAAAAGATAAAAGTGAAAGCTCAGAAAAACTCTAAAATTAGTATGCCAGAACAAAGGCTACGGGCTGTGGAAGGAATTGGTTTTTATGGTTCAATTGATGCTGTTGGACTTTGCTTAGTCTGTGATGTAATCATTCCTCATAAGTTCAAAGTACCAGAATTTAAAAAATATGATGGCATAAAGTACCCAAAAACTCATATTACCATGTATTATCGAAAGATAGTAGCCCATGCTTATGACGAAAAGCTACTAATGCATGTTTTCCAAGACAGTCTTACTGGTTCTGCTGTTAGGTAGTATATCCAGTTAGACAGAACTCGTATCCATTCCTGGAGTGACATGGCCCATGATTTTATCAGTCAATATCGACATATCATGAATTTGACCCCTGATCGTTTGTCTTTACAAAACCTAGAGAAAAAAGCCAATGAAACTTTTAAGGAGTATGCCCAGAGGTAGAAGGATATTGCTTCTCAAGTACAACCTTCTCTGACTGAGAAAAAAACTACAGTGCTATTTGTCAGCACTTTGAAATCTTCATATTATGAAAAGATGATAGAGAATGCAACAAAGAATTTCACCAACATGATGATCTCTGAAGAAATTATTGAGAGTGCCATCAAGAATGGTAAGTTAAAAGGAGGAAAAACTAAGAAGGCATCAGAAAAGAAAGAAACTAAAGCTCAAGCTGTGAGCTTTGATAGGTAACAATTCAGGGGTTATCAACTCTATCTACCCAAGGTTACTCTTCATACTATCTTGCTGTGAATAATGCCTCATCCTACCCATACCAGCTAGCTCCATAACCACCTTATTCATTCACATACTGATCAATTTTTAACCTTCAAGATCTTACATATAACCTTAACATTCAAACTCTTGTAAAACCCTAAATTCACCCTACTAACCCAGCAAGTGGTTTACGAGAGCAATGGATTACTTAAGAAAAACATGTATTTGATCCAATCCCCATGACTTATATGGAGTTATATCGAGAACTCTATAATAGCCACTTGATTGCCCCCAGCCGTGTGAAGCAGCTCAAGCCACCCTATCCTAAGTGGTATGATCCTATAGCTCACTGCGACTACCACTATGGAATTGCTGGCCATTCTACTAAAAATTACACTGCTTTAAAGCATAAGGTGTAACGGTTAATCAATGATGGTATGATAAGTTTTGATCAAAAAAGAGCAACAACACCTAATGTTAGTGGCAACCTATTACTAAATCATAATGCTCTAAGTGAAAATCAAGAACACATTGGTCAGAAATGGTCCGGAGAGTCACGATGAATTGAGGGGCAAGATGTCAATAAAAATTCTTCACCTGATCACATAAGGGGGATAATTTTGGAGAATGGAGATAAGGCTAATTGAAAGTTTCTTGTCATTTTAGGATTTTTTTTTAGAGTAATGTTAGGTTTCCTTTAGGCGGTAGGATTTCATTTGTTATCATTTCAATAAAAGGCAATTTAATGTATTTCATTACATTTTCTTCTTCATTCAACTACTGTTCCATGCTTTGTAACCTTTCATAACTTTTGTTCCCATTATTGAATTCTGAACGATGAATGTTTACGACAATGGTAGCAATAATTTTGAAATTTAATTTTGAGAACTCATTCACATTAATTTAAAGAGATTATTGGAGCAAAAAAAAAGTCAGCTACTAACAGATGTGAGATTAATATATCTTGAAGATAGGCAATTTTTTTTTTTACAAATCCATGAGCTTGTTTTTTCTCAATAGATGAGGTTCAAGAAAAGTATCCATATTGAGATGAAAAATAGCCATATTTCTTTTACCATTTGAAAAAACATTCATTGCTACCCTTTTGAGCCTACTGTGATTTTTTTTTCTAAAAAACCTTGACCAAGGATCACATTCCATACTATAGGATAATTTTTTTTTTTTAGAAAGAAAATAGTCTAAAAGATTTTTAAAAAATAAAGAAAAATGTCACAAATAATTTGGGGCAAAGAAATGAGAATCTTTTTATGAAGAATGAGATAAAAAATGGAAAAGTAGTGAAATGATATAGAGTGGGGCAAAATGTTAAGCTGGATCAAGTGATGATCCTTTGGTTTTGAACCCTTTAAACATATATATTGGGCCTATTTTATCCATTTCTTTCATTACCCCATACCATGGCCTACATTACAACCTTGAAAAGTCTATTTGGATCAAGTGTGAATGCTTGAATTGAATAATCATATGTTGGGCAAATGTGTGCTTATGATGGAATCATGCTATTGCCCTAAAGATTAATGTGTGAGAGATATCAACAATGGATGAAAGATGAGAAAAAAAATGGTGAAAGGTGAAAAAAAATGAAAATAAAAAGGGAAAATGAAAAAAAAAGAGAAAAAAAAGATGAAAGGAGGAAAAAGGAATACTCAAATTAAAAATCTGAAAGGGCAATTTAGGTAGACCAAATCTTTGAGCTGAAAGTTAGATGAACAGCTCAAATATATAGAAGGTCAATACATCTAAAGATCTTTCAAAGCTGGGGTAAAGTTTGATGAGCTCAAAATGATTTTGACAATCAATGGAATGAGTTTTTGAAAAAAAAATCTTGAATTAATGTTCAAAATTGTTTGAATATTCATTTGTCCCAATGTTATACATCCAACTTGTTTCTTTCCCTATTTGCTTTGGTACCAAGACTCATTTTCATTTTCTCAATACACATTTCGCTCTTTTGTTCTCACATCTCTAAAATGAATTGAGAAAATGCTTGATTGCATTGTATTTGTCAAGAATTGAAATGATAATAAATGAATGAATATGTGCTTAAAATAGTCTTGTATTCATTTGAAAAGAAATCCAAGATGACAAAAAAAAATGAAGAGATCGTATAAGACTAAGAAGGATGATTTGAAATAACACGCAGTGTGGTCAAATGATGAAAATGGTGATAGGTTGGCCAACAAATAAAGAGAATGCAAAAACTTGAAGAGGTGATATGACCAAGTGATGAATTGGTTGACATAACTTGCGAGTTATGAATGAATGATGAAAATAATATGGATCAGTGGATAAAGTGGTTAGGGTTGAGAAACCTATGAGTATAACCTAGTGACAGACGATGAAGTTTGTTCGGAATGGTTAATGTTGAGACACCTATGAGTAGTGACCCAGTGATGGTGGATGAAACTTGTTCTGAAATTTATTAGTGTTGAAAAGCCCATGAATGATGGTCAAGTGATGATCGATTGATGAAACTTATCCCAAAGTATTGAGAAACTGAACAAGGAATAAATACGAAATGGTAGAGTTTTGAGAGCCATATTACCACAATTATTTAGGATTTCATGACATTATTAATATCCGTATTATATGTATCATGTTGGCATCATTGCTTGAATAGTACATGCACATAATTTGATGAATTAAACTTTGTTTGGACATGCATGGCACTATGAGAATCTAGGTTATTGCATTTGCATCATGAAGAAGGCATTTGCATTTTTGGTCATAACATTCATTCATGCAAATTTTTGAGTCATTTGAAAAATAAATTGTGAATATTTTGATGAGAATTTTTGAGCACTCAAATGAAAATCTTTGAGTTTTAAAATGAGAATCTTTGAAGAGTGAAACCCTATAGTTCATCGAATATGAATCTTCGAACAAATGAAAACTTTTAAACTTTTGGATGTGAATCTCCAAAATACAAAGCTTCAACTTTTTGGATATGAATTTCTAATGTTTTAAATGAGAATCTTTAAACTTAGATGTGAAACTCTAAGTTTTATTGCATGTGAGCCTTTGAACTCAAATGAGAAGCTTTGAATTTTTAGATGTGAATCTCCAAAATTCAAATGAAAAGCTTTAGATTTTTGGATATGAATTCCAAAATGGGAACCTTTGAAAAGCCTTTAACTTTTGGATGTGAATCTCCAAAATTCAAATAAGGATATTTAAATGTTGGATGCGAGTCTTGCAAGTTGCAAATGCAAATCTCGAGATATTACAAATTTGAATGAAGCTGAAATTTTGAGAATAAATTTCAGTAAATTCTTACGAAGTTGAAAGATTCTTGCAAATCCGAACCTCTGAATGTTAAACTTAAATTGTGAATCCTTGAGTTCTCATTACAAAATTCCTTCTGTCACGATCTATAACTCCTTTGGACATGATTGTTAAGGAGCAATTTATTTTT
This sequence comes from Durio zibethinus, assembly GCF_002303985.1. The sequence continues at coordinate 10,778,035 of NW_019168481.1, read as the reverse complement.
TTCAAAGTTTCGTTGCCTCTGTTTAGAGGAGAAATTTACTTTTCAAAGTCATGGTGCCTTTATTTAGAGGAGCAATTTATTTTTCAAAGTCGTTGTGCCTCTGTTTAGATGAGCATTTATTTTTGAAGTCATGGTGCTTCTGCTTAGAGAATTTATTTATTTTTCAAAGTCGTTGAGCTTCTAATTATGAGAGCCATTTATTTTCAAGGTTGTGGAGCCTCTGTTTAGAGGAGTTTTGTTTATTTTTTCAAAGTCATAGACCCTTTACTTAGAGGAGCTTTGATAAAAAAAAAAGGGCAAAAAATGTCAAGTTGAATCTTGAATGGGTGTCTATGTCTTTGCACAATTCCTGTTTCACAGAAAATGTGCAAAGAGGGGCAGCTGTAGACACCCTATTTGGTCTGGGCCTAAGGCCATTGGGCCTGGTCTAATAGGGTTTGGGCTTAAGCCTATTGGGTCTGATTCAGGATCCAATTAGCAAGCCCAATTGGCTTTTATTTTTATTTTTATTATTTGTCTATTTATTAATATATATTTTATTTTTATTTTTTTATCTATTAATATTTTTTATTTATCTATTTTTATTTATTATTATTATTTATCTAATTATTTTTTGTTATCTATTAATATATTTATCTTTTTATTTTGATTAATTTTTGGTTAAGAATATGATAAAAAAATTGGAATGAATTTGGCCGTGATTTGAGAATTGATAGAGTTGAGATTGGATTCAAAGATTGAATCCAAATTTCAGAAGGAGTTAGGATTGATCAGAAACTCTTTTGATCAATCCCTATAAATAGGTCCATAAATCACACACTGATAGAGAAAAAAAAAGAAAACAGAGAGGTGTAACATAAGCAAAAAGTGTCTAAAGGCAGTATAGGATTTTTAGAAGTTTTTTTTTTAATTTTTGGAGTTTTTTTTCTAGAAAATTTTTGAAATCCGACAAAATTTTTCGGTGAATTTTAAATTTTTCGACGAGTTTTTCGACCATATTTGAAGATTTTGGTGGCTTTTTTCAGATTTCGATAGGAATTCAATCGGAATCTAAAATTGTTTAGAGAAAAGGAGAAGAAAAGAAGGGAAGAGAGAGAAGGGGAGAAGGGAATTCTGAAAAAAATCGATCTTCAGCCTTATATACCCTCCCTAAAATGACGTCGTTTTTGCGTCAGTAAACCCACAGGATCCGCGTGTTTTGTCAAGATCCAACCCGACTCGTAGCACACCATTTCTTCTCCTGGGTTCCAGTCGAGCCGAGCTGAGATCCCGAGCCGCGTATCTGAGCCGTGATTTTTGTCTTGAGTCGAGCCGTATCCCAAACTTGAGCCGAGCCGTTTTCGGATTTTTGGTATTTATTTATTTATTTTATTTGTTTGACTTGTTTTTTTTTTAATTTTAACAAAATAAAATAAAATAATAAAAATAAAAATTTGGGAATAAATATTAATTATCTAATGATGGAATTTATAAAAATTTCAAATGAAAATTTTTATAAAATTTCTAGGTGAGAAATTTTGTCTAGATTTGTCCCAAATGGTGGAATAGTATAGAAAAAATTTCAATAACAATAATTAATATTTATTTAAAAAAAATAAAAACATAAAAGCATAAAAATATGAAAATTTTTTGGAATTCAATACAAATTACCCAAAGATGAGATTTTTAGAAATTTCAAATAATAAATTCATAAGAAATCTCTAGGTTAAAAATTTCCTCTAAATTTGACCCAAATTGTGGAATGATTTAGATGAAATTTCAATACAAGTAATTTTATTCTTTTCCACATAAAATTTTGGATTGAAAATATTTGATAATTATCTAAAGATGAGATTCTTAGAAATTTCAAATGGTAAATTTTTAAGAAATCTCTAAGTGAGAAAATTTCTCTAAATTTGACCCAAATTGTGGAATAATTTAGATGAAATTTCAATAAAAATAATTGTCATATTATTTTCTTTCCAAGGAAAAAAGAGAAAAAGGAAATTTTTAAATAGACCCAAATGGTGGAAATTTTAGAAATTCAAAAGAAAAAATATTTCTAATTTAGCCCAAATGGTGGAATAATTAGATTTATTTCCAATAAAAAATATTTTTCCAACGACAGATCCTCTTCAAGAAATCAAATGGCATTCTTGAATACTCTTGAGGTGAGAAAGTATTTTTTAAGAGTTCTACCAGATTGATGGAGAATCTTAAAAATTATTTTTAATATTGAACATAAAATTTGAAACCATTAGACTCCAAACCTTAGGATAAATTTGAAATAATATGGTACCATCCTTGTGATGGGCTTGTGGGGATGCTATAACCTTCCCCACATGTAATCGAATTTCGAACCCTGTTCTGGTTAGTAGATTCGAACCTATCCTTTTAGGGATCCTTAGTTAAGCTTAAGAGTTCCTTAAAAGGATAGATTCTCGAGGTGACCAATCACACATAATAAAAGATTGATGGCGACTCCATTCATTTGTTAAATCTAGCTATAGATTTTCGAATCTATATGTTATGACAATTATGATATGGATATATATATATAATTCAACATTTTTTTTATCAAATTTGACATGGCAATTTTATTATTATTAAGTAGTTGATTATGTGTCATATCTTAATTTATCAAGTGTATAATTGATATGGTAAAAAAGATTTAGATAATAAATTTTCATTATTTCACAAAACATAAATAAATAAATGTTGAGAATGTGGGGTTTAGCCCTCTTTTTTTGGACTAATTAAAGGCCATTGGCCTTTTTGTTTTATACAACCCTAAAAGCCTTATGTTTAATGAAAAAATGGGGCTATTGTTCAATGGCACGAGGAAAGGGTGAGCGGCACAAAAACAAAAAAAAAAAAGCCAAAAAAAAAAAAGGAAAAAGAAAAGGAGAGCTTGCAAGTTTGATCAATAGGTTGAATAAAGGTCGATCTATGGCTCGATTGAATTGAAATTTTGTCAGCACGTTAACTACTCAATGTTTTACATTTTGAACAGTAGAGATTAGGTTGGAAACTCTTTAAAAATAAATTTAAAGTGTATTTATTGAGTCATCTATTTAGTGATACCTTTTCAATTATCTCTTATTTGTTGTTTAGCTTTAGTTTCAACAAGAAGAGAACATTGTATATCTATTATTTGATAGTGAAGATTTTTTTACTAGTCCGTGATTTTTTTCTATAAACTAGAGAGTTTTCTATGTAAATCTTGGTGTGTTTTATTTTTCCTATATTATTGATTATTATCTGTTTCTTGTGAATTTATTACAATATATAGCTTATGCATTATTGTGCTGGTTTAAGCCCAACAAGTAGTATCAGAGCTAGGGTTATTTTTGAGACATTGATGTAGTAGCAACCCATGATAGAAGTAAATTCTGTTTGAGATCATAAAAGGTGATACAGGTTCCATGATACAATTGATATCATTAAATTATTTAATTTGAAGGCTAATGATAGAGGATCATTTATATTAAAAAGATTTGTATGAACCGGTATTAGATGATTTGACTAAACCAACAAATATGAAATATGGAAGCAAGAAGAAGCTAAGTAAAAAGACGCTAGTCACAATTAAACAATGGGTTGATATTAGCATATTTCATCATGTAGCGTAGAAGATAAATGCATACACTGTTTAGGAAAAATTAGTAACATTGTATTAGAAAATGACAAGCATGAATAAAGTTATGCTTGTTAAAAAGCTTGTAACTTTACACTACAATGATGGACAATCGATTACAAAGTACTTGAGTGATTTTTAAGATATATTTAATCAAAAAACTACTATGGAGCTTAAAATAGATAATGAAATAAAAACTTTTTTTCTTTTGGGTTTATTGTCAGATAGTTGGATTACTGTAGTTGTGACTGTTCTTAATTTAGCTCTTGACTACAATGTGATATTGGAGATAGTAAAGGCAATATGTTTAATTAAAAAGCAAGGCAAAAAGATTCAAATATAGAGAATAGGGGTAGAATTGTTGACAAAGGATAGAATTCGAAAAGCCGTAGCAAGTACAAATATAGATTAAAGTCTAGAAATAAAATAAAGTGTTACCATTGTGGTAAACCTAATCACATAAAATGAAAATGCAAAAATCTTGAAGTAAGAGCAGAAAAATGAGAAAAGAAAGAGTTTAGATGATAACAATATTATAGCAGTGGATTTAGATAATAATAGTTCAATTACTTTAATTTGTACACATGATGATTGTAATCGTATTGGTAAAACCAGCATTGAATGGATAATTGACATAGTAACAGCATATCATTATGTTTCTAAGAAGAAGTTGTTTAAAACTTACAAAAGAAGAGACTTTGTTACACCAAGATGGAAAATAAAAGTGTATCGCAAATTGTTGAGATTGATGATATTATTGTATAAACTAATGCGGGCTATATGTTAACTTTGAGGGATATCAAACACATTTTGAATATTAGAACAAACTTATTATGATTAATGTCTTTGATAAGGAAGGATATGAGAGTTAGCAAAAAAATGAGCAGTGAAAATTTATTAAAGGATTTATGATAGTTATATGAGAAAAATTATACTGCATAATGTATAAAACATAAATGCAATTGAATGGCAATTAGATAATGCCATTGAGGATAATACTTCAGCAAATCTGTGGCACAAAAGGTTGGCACACATGAGCAAGAAAGTGTTACAAATTTTGGTATGGCAGTCCTTTATTTATTTGACCAAAGATATGTTTCTCAATTAATGTGATCGTTGTTTGCATGACAAATATCGTAAAATTTCTTTTCGTAAAAGTTCTCAAAGGAAATAATAGATTAGAATTGATTCATTTTGATATATGTGGTTCTATTTAGGTTGAGTCACTAAGTGGTAACAGGTATTTTGTTACTTTTATTAATGATGCTTCATATAAGACTTAGTTGTTATGCTGAAAAATAAAAGTCAAATGCTGTAGCATTTTCAAAAATTCCATGCCATAGTGGAAAGAATGATAGGGTTAACTTTGAAGTATATTCAGACTAATAATGATGGAGAATACACATTCAAAAACTTTGAATAATATTGTTCAAAGCATAAAATCAAGTATGAGATGATAAAACCTAGAACACCATTGCATAATAATGTAGCTAAAAGAATGAACCTCACAATTGTGAAAAAAGTCAGATGTATGCTAAGGATCCCAAAATTACTAAAGCCATTTTAGGGTGAAGTAGTCAACATAGCTTACTATTTGATTAATAGATCACCATTAATTTCTTTGGGCTTTAACATTCTAAAAAGAGTATGGACAGGAAAAGATGCTTCATACTTTCACTTAAAGATTTTCAAGTGTAAAGCATTTATACATGTGTCAAAAAATCAATAGTCAAAGCTTAACAATAAAGCCACATAGTGTATATTTGTCATATATTATGATAAAAAATTTGACTACAGGTTATGGGATCTAATGAAAAAAAAGATAATAAGAAATGTGGTCTTCCATAAAAAAAGGAACTATAGCACGCCTTAAGAAGAGTGTGAAAACTACATAAATTACTTTTAAGTGTAATATTACAACACCAATAAGTGTTTCACCTAGAAAAGCCATAGATAGAGAAAATGAGCAAAAGATAAAACTTAGCGATATGAATGAGCTAGCCAAAATTAATGATGAGCTAAATACAATTAGTTTTAAAAATGAAAAATAGTTTTCTCCATCAAAAATGTTGAACAGGGTAAGCCATCCTCTCTACCAAAAAGTATTAGCTAAGAGGAGCTACTTTCAGCATCAAGTAATGTATAATCTCAAATTTAAAAAATCTAACAAAAAGCATCAACCATCCACCAGGTTTTTAAGTTCAAATCTTATTTTTATTACCAATGAAAGGGAGCCAAAAAGCTTTTAAGATGTATAAACTACTCCAGATAGAGAGCATTGGTTAAAAGTAATGAAAAAAATGATTACATTATAAAATATGGTACATATAATCTTGCTAAACTTTAAAAAATGAGAAGGCTATTAAAGAATAAATGGGTGTTCAATATAAAAAAAGATAGTGATAAATTAGTGAAGTACAAAGCTCAATTGGTGGTGAAAGATTTTTCTCAAGAACTCAACATCAATTTTGATGAGATCTTTTCTTTAGTTGTAAAAATGAGTTCCATTTGAATGGCATTTGGATTAATAGCTAGTTTGAATCTTGAGTTTAAACAATTTTATGTCAATATTGCATTCTTGCATAGTGGTTTGCAAGAGGTGATTTATATAAATCAACCTAAGGGTTTTTAAGTGAAAAAGAAAGAGCACTTAGTTTGCAAATTGAAAAAAAAGCTTGTATGGCTTGAAACAAGCTTCGTGGCAGTGGTGTAAAAAGTTTAATTCTTTTATAATAAGTCATACTTATTAAAAAATGAAAACGAAACCTTATGTGTAAGTCAAAAAATTCTCTAATGGTAACTTTATTATTTTTTTATTATATATTGATGATATGTTGATTGTGAGATAAGATGCTGGTATTGTTTGTAAGTTGAAAGAATAACTGTCTAAGTCTTTTGACATAAAAGATTTAGGTCCAATAAAGCAGATTCTTGTTATGGATATTATCTGGGATAGAAAAGCTGGAAAGCTATGGTTGTCACCAGAAAAGTATGTTAAACGGGTCCTTATTAAATTCAACATCCAGAATACTAAATTAGTTAGACTCTATTTGCCAATCATTTTCATCTGAGTAAAAAATCTTTTTTGATGACTAAGAAAGAGTAACTAGCTATATCTAGTATTTATTATTTTTTTGTTGGTTATTTAATGTATCTTATGGTTTGCACATGACCTAAAATTGCTCATATAATTGGTATAGTGAGGAGATTTCTTTCTAATCCGAAAAAAATTCACTAGGAAATGATGAAATGGATCTTCAAATATTTGAAGGGTATTTTAAAAATATACCTGAGTTATAGAACTACACAACTAATTCTAGAAAGGTTTATTAATGCTAACATAATCTTGATGGTAGAAAATCTATTTTAGGATATTTGTTTACTTTTGTAGGAAGAACTGTGTCTTGGTAGTCTAAATTATAGATGTGCATTGCCTTATCAACTACAAATATTGAATATATTGCAGCAATCGAAGCAAGTAAAGAAATGCTTTGGATGAAATATTTTCTTCTTAAATTGGGGTTGAATAAGAAAGAGTATGTGGTATTTTGTGATATCCAGAGTGTTTTAGATTTGAGTAAGAATACCATGTACCATGCTAGAACAAAACACATTGATGTTAGATGTCATTAGTTATGTTCGGTGATTGAAAAGTAGCAGATGTAGTTGAGAAAAAGTCCGTACTAATTAGAGTGCAATAAATATGTTGACTAAGACATTTTTTAGGAAAAAGCTTAAGCTATATAGTAACTTGGCCAGAATGGATTATTTGGCCAAGATAAGTTCTAAATGAAACTATTAAGGTAATAAATCTCCTCCTAATAGGGCTAGAAGGGAAGATTGTTAAGAACGTGAGGTCCAACCTCATTCCTTTGGACCAATTAAAGGCCATAGGCCTTTTGTTTTATGCAACCCTACAAGCTTTACATTTAATGAAAAAGTGGGGCTATTATTAAATGGCATGAGAAAAGGTTGAATGGTACGAAAACCAAGAGAAAAAGAGAAACTAAAAGAGAAAGAGAGAAAAGGGAAAATTAGAAGAGAGAGTTACAAGTTTGAACGATGAGTTGAACGAAGGTTGATTTGTGATTAGATTGAGTTGAAATTTTGTCAGCACGTTCACGACTTAGTTTTTTATATTTTAAATGGTGGAAATTGGGTTTAAAACTCTTTAAGAACGAATACAAATTGTATTTGCTGAGTTACCTATTTAATAAAATTTCTTTAATTATCTATCTAATTGTTTTTTAGCTCTAGTTTTAGTTATAGCAGAACTTTATATATTTATTATTTGATTGTAAAGATTTTTTTGGTAGTCGTGATTTTTTTTTCTTCTATATTGAAAGATTTTTCATATAAATTTTAGTATACTTTATTTTTTTTGCATTTTTTATTATTGATTATTGTTTGTTTGTTGTAAATTTATTGTAATATATTACTTCTATATTATCGTGTTTGTCACTTCAGGCTCAATAATAAAATGAAAATATGGTCATTGTTAAATGACTAAACTAATATAGGATACATTTAACATGTCAAATTCTAGTTGGTTTTTATAATTAAGAGTGAGTTAAATAAAGTTGACTAGAATTTGAAAAATTATTTGATTTGTTTAAAGGCGATGTAATTGAATTTAATAAAAAAAAAAAAACAATAATCTAAGCGCAGCCAATCCAAATCTAAAATAATTCAAAAAGATAAATTAATTCGTCATCCATCTTTAGATAGGTGTAATTTTAACACTACTAATCTAAAAATAAATCAAATATATCATAATCTCCGGATAGGTGTAATTTTAACATTATATTTTTTATTTGGTTAAAAAAATAGTAACCATTAACTCTTGACCGTTTTGAACAAATCCATTTTAAAGTTGGATTATAAAGTTGGTCAGTCATCCTAAATAAAGTGATAGATTTGAAACTTATTCTTGAAAAAATAATTAGAGGAACGAAATTGAAAATACTGCCAAGTAAAAGAATTCATCACCATTTTCAATGCCTTTGATAGAGATAACATGAGATTCTACCCCATCAGTATTTCAGGGCTGATTGCAGAATACATGAATACAAATTATAGAAACACCTTTACAGCAGAGATAGATTTCAAAACAAATAAATTCAAAGATGCCAACAACATAAAAATTAATCACCCAAAAACGACACAAACAAATGAAGCAAACTGAATAGAAAATGTTAGTTTATAACCAAAGATAACTATTTATCCTATTGGATCACATTGTTTAAAGTTTGTGGTTTCTTCTTGCTTTGCCTTGCTAATGGAAGAGATATTTGGATGAACCCAAACTTTCTCCTCTGCGTGAAATACTGCTTTGGATCATCTCCACGATCTTCTTGATCAGGTTTTGGTGGAAATGTCAGATCTTCCCTTAGTTCATGAAGCATTTGGCTCAAAGCTACCTTTTGCCTTTCAGTACTATGGCCTTCATTAGGCCTTCTTACAACACATTCTCCAGGAGAAACTTGTTTGCTGCTCAAGATATCCCTCATTGACACTGTTGGCCTTAGAACAGGCTTTGGTTCATCATCCACTGTGGGGTTTTGCTTGTTCATCAGATCATATAGCGGTGATCGTGGAAGATGCTGATGCTGGTGCTGATGATGATGAGGGTGAGGATGAGGTGGATGGAAATTGTTGATCTTGGAGGCATTGCACACTACCCTTTTTTTCTGTTCTTGCTCTGGAATCCATCTCCTAAGAACCTCTTCAGCATCAAGTTGCTTTCTATTTGCAATTTCCAATCTAGTAAGAGCCTCTTCCAACACTTCTTTACTACGTTTAACTTCTTCTGAAGCTTCCTCCAACTTCCTCAGGATTGTGACTTTGGAGAGACTTGCTTCAGCAAATTTGTGCATTGCATGAATTACTTTCCTGTTTGAAACCTCTTCTGCCCTTTGAGCTTGCGGGGTTCGAGGAGATGGCTCCGGCTCTGGCAAGGAAAAATCTGATGAGTTCTCATTGCTTGACAAACCCTTCATTCCAGTAAGGGCATTCATTTCAATAAGAGCAAGAGCCTCTGCTGCTCTGGCTGCTTCCTCCATCTTCTTGGCTGCAACCCACCTCATTTCAGCAGTTTTTATGCAGGGCTTGTTCTGTTCATTCCCTGGCAGTGGCAATCCTCTTGAAATTTCAGTTTTTGCAGGATCAACCATTTTCTTAAACTGCTCAGGCATGGAATTGTTGTGAAAAGGCTGCCTTAAAATGGTTGAAGAATTCTCAGAATTTCCATGATTTGCTTCCACATTGTTGGCAATCTGTGGCTTCACCCTCACTCGTTTTAGCTCCTCTTCTAGATATGCCACCCCTGCAAACTTACAAGTTAGCCTCTCACGGGTCTTTTCAAGTAAAGTTTTCTCTTTCTTCATTTTCTTATTTAGAGACTCAACAGAAGTTTGAATCATCCCAAGATTATTGATAGTTTTACCAAGGTTCAATTTTGCTTGTTTCAACTCCATCAAGATCAAATCAGGAGATGAAACTGGGCAGTACGGGCTTGAACTCCCAATTCTGATCTGTTCATAATGGTCCTTGTTCATTTCTTTGATACCTGTAGCTGGCATCTGCTCATCTGAATTCAATTCTGGAGTACTGGTCATGCATTTCAAAGCTTCATTTTGCAACTGTCTTTTTAACTCTTCCACAATCCTTTTTGTAGTTCCAAGTTCTTCAAGCACGTCAAGGGTCTCCAATTCTTTCACAATCAGATCCTTCTCCAGCTCTGCTGCTTGTTCCTCCACTTTTTTTATGTCAAACTCTTCAATTCCATGCTGTTCATAACGAATTCTCTAATCATCAGAAATACATTAACAAGAAATATATGCAAAATTAGGAATAAACGCTACATGCAAATTGCAAACTAAGATTATGAAACAGGTCGAAGTTTCATGATTTCCCCTGCTTCTTATAGCATCTAAATCCGAAAGTTATGAGGAGCTGACATCTCAAGTAATCTCTGCGACTATGCCATTTCCAAACCAACTATAAAATCTACAATTTACAAAAACATGAAAGAAAAATATAAATTAAAATTATATGAAATCGAGGGAAGAATATACTAAACAAGTAGACAACAAGATTCAGCCTTCAGGATTATCATAAAACAGAGTTACATAATTCAAAAACATGAAAAAAATAATAAATTAAGATAAGAAATCATGACAAGAATACTAGAGCAGAATTACAGTAAAAACACAATTCTCTTAACCAAATTTTAAGTTTAAAAAAGACTCCATGTCAGTGGCACAGTTACAAAGAAATCACGATTTGTTTTTGTTTTTTTCTTCCTTCATAAATTAAACTACAAAAGAACATATTAAAACTATATATTTTGGGACTGCATGCATGTTTTCCATTAAGAAAAACTACACAACAAAATAAAGAATACCTTTCTTACATCATAGCCAGACCAAAAGCAGAAATTAAAATACTTACACATGCCTCCCCAAATTTGTTTAATGGCACCCAAGGACCGCTGCCACCAAACCTGGTCACAGCCTCCTTAACGGACCCGAAAGGTGGTGAGGTATCAATCTCAGCCCTCAAACTCACCCTTCTTATTCCCAAGTTCGAGTCCCCGTCCGGCACAAGACATGTCTCGTTGCAAAACTCGAAATTCTCGAAGCCAGACTTGGGCCTCACCTCCTGAATCCCGGGTGTTCCTGGAACCCCTTCCATGGGGGAGTCTTGAGGTTCTGCTGCCATTGCATATGCACACAAATTAAGCTTAGAAGAGTTAACAATAATGTGAAAATATTAATGTGAATGTGAGTGTAAAGCAAAAAGAAAGGTCTCCTTTTTAAAGGGTGTGCAATTTTAGCTTTAAAGATGAAAAAGAGAGAAAACAAAAAACTACATTATAAGAAATCAAGAATTCTAGAGCGAGTTTGTTATGATTGTGTCCATAGTCCCACTAGGTGAAAGAGAGAGAAAAGGTGGCAAATTGATTCTCTTTTTCTTCTTTTGTGATTCAGTGAGGTTGAATGTTGAAGTTTTGTGACGTGTTTGATTGCTATTGGTTGTCGGGATGCTGACTCAGAGTTTGTGGCTAAGGGTTTTGAGTTTTGGCCAATAATATTTTGACACATCAGCATGTACCATGAGATTGGATTTGCATGTTAGGGTTGATTTATCTATGGTTTTGGCCGTTGATTGCGGTTTTAAGGAAAGGTATATTGGGAATTGCAGTTTGTTAAGGCTTTATGAGAATGACAGGCTGGGTCTAATCAAATCAAGGAAGTAAACGACGACGTTGGCGTAAAGTTGAAGATAATGATGTATGTTGACATTTGACAAAATGTCATAAATAATATTTCTAAAACAAATTTCTTACATATATTAATTATATTATCCATAGTTGAGAACAGTGTTCGAGTTAATATCTCTTGACCACAACCTTATGATTATATCTAAGAGTCAAATTATTTGTACAATTTGAAAATTTGTTTAAATTTTGAAAGAATTTAACAAAAAAATTAAATTTTGTTAAATAAATTTGATCATAATTTTAAATTTGATTAAATTTTGAATCAAAATTTAAATAAAAAAATTAAAATATAAATTCAGCTCAAATAAAATATATAATTAAAATATTATAATTATATATAAATTTTTTATTTTTTGAATTTTTATTAAATAAATAAAATTTAACAATTGGATTTGACATTTATTTTTTAATTTAAATCAAACTTAAAATTTTGTTGTTTTATATATAACTTAAGTTGATCATGATAATCAAACATTAATCATTCAATATAATGTTAAAATATATGTTCATATCATGATAAAATTATATCCGTTCAACTATGAGTGATAAATTAATTTTTTTTAAGAGTCATGAATCTAAATTTCATCTGAAACAAAAAATAAAAAGGTTTTTAAAATAAAATTTAAATTCCACCTCAAACATAAATCAAAGAGGGGAGAAGTGAGGCGACGAAGGAAGGAAGCCTCCATCTTTAAAGTGATGGAAATGCATGAAGCAGGCCAGGCCTAAAGTGAAAAAGGACATGTTTGGTTGGGTCACTTTCCATCCCATCATTCCTCATCATCATTAAGCTAACTAGCAGCTAATCCTTCCAAAAACTTGCATCTATTTTTTCATCAGTAGCCACCTAATTATGTCTGGTTTTCATACCTTAAATATGTAAAACGGTTATTGCACTAGTGACCAAATTAAGAGGTGAAACGGAGAACAAATTTTGATTCCTTTGGAAGATTTTTTTCTTGCAAAAAAAGAAATAATAATAAAAAAATTCAATTTAATTGACACAAATAAAAGAAAACACCTTTAGAGATAGAATTTTTTATTTATCTCTATTTCATTCGTATATATGGCTTTCATTTTTTTAAACAGCTGTGAGTGCATTAATCTTGAGATAATTTAAAATAAATAATAATAAGAGGCAACTGAATTTTAAAAAAAATATCAATTGTAATTATTGTATAACGATTAATTAATTACAATTTAAATTTATGTAAAATCTATCAAAATATTATTGAAAAACCTACGTATATAAGTGATGGGTCCTATAATTATTTGTTGTGATTAAATTAGTTTGCTAGGGTACTTTGACTATGTGATTGATGGGAGAATTTAACCAAAGTCTATGAAGCTAATGTGTAAATTTACCTCATAATTCAAAGTAATCCTAATCAATCTTTTATATATACACAAGAAATAAAATGATTCAAATTTGAAATCTTTATTGAGATGTCTCAAATTTAAAATCTTTTTCTCCTTAGCTACTCTAATTCGTCATTTATAACATATGGAAAGAATCAGTCAAACCTCGGTTAAAAAAGCAAGGAAAAAAAAAGTTTCTTTAGACCAAAACGTACGCTAATCAGTTGCCCTTTTAGGTTTGTTGCCCATGATCTAGACTTTCCCATAAAATCTGGTCTGCAATTCAACAAAACAAAAAAGGAAAATTGATCATGTAGAAAATACTATTATTGTACATTTAATTACAAAACTAAAATAAACAAAGGCAAGGGAGAAAAGCAAGTGATTCAAGGGTCTCCTTCTTCTCCCATGGAATCCGCAGTAAGACGCGGAAACAAGATTAATTCATGTCCCAATCTTAAATTTCTCCTAGACATAAAAAAGTTATTGTTGAAATATCCTCGTATTTCATTTGTTGTTATATTTAGTAATTCATGTATTTATATAGTATGAAATATAAAAATTATAATATTATAATTAATATTTATATATTAAACATAAAATATATTTTTTATTTTTACCAAATTTATATATAATTTATATTAATTTTAATCTTATTGTTTTTATTTTCTAATATCATTTTTTATCATATCAATTGAATTTTACCTTAAATGATTTAATTAGCAAAATTAAAGTTTAGTTGGTTATTACATTGGTACTAAGATACGGTTGGATGAAGCAATACATTATAACGGACAGAGGCAATTTTAGAAATGTATGGAGGTGTTGGTATATGCTAAACCTAAGGAATCAGATGTCACCCCAAATGAATAAGACGTGTTATATGTAAAACATGCTGCACGTTTCAATTTGTTTCACAAAAAATTAAATACGATTTGACTTGATGAAAAATACATATATCTCAAACTCAACAGATCCAATTCAAATCCTTTTCTCCTTATTAATAAAAAGAGTGTTTTAAAATCCTTCTCTTTATGATAAAAATAGCTACCAATAAATTGGATTATTGAGGCTAAATATGGGTTTGCTTTTTCTTAGCCGCTCAAATATTCATTAATGTTAGGTATCCTATAGCTTGATGATAGCTATGTATACGCAACTATCGATCTTGAAAACAGATAAAACCCAAATTGTTGTATCACAAAAATTAATTCCACTGTATTTTCAATGACATTAATTAACCTTGGTGGTTCTAATTGTTTTTCTATAGCAATCAGACAGACAGCCCTCAATTGCTTTATGTGAACCAAATAAAACATGCATTTACCGGGCCTTAATATTTTAAAATGTATATACATTTTTTACAAAATTGCATGTTTTACCGTCGAAACCGAGTTTTTTAATTTCGCAAATAAATTTGATTTTGGTATATATATATAATCATTCAATTGACAGAATTAATATGGCAAATGTGTGTGTTAACTATTTTAATCTTTTTATTTAAGTGTACAAATAAACTATATATAGATCAGTGACAATTCAATTTTTTTTCCTTGTAAAACTGAATTTATTAGTTAAAGGGAATTCGTGTTTGAAATCTAAACCATTTCATTGGAAGGTTAATCAATCTATAAGCCATTTTTTCAAAGCTAGCATCTATCTATCTATATTTCACCCAAACCAAAAGCTTTTGATTGAATCGTTGGCTACGGCAACTTTCTCATTTATTACGCTTTTGCTCACCCGTACGTAATCAAACTTCCTCAACGCTCAACTGCTTTTCCTCGTTCAGATTATTATGGACGGTCCACATTAACCCACATCAATATTCCTCATCAATGATTCAGATTCTTCCAAAAAAATTACTATTAAGGTATAGCTACCATATTAAATTTCCCAGTCAGTCTTAGCCACCGCAGATCTGTTCCTCTTAGTAGATTTCATATCAATTAGATTATTAATCCCCTAGATACAAATTAATTGAATCAAGTCCCAGTCATTCCAAAGCTCTTGCTACAATTTTTTTTTCTTTTGTTTGATAAAAAGATGAAGGCGTCCCTAATTTGAACCTAATTCATTCTTCAAATGATCTTAAAAATGCACTTCCACACATCAACATGATACATTAAAAAATAATTAATTTACTTTGGTATTCTCTATTTTGATACAAATCTTAATGAAGCAAGAGTTTTAAAAATAAATGAAAGATATCAATATATATATATATATATATATATATATATGCATGAGCCTTAATTATATGCCCACTAGACTAGACTTAAACAAGTCATTTGGCCTTGAAATACTCTATTCTGATCTTTGTCAGGCTTCAACTTCGGATCTTAAGCCCCCTTTAAAAATTAGAGATCTACTTAGTGTGGCTGACACTCTTCCGAAAAAACAATTAACACCCACAATCAGTTTCCAAAATGTTGAGTGACAGTAGTAACCTTGAGCTGCAGCCTCAGAAAGGTCTCCAAATCAAGCAAGATGACAAGTTCTTCTCCAGGCTGATGTCGAAGGAAACTTCCATGGCTAATTCTTCTTGCAGGGTCTATTATGGAGGAGCTTCGAGTGCTGTTCCATTCATGTGGGAGTCACAGCCTGGAACACCCAAACATCCTTCTTGTGACACTACTCTCCCTCCTCTAACTCCCCCTCCTTCATATCATTCCTCATTCAAGTCAAAATCCAAGAAGAAAAAGAGCATGAAACCAACCCTTTGGAGCTCCATCTTTCCCAGGCTAATTACTCCCAGGAAAAACCATGCTTCTCCATCTTCGTCATGGTCTTTTACATCATCTTCATCGTCTTTATCGTCACGGTCATCATTGTATGGTTCTTGTTCTTCCCTATCAGCTAATTCTTCCTTGAATCGAAAGTTATTTCAGAGCCGAAGGAGCTATTTTTCATGTTCAAGATCACCTGTTCATAACTACATGGTTGATGATGATGAGGAAGGCCTGGGATCACCGACTTCGACACTGTGTTTTGGAGTTAAACGAAGGAATCTGAATGAGTTTAGAGGATGTCAGTCAATGATAAACATGAAGAAGACATTGCTATCAATTGTTAGCCATGGCTCAGGCCATCAAGGTACTACTGCCTAGAGAGATTAATTAATTAATTTCTATTACTTTGAAATGTTATTAATTAGTTGATTTTCCTTCTTTTTTTCATCTTTTGCTTTTTGGTGTTTTTGTAGAGAGATGCAATTCCTTCTAGTGTTTGCCTCCACTGCAGACATGGTTGTTGTGTTTGGGCTATCAAATTTTCATTATTGAACAATTTGTTCAACTCGTCATAATCCAATTAATGCATGCTATTGTGAAAAACAAAAAGAAAAATTTAGTATCTATAAGAAGTACTTATGATGTTTATGTAACTTTTATATTAAGTATTTCAATGAAATACCTATTAATGCATTGTAATAATAATAAAAAAAAAACCTTTATCTCATTGCAAGTTTAATCATTTTTAAAAATTTTTTCTCTTATTTCTGTATTATATATTTTCGGAATTTTTCTTTAAAAAATATTTCCCACACTCTTCTCCTAACTTCCATGGCTGTTCACATCAAGATGCTTTGGAAGAAAGTTATGAAATTATGAAGCATATACGGAGTGAGGGTGGGTTGGCCATTAAAGAAAGCTAATGGCATTAAATGACCATGTGGGAAGCATTAATTCACTGTAGCCTCGCCTTCACAGTCTGCTTTTCACGCACTAGCAGAAATGAATAAAAAATAGGAATGGTGAAGTATCCTTCAACACCAGTTTGAATATCTTTGTTTCTTTTTCAGCCCCTTTGCTCAGGTCAGGGAAAGAATTTCTGGGAGAGCGCAAGGAGCGGGTGGGAATTGAACATAACCTAAGAATAATAGTTGAGTTGATTGCAGAGACAGATTCATATATATATATATATATATATATATATATATATCCATGAGGATCTCAAAAATGAGCATCTCAAAAAATTAAAAAAATTCAAAGGAAAGTTTTTTTTTGAATACCTTCAAAAATGTTCTCTAAACACTTTTTTTATCGCTAAAATTAATAAATTCTTCCACAACTTTTTATATATTATAAATGAATTCCTTAAAAAAAATCAAGAACCCACCATTAATTAATTGTTACCTGACTAATAGTAATTGGACTCTCATGAGAAAAGGAAATTAAAGAAAACTCCAAATGACAAGAAACAAACTTACTAACAACTTCTTATAGCTAAATAATTTTTGTTTTGAAATATATAGAGAGGAAAGAGAGGATTCGAACTCATGGTATTCGAATTCAAATTTTCTGTTAGTATAATCCTTGAAAGCATATTAGAAATTTATATAATTAAGGATGGCAATCCAATCCATTTTTAATAGATTCCGATCTGATCTATTTTTAAAAATTTTTTTTTAAATCGAATTTTGGATCAAATCGGGTTAAGTAATAGTAAAAAAATTCGATGTTGGATTTTACACAAATTCATCAAGACTCAACCCGGTTTATATATAAAAAATTAAATTTTAATTATTTATTTAATTTTATATTTATATATATTTAATTCTATATTTACATTAAAAATATTTTTTATATTAAAAAATATTTTATTAATTTCGAATCGAATAAAGTTTGGGTATAAAAAAATTTTAAAAAATCATTGAATCGGATCGAATTTGAGTATTATGGATATAAAATCGAATCGAGTTTAAGGTGAGTAAAAATTTATCTTGATTAGACCCATTGCCAACCCTATCTATAATATAGTAAGTTCATAAAAATTTAAGTACCACAACAATTTAAATTTGAATTAGTTTATTTATTGTGATCTCTAAATGAATGCTTAAGTTTCAGTTCATCCTTAAAAAAAAAATTGTCCACAAACTCTGTCAGTCAACTTCACAATCTTCTTCATCAATGTCAGCTTTGTTTACTTTATTTTTTGTCCAAAAAATGTTTTGTCCACTTAAAATGAGTGGATAAAAGGACGATTAATAGCAAAAAGAAACTATTTCTTTTTTTTTTTTTAATAAAAATTCATTAGACATGATAGATCTTAATAGTTATTTTTTTTCCTTGAAATTTTTATGTGTACATCGTCTCTTGTTTTTTCCCTTTTCTCCTTCTTTTCATATTGTATTTTTGCCTTAAGAAATATGTTTGTCGATTTGATTAAGGGTGTAATATTGTAAATGAGCTATATATATATATATATTTGAAAGGTAAAAAAAAAAAAAAATTTCTATTAATGGAAGATTGAATACAAACTTTCCAACAGCCTTGACAGCATAAATGAGCTATACTGATATTACGGTATGAATATTTCTTAATTACTTAAGCTCATTAATTATTTTCATCAAACTTAAGTTTTAAGGATGCAGGAGCTTTCCCTTAAAAAAAAATTTAGAGCTTACTTCTATTCATGATGTCATCATTAAAAAATAATATTTAATAAATTTTAAGTTTGATTCTCAATATTTATAACTTTTTCTTCTTTTCTCATACCACGATTTTTTATTTAAAAATTTTTGGAGCTTATCATGCCTAGTTAAATAAATAAATAAATGATTGAGTAATTTCAATTTTTTTTGAACATATAAATATTTGGATTAATGATTTTCTTTCACTTAAAAGAGCAGAATTCGGATCATCATCCTTTTTTCAATTAAACTAAAAAAAAATAGCATTGTGGTGAGCTTAGGGTGGGTAACTCAATCTGCTCTCAACAGGTTCTGACTCGACTCGAGTTCATAAAATCAAATATATTTTTTTTGAAATTTGGATTTCAAGTTGGGTCGGGATCAGGTTGGGTTCGTGTTTTAGACAAACTCGACCTAACATGATTCGATATTATATAAAAATAATTTTTTTAATTAAATTTTTTAATTATATATATTTATATAATTATATATTTAAATATTTATATTTTAAAAAATAATATTTTATATTTTTAAAATAATATTTTATTAATTTCGAGTCGGATTCGAATATGAAAAAAATTAAAAAATCGAGTCGGGTCAAGGTCAGATTTGACGAATAGGGAGTCGAGTCAGGTTCGGGTTGAGCAAAAACTCGCACTGACCCGATTCGTTGCCAACCCTAGGTGAGCTCCCGTGGGAGTGTAATATATACTTATTCCGTCTCAAATTATTTGGGTGTTGTTCATTTTCATAAAATTTAAGAAAAAATTCTTGATTTTAATGAATTTAATATTAAATTTAATTTTTTTTATAAAATTAAAGTTTCATGATTTTCAATATCAAAAAATAAAAAAATTTTAAAATATAATTTTAAAATATAAAAAGTAAGAATTTTAGATGTTAAAAAAATTTTTTTTGAGACATTCTAAAAGTAAAAAATAAACAAAAAAAATAAGACGGAATGAGTATGTATCTAAAGTATGAGTAATGTTATTTTGTTTTACAACAGGATAGTTGGACTACTCAAAAATGCATAGAAAGTAATAAATACTAGACATGCCTATTTTTTTATGGTCAAAAAGGTAGATGATATGGACCTACCTTGTTAGCATTTAAAATAAATGGGAATTAACTTTCACGCGTTTGTTATTTATGGAGGATTTTTCTAAATCCATTACGAGGAAAAAAAAATTCCCCGTATATAGATACCCAAAACTTAGAATTTTATTTCAATGATGATTTTTATCATTAAAAATAATAAAAATGCTTATAATATAAAAAAAATGTTGGATGCAAATTACTTTCCCATACAAATTTTTTAATTCATTAAAATTTCATATATTTCTTGAATACCTACTATGATAAAAATATTTGTGTGATATTTTCTTAGATTTTGCATGTGTGATACATGTTTTTTCTTTTTCTCCAAGCAAAATCTTCATATCAAAATACTTATTGTGTCAGCTTTACCTTTAATAATAATAATAATAATAATAATAATATAAGAGTTAATATTTGATTTTGATAATATATATTTAACATATATGTGTCATCCAATCCTATAATTATACTTCATTAATAAATAAATCTAAAAAGAGTAGATCTTTAAAAATAAAAAATTTTAAATAATTAATTAAATTTAAATAAATTTATTAATATTTATTTTTAAAAATTTTATTATTTTTAATTTTGATTCTTAATTATCAATATAACATTTGACAATATATAAAATTTATACTCTATCGTTACATCAAATATTAACTCATAACATAAAATAAGTCTGGTCTTATCTTCCATCAAAACTCGTCTCCCCTTCTTAAATGTTTTGAAATCCATATTCGACGCAAGATTGGTCAAGAAAAGGACCATAGTAAATGTGAGCTAGTGGGCTCATCATTAATAATGTCCCATGCTCGTTATTGTCATCATCTAATTCCCAATCACCCACTGAGCTGTTCCATATATTTAGTTTGAGAAGAAAGATCGAGAATTGGAGCATTGTCGGAGTTTGGATTTCTACGTTGGATTCAACAAAATTTATGAAAAAATTGGTTCCGTTTCATATAAGAAAATATTTTTTTTTTATTTTTTAAAAATGTATTTGATAAATAAAAATAAAAATTATTTTGTAAAAATATAAAAATAAATAAATAAAAAAAATATTCAATGATATTATTATTAATGGTATCTAATTATCAATATAATATATAAATTAATTAATAATATTAAAAAGTATTCAAATATGATAGCTTACAAAAATTTAAAAAAAAAAAATGCACATCTCTTGTTTTTACAATTGAAAATATATATTTTTTATTTTCATTTTCAATTATCAAATAATTTTTACTCATATTTTTTATTTTTCAAAAAAATAAAAACAAAAAATAACTCTATTTTCTGCAATCATTTTTATAAATTTTATATTTTATAAAAATAATTTAACTGGTAAAAAACATTAAAACTCATAATTGTTTAAAGAATAAAAAAGAATCATTCTAAAGCTGGTGTTTTATTTCGGCCATTGGGCCTTCACCATTTTGGGTTAAGCAATAACCTTTCTCTTTTTCTTTATTTTTTCTTTTTCATCTCTCTCTCTCTCTCTCTCTCTCTCTCTCTCTCTTAATTTAGCAACAAAAGGTTTATGAATTTTATTTAGTTCATTCTTTTTTCGAATTGATTCAATCAGGTTTATTTACATTGAACTTAATAAATTTATAAAAAATTATTTTTTCATAGCCTCCTAATAAATTAGAACTCAAATAATAAAATAAAAATATTATCTCTTTACCATTCAAGCAATTTTCACCTTTTCCTTCAAGCGTCTTCTTTTTCTGTCCTTTTCTTGCTTTCTCTATTTTGCTTGAAATTATTCATGAGATGGACCGACAATTTTTCTCTACATCACTTTTATGACAAAAAGTAAAATAAAAAATTAATTCTTATAAATATTATTCAATATTTTCCTTGCCAAAATTTTCATTCACATATTTCCACTTCATCAAACACAGGGTTTTTCCTTAAATTTTTCAAGAACCAACAGGGCCTTAAGATTTAGACATTTTGACATAAAAATACTTGACCAATTTACTAGGCTCTTAATTTACTATTTTAAATTTAATTATATTTAAAATAAATAAGAAATTATAATTAACATATTACCACTTTTTGAATTTAATGAGCATAGTATGAAAACATTTTTATATTTAATATATGATTTTCATTAAATTCAAAAATACATTAATTATATATTTATTTTTTTAAATATCATTTTAGTCAATGCAACTACTTCGATTAACATTTGAGTAGTGCTATTTACAATCCCACTTCTTCTTTTCACATCTTACTACTATTAACATCAATTACTTCTTCTTTTCACACCCCAAATCAAAACACTAATTTATTAAAAAATCAAAACATCCTATACCCCTTTTCTCTTTCATCGAAAACCCTAAACCCTTTAGGGATTAAGCTCTAAATCCTAATCATCATTTGATATTAGATAATTTAGAATCATAGGTAAATTATTTGTTTTTTTTTGTTCAATTTTGTGTTTATTTTCAAAAGATTTAAAATTTTAAGTTTAGGATTGTGATTTAGAGTGACGATTCGAGCATTTCAAAAATTAATTTCTAAAAATTGTTGAATGTTTTCAGAAATAGATGTATGAAAACTTCTTCAATATATAGGAAATTTATTTTTTAAATCCCTTAAAAGTTTTCGGATATCCACTTCTAAAAACCTTTAAGAAATTTCAAAAATGTATTTTTGAAATTTCTCAATAGTTTTCAAATATTCATTTTTCGGAATCTTTCAAAACTTCTGAAAATAGATTTTTGATACACAATAACTTTTGGCCACCAATAGAGACCAAATAATTTTTTGGTACATAAAAATTAACCTCATTATGTCATTAGGAAACTGACAAATTCACCAATAGGGACTTCTAATCTTTCAACCACCAAGCACTATCGTTCAATAACCTTTGCAATATTTTTGTAATTTTGATAAATGTGCATCTAAGAGAAATTATTAAGTATGAAGAGGCATTTGTACAATTTGGCTGCTACATCATATATGATAAAACATGATTGCCTAATCACATATAGTGCAGTAGCCACTTGTACGAGTGCTCTTCACAATTAGCGATTTTTTTTTTTCAAATGCACGTTTGTTAATTTTTGATCAATGTTGCGAACATTATTAAATGGATAGTATTTAATTGAAAGATTAAAAATTTTTACTATTAAATTTAAACATCACATATGTTGGAGAAATTATTACAAACCGTTTGGAGATCATAATAAGAAACATCCAATATTCTCATGCTAGATATTAATCAAGAGATTGCAAGAAAGAGACTGAAGTAACAAATTATTTCTAAAAATGCATTTATAAATAATTACAATGTTTTTCGAAATTGCATTTTTAGATAATTACAATATTTTTCAAAAATAAATTTTCAATAAAATTAAGTAGTTTTCGAAATTAAATTTTGGATACATTAAAAAAAAATTTTCAAAATTTTTATTTTTGGTAACTTATGAGCATGAGTGTAAAAGACAAAAATATAATTAACTCATAAATATTTAAACAATGTTCTTAAAAATTAATTTTTTAAAATATATTAAAAATTTTTATGGGTGCAAATAGCCCCGTCTTAATATTTTCGGGATTCGTGCTACGATCATAATATGCATGAAAATGGTATCGTACAATTTCTTTTTTTTCAAAGCATTAAATTGTGAGCTCATTAGCCTTTAATGGAGTTATCTCCATTTATTTGGGTAACTGCTTCCTGCTTGATAATCATCTTCGTCGCAAGTTTGGTAGGAATAAAGAAGGAAAGAAAAACTGATAAAAGAGAGGAAGAAAAGTTCTTTTCTTTCTTTTTTTTTTTTTAATTTGATTCAAAAGATGAAAATAGAGGAAATTAAAGAGATTAGGAGTAAAATTACTAATAAAATATTTAATTTAAAAAGAATTTTTTTATTTCAATATAGAAATGTTAAAAATAACCAAAAAAAAAAAAAAAGATAATGTACATATTCATCTTTTTTTCCCTCTTATCCAATGAAAGAAAAAAAATCATTATTTTCTTTTAACTCGCTTTTCTTCTTTCTCTTTTACCAAATATTGTATGCATATGTTTTTATCTAACTCATCTATCTTATTCACCGATTAATTAACCAGCCTCAATTGTAAAAGAATGTATTCTATTTTTAGTTTATGTAGATATTTAATTTTATTTAAAACGATTTGAGATTATTCGATTTTTGCATTTAATTTGGACAATTTAATTTGAGTCTATCCAAGTATTTTAATTAGATCTATGTAATTAGATTCATTTGGATTTTGTTCTGAATTAATTATTTTTAGATCATTTTATATGAGTCAAGATCCAATTCAATTTAATTTGAATCAATTCAAAATTTAATCATTTGGACTTAAAAACCCAAACTTTAATATGAATCCAAATTTAATTTTGAAAGTCTAATTTTATTTTATTTAAAATTAATTACTTTAATTAATTAAAAAATTACAATAATAAAAAATAAAGACAGTAGCTTGGTTTGCCATGGAGTCACCTTTCCTAGATTCACTTTTCCTTCCTCCAATTTGTCTCCCTCATTTCTGGCTCTGAATTTTCACCTTCAATTTTAACTCATTGACTTCTAACACCAATTGATATAACAGCTTACTGTCCTAAAACTCAGCAAGCTGTATCTTCCCAAATGCAACAGTTTATTGCTGGAACCTTGCTAAAAATTGAATTCCTATGTCCTATTTAAATGGTGGCTCTACAAGAACCCAGGAAATGGACACGGAAGAGGGAGGCGGGCCAATTTCTAAGAACAAAAAAAATCCTAGCAAAAGGGAATTCACAGCAAAAAAAGGATTCACAGACAAAGTCCTAGGGGCTTCTCTCTTAGCCGATCGACTAAAACTGAAATCCCCTTTCCAGCGTCATCACCAAACTTCAATAGTTGAAACCATCCAAAGTACCATCAAACACCAACCCCCATTTTCCATAATCAGTAAACCCCGCTACAATCATCCCTACCTGCCTTAAATCCCCATGCATTATTTAATCATGAAAAATAAATGTGAACTGCTGAGAATTATATTATAATGAAATTTAAGTAGTGATTTTTAAAAGAATTTTAAGCAAGAAAATTTCTCTTAATGTTACCAATATATTCAAATATTTTGAGATTTTTTTTCAATAACAAAGTTTCAATATATTTTTCAAAAAAATAAAATAATAATTTTTATTAAAAAAAGAGAAAATTTTTAAAAAATGAAATAAAAAAAAACTCAAAATTGAGATAAATAAAGGAAATTAAAAAGACTATTTTTGAATATCAGAATTAAGATTTTTTTTTATTAAAATTAAATGATAATACAAGATTAATTGATACCATTTTTAAAATAAATGTTGTGAGGAGGCTAATCTGTCTCCACGTATAATCTTATTCTTAAATTTGGATTTATTTTAATGAATCCAAAAATTATCTTTTTAATAAATTTTAATTAATTTTAAAATTTTATTAAAATAATAAAATTTTTAATAGATCAATCAAATCTAATAAAAAAATTGATAATGATTCTTCTATTTTAAAATTTTTTAAAATCATCTAACTATTCTTAAAATTGTTATGACAATTCATATTTTGAATTTTCTTTCTCCTTGTTAGAAGGGAGAATATTAAGACTATCCTATCATCATTTTTTTGTCGCACAACTCATTTTAACTTCTACGAGT
Organism: Durio zibethinus; assembly: GCF_002303985.1. Next base: position 10,752,600 of record NW_019168481.1, on the reverse strand, counting down.
TTTAATTATCTTAGTTATCAAAAAAAAAAAAAAAACCTTGGCTACATAAAAAAAAAAAAAAGAGAGAGAGAGAATGCTTTGTCAAAAGGTTGAATAAGAATTGATGTCCAACGACTTCAATGAAATTGAAATGGCCATGGCAATTAAAGGTTGCCAAATCCTAGCTATTATTTGGTTTGACAATTGATAGTTAATCCTTGCCTATATAAAAAACAATATTTTTTTTTATTTATGAAAATATTAGTAAAAGTAAATTTATATCTCCGAAATACATGAATTGATAACAAAAAATACTTTTTATAATGATTTTTCATATGAGAAGACTTGATTGTTAGATTTGATAAAAATTTAAGAAGTTGTCACCAATTCTTTTTTTGTACGAGTATGATTGTCACCCAAAAGATAATTTTTTAATAAAAATCTCAAAATTAATTAAGATTTATTAAAAGATATTTTAGTCTATAAAATAAAGTTTAGGTTCAAGAGTATGGTTATGAGTGAGAAAAGTATTAGTACTCTTACGTCACTCATTCGAATAATAGTACCTATAGAAAAACTATGAAATAAAACTTTGTAAAAAAATTAAGAATAAAATTAAATGTATATTGAAAAACTGCTCATAAAGAATTATATAAGCACCTTAGGTTTATATACAACTAATTAGTAGGTAAATTAGGAAACTAAATCTTCCTAAAACTCGATCCTATAATTGAAGGATTATCTATATTAAATTTTTATCATTAATTCTATGGATACAAATACTTAATTCTAGGGATACAAACATATGATCAAGGCAGAGTCTCCATAAACTTTTAATGTATAGGTCTTCTTTTCAAGAGCAACTTCAAGACCCATGACACATGCTTCGTATTCTGCCACATTATTGGTATAATCGAAACTTAGTTTTACAATGATTAAGTGGTAATCTCTTTCTAGAGATGTCAAAACTACTCATATACCATCTTCCAAGGTGTTTGATATGCCATTAAAATACATCTTCCACGTATTTTCATGTATCTTCATTAGATTTTTTTTCATCTATATGCAATACAGACATTAAGTCTTCATCTAAAACATCAAATGTCATAAGTACATAATCTTCGTGAGTGCATTTTGCAAAAAATTCAATAATAGCACTTCTTTTGATTGCCTTCTGGGACACATACATAATGTTATATTCAAAAAGTAGCACTTATCATCTTACTATTCTTCCTGATAATGAAGGCTTTTCAAAGATGTACTTGTTTGGATCCAACTTTGCAATGAACCAAGTGCTATGGATATAACATGTATTGTCTAAGCCAACGAGCTAGTGCACAACACATCTTTTTCAATAGTGAATATTTGGACTCATAGTCGATGAACTTTTTACTCAGGTAATAAATGGTTTGTTCCTTCTTTCCCATTTCATCATGTTACCCTAACATACATCCGATGGATTTTTTATACACCGTCAAATACAAGTAAGAAGTCTACCAGAGACAATGACATTAATACTAGTGGGTTTGATAAGTACTCTTTAATTTTTTCAAATGCCATTTGATAATCTTCATCCCATTTCTTTGACCCATGTTTTTAAAGGATTTTGAACATAAGATCACATTTGGCTGTAAGTTGAGAAATGAAACGAGTAATATAATTTAACTTCACTAAAAATCTCCTTACTTCTTTTTGCATGCGTAGAGTTGGTAACTCTTAGATGGCACATATTTTCTCTAAATCCACCTTAATTCTTTTTTTACTGATGATAAATCTCAGTAAATTTTTTGAAGTTGTGCCAAAAGTGCATTTAGCCAAATTAAGCTTAAGCTGAAACTTTTGTAATCTCTAAAATAACTTTTTAAGATTAACCACATGATTTTCTTTTTCTCGAGATTTGTCAATCATATCATCTACATACATCTCTATTTTTTTGTGTATCATATCATGAAATAAAATTATTATAGCTCTTTGATAAGTTATCCCAGTATTTTTTAAACTGAAAGGCATGACTTTATAGCAAAATACTTCTTACAATGTTACAAAAATAGTATTCTTCATATCTTTTTATGCCATCTTGATTTGATTATAGCCTAAAAACTCATCCATGAATGAAAATAAGGAGTGCCTAGTGATATTGTCTATTAAGGTGTCAATGTAAGGCAATGGGCAGTTGTCTTTTAGACTTACTATGTTCAGATCCTGATAATTAATGCACATTTTCACTTTGCCATTTTTTTTGTGTACTAAAACTATTTTTTACCTCTCATTTGGGATGTTTGGCCATTTCTAAAAATCTAGCATTAAATTGCTTTTTCATTTTTTCCCTTATTTTCAATAATATTTCAGGCTTTATCCTTATCAACTTCTATTTATTTGGTTTGCATTTGGGTTTCAGAGGTAACTTATGTTTATAATTTTGATATCTAATCCTGGCTATCTTAGTACAACCAGGCAAATACGTCCACACATTCATGAAGTGAATTTATTAGCTCCTACTTTATTGGTAATGGCATTAAAGTACAATCTTAACCTCTTTTTTTGTTTCTTCATCCCTTAAATTCACAATTTCAATGGTTTCTTGATAAGGTATGATTTGTTTTTTCTCTTGTTCCATCAGTCTTAATAATTCTAAGGATATTGCATGGTTTTCACATTCTTTTCATCTTCAAGTTCACCAATATAAACGTAATTTTTAAAATCAAATCCTAAAATATTATGATGATGATCTTTACATTTATTGTTTGAATACCTGAGAATGAGTGAAATGGATGAAATATAGAGAGAGTTATAGCAATGCGATGAATTAAAATAAAAGAGGTAAAAGAATTGTGACAAATGCACTATGCTTGTCATTTATTCAAATGAAAGTGGGGAAACAAACACATATACAAGACACTTAATACTCTTTACAAAAGTATTTGAATTTAGTTTAATATATTACTTTGAAGAAAATTTAAAAACAACAAGTAGCTCATTGACATACCAATTCTTTAGCTCTACATCAGAATGAGTAAGATACACCTATGGACTTTCTAGATCTTTGTTCAACTCTTTTTCACTCACCATCTATATAAAAAATTTAACGAAGATATCCTCCAATGATGGTATAGGCTTTTTTTTTGCTACATCTAGATAGATATACCCAGTTGAGATGAAAGTCTTATAAAGAGGAGGAAAAAACAAGCCTTTAAGTTTTCTATCTCTTGCCTAGAAAATGAGCCAACCTCTTTTCTCTTTTCTTTTTCATGAACTTCATTTTTCCTTTTTAAGTAAGCTTGTACCCCAGACCAAACTGATCATCTCTTTTTGGTATCATCCATGATTATTTCATTTCTTGTAAGTTAACTCACATTTATTGCCCTTTTTCTGTCACTTCATTAAAGGCCATCTTAGAAGCTCTAGATAGACATGTAGTATGCACCTTTGATTCTCACCTACATAGGTTGCATTAACAAATTCAAAGGATTTAAAGGAATATTTTGGGGCTTTTTTAGCTATTTCAACATATAATGAAGTTGATTGTGTAGTTACCAGTAGGTTTTATTCACCAACAACAATGACCATCTTTTTTTCAATTATAAATTTCACCTTCTGATGTAGAGTGGAAGGGACAGCTCCTGTCATGTGAATCCATGGTCATTATAAATAACAACTATAAGAGGAAATGATATCCATGACCTAGAAAGTTATACCAAAAGTACATGGACCAATTTGAATTGGTAGCTCAATATCACCTATCACTTCATGACGAGTCCTATAGAAAACCTTTAACTATCATTTGACTTATCTTTATATAAGACATATCGACTGGCAATCTAGATAGCATAGTTACAGGCATAACGTTCAAAGAGGATCCATTATCAATGAACACTTTGGCCAGTGTATGATCTTTATATCTCATGAAGGTATGTAAGGCCTTAGCATCAACCCTATCACCAGGTGAAATTTTATCATAATTAAATGATATTAAATTCTCCACTTTGATGTTTCCCATTATGCGATCAAGTTTTTCTGCAAATATATTGTGAGCTATATCAACCTCATATACTTTAAGTAAGGCATTCCTATGAGACTCACAATTTAGTAATAACAAGAGCATAAAAATTTGAGCTAGTAAACAATTCAACTATTTTACCACACTATACTCATTATGCTTGATAAGTTTTAAGAACTCATAAGTTTTTTTTTTTGTAAATGGATTTTTACGTTCTCGGTCTAAGACTAGGGTCGAGTGAGTTTCTTTATCATTGGGTGGTTTATCTTCTTTTTCTAAGTTCATTTCCCCTTATTTTGTTTTTACTTTTCATGCTTTTTTAAGTCTTCTAAGATATAACATCACCCACTTCGAGTTATACCTTCTATACCAACTATGTTTATTGCATTTGTATCGTATGAGCCACATTAAAGGGATCCATTGTTCAAACCTTGTGATATGATATTACAATCATATTTTCAAGGGATTGCCTTATCAGTTTTGTATGAAAATAGACTAGAGACCTCAATTGTCACCTTTGGCATAGTTGTACAAACTGATTCATTAATTTTAAAACTTGATTTTTCATCATAAAAGATGGCGACAGGCTCAAAATTCATATGAACTGGCTTAACGTTTGACTTCTCTTCATAAAAGATGGTAACAGGCTCAAAATTAATTCAGTAAGGCCTAGTCTTGAACAAATCTCCAGTCATAATATTCATCAAATTCTTTACATGTTACTTATAAAATTCAACTAGAAAAGAATCCATCATCTTTTGTAATTCTTGTCTGAAGTCTTCACGACTTGAAGGGAATGACCAACTGTCCTTATATAGACTTCACAAGTTTGGTCAGGATTATATATGAAATTTCCATTATCTGAGTCTCTAGATATTAAGCGAATCATATTGGCTTTCATTAGGGTAGTAAATATTTGATCTATATGGGTTTTGATCTCGCTTACTTTTCTTTTGATGTTTTAAGTTGTCTCGCTACTTAAAGCATTTATTGATCCCTCGTCATGATTGGATAATAGATAGACATCAACACTTAGTCTAGCTTTTATTGTGAAATTGAAAATCTCATTATTAATCATGTTTTGCACCTTATGTTTAAAAACTGTATAATTTTTTAGAGAATGGTCCTAAACCCCATAATGGTAGTCACAACAGATTTTGGGATCATACCACTTTAGACATGGAAGTTTTAAAGGCTATTTGGGTAATTGGGCCATCAAGTGTTTTTGAAATAGTTGAAGGAATAACTTTATGTAAGTCATAGAAATTGGATCAAATCATGGTTTTCTCGATTATTTCAGAGTTTTTTTCTATTAAGTTTGTAGTGTTTGATTGGAGGAAAGGTCATGGTGAAATTGCTCGGGGATAAAAATTGATTTGGAAGGTAGATATCTGGGTTTACATTGGTTGGTAATGGTATGGGTTTTGAAAAATGCTGAAAGTGGTTGGGTAGAAAAGTTGGTATATGGGATATCAGTGATATGTACTATAAGGTCTTAGTTTTGATTTTTTAATGGTGATAACTTACACTTTCTTCTTTTTTCTAGGTGGTCATGTTTCTTTGATCCAAAAACATCACCTTTCGATCTTTCCATTCTTAATGACATTTTTTATTATCTCACTTATAATCACCATATCAACGAAGTTTTTGGTGATGTGACCAATGAACCTGTCACAATATGGGCCAAAGGGTATTAATGAACAAAATAGTTATTTTTTCTTGAAAAGAGGAAGTTGAACTTAAGTGACAGCATTTCATCTTTAGGCATACTTTTTAAAGTTGTCGCTAGCCTTTTTTTCCATGTTTTACAAGGATAGTATATATGGAGCTATATCTGTGGCATGTTTGTACTGAGTAATAAATGCTCTAGCTAAATTTTTTCATGAATGAATCCGATTATCTAATTGAATATACCATTTGACAGCTGATCTAGTATGGCTATCCTAAATATAATGGATGAGCAACTTGTTGTTATTTGTATACTTAGTTGTTTTTGGGCAAAATATGGCGATATGTGTCATAGAGCATTTGGTTTCATCGTATTTTTCAAATTTTAACACCTTAAATTTTGGTAAAATTACTAGATCTAAAACCTAACTGAGTTCACTTGCATCAACTGTGTCAAAAATATTCACACTTTCAAAGGCTCATAGTGTTTCTTTCAAAAGATCAAATTTCAATTGCGCCTTTATATTTTCAAATTGTTCAGACATGCTTTTATTTAGTTTCCTTATTCTCTTAGATCTTATAAATCTGATACCATAATTGGATCAACATGACTTGTTCAATGTTTAGCCTAACATGTCCTTGACTCTATAGTTGAACTGTGAATGGAGGTAAATTAAGCTAAGCATATGGTTGCCTTTTAGGCTATATCATTTGTGGATGCACTTGATGAAAAGCTTAAGCATAGGATGGAGTGAACCCTAGTAATATAATGTATTTTTCCTGTAACTAGTATTTTCTTAAGCTTAGGGTTCTTTTCTCGGTGGTCACTTCTTCAGCTATCCCTTTTTCTTTAGTCATTTTTTTTATCATGTCCATCATTGTAGTCCATTTTTTTTCGAGTTTCTTTTTGGGACCCAATTATTTATTTTATCAAATTTTATTGAGGCCTTAATCATTTGCTCCTACATCTCAAACTAGGTCTTCTCCATCTTTTTGATTCCATATGCTTGCTCGTTTTTAATGATTTTGACTTGTAAACGAGTGTTGTAACAAAGATGAATGGTCTAATTTATGTTTTCTAATGGCTTAACTATCCTACATTGATCAAGTTAAGGAAAACTATTTGAGATTTGTTATTTCGAGGCCTCTTTCTTTTAGTCATTTTAAAAATATCTTGATACATTTTTTTAAAATTTTAACATTGAATGAAACACATGTATGATGCATGAATGCATGAATGCATGAATGCAAAGGATATGCTTATTATGTATTCATTATTTGTAAAAGATTTTAAGTTTAAACTTAAACCACTACATCACAATATCACATTACTCAAATTGTAATATTACAATCTTAAGTGTGCCATACTATCTTACTAAAGACTCATTAAACTTAAGCCATAATATTAAAATATTAAAATTTTCAAAAAAGCGTCCTACATGCTTGTATTGTTCATAAACACTACTAAAAAATTAGTTAAATGTTGGTTATGATGTCCTTGGTAGATTTCTTTCTTTACTTGCTTAGTTTCTTGAGCCATGTCTTTTGCTTTAAAGCTGACTTCGCTTATTTGTTCTACTAGGTAAATGGCTTGAGATTCCTTCAGCAAACATTATTCTTTCCAGCACTATGCTTTTTTGACTCTAAGTTTAAATTGATCTCTCTTTTCTCTCAAAACTTGAATGGCTTTACATCGATAATGTATTTGCTATTTCAAGTCATTTGTGAGACTTGTAGCATCTTTTTTTCTTTCACAAACTAACTAAGCTATGCTTTTTTAGACAACAAATTAGACTGAAACTATTTTGTATTCTTTTTGAATTCTTTAAGCTCAGTAGTCATCAAAATGACAAACTTATGCAAGCTTTTAGATATCTTTTTGTGTTTTTTCTCAAGTCTTATCTTTTCACTCATTAATCTCATGCTAAAGTTTCTTCTTTTCACATTCTCATTTTTTTTCTCTTTTTCAAACTTGCATTTCATAAATTTTATGTCCTCAGGGACCTCTTCATGATAGGCATTTTTTTTGATGCCATGGTATCTATTCTTTAGGAGTAACTTTGCTTTTGATGCGGTGCCTCTATATATCATATAGTTGGCTGTGGCTTTGTCTATATACCCTCCATAATTTACTTTTTGGGTCTGTTTTCATTCTTTGATAATTTCTTTCACCTTTCTAAGAAATCTTGGTTCATCGAAAGAGAATTCTAATTCATGAAACCCATAAGTCATTAGAATGAACTACTCTGACCTCAATTGTCTATGAACCATTGTTGGAGCATAGCTTATACCTCTTCACGACCCTATGAGTGGAACCCATAACTTGTTACCACACTTGTACAACATGGCTTTTTGTGGCATCTATGGAACTTTTCATATAACTTATGCACTAATGAGATTTTGCAAAATCGATACTCACTCTTTCTTAGACTTTGATTCTGGCCATTCAACATTATATAATTCTTCAATTAGCCTACTTCTATTACTATAAGTAAGATAAAATTTACCCACAGGATGCTGAAAATGACTTTTTACCCAAATATATAGTAGTTGTGCACATCTTGTGAAGTGTTCTCTTCTTTTTTGATAGTGATTCAATGATCTAAAAGTTTTTGCTAGTATGAAAAAAATAGGATTAATTTTATTATTCACTTGCTCGAGGAAGTCAATTACTGATAACTCAATATACCCTAAGACTTATCAAAAAATTATCAAGCCATAAATTGCCAAAGTTATCATTCTCATGCTTTGTTCATCCTCTAAGTATTTGACGATGTAATTGCATAAGATCTTTCACGGGATGCAAATCACTTTTACCTTTTGTTTGGATATATGAGTTTACATTCTAAGTGGGAACCTCCATCATACATGCAAGTTTTTTTTGAAATCCAAGTTTTTGACCTCACCAATAGATTTTATTTGGATTGAGGAGATGTAACAATAGTAATATAGTATATTGTTCGATCGTTGTGGTCATATTTATCTCGTTGAACATGAAACATCTATAACTAATGAATCAAACTAAACTAGAGCCCTTATTAGCTGGTTTTCCATAAGCACCTTAAGTAGTGAAGCATTATGACCATATTTTTTTCTTGAAAGCCATCTTCTTAAGGTTGTTACACAGTACCGGATCTTGACCAGCTCAAAGATATTATTTTGCTGAAGCCTCCAATTGATTTTTTCAGGCAAAATATCCTCTTCAAATTGTTTCAAAAAGTTTCCCATTCTGCTTTGGGTTTTTAACGATAAAGTTATCACCTCATTAGCTTCTTTATACATGGTGTGGGTTTTGAAGTTGAGAACATCATGATGGTGTTTCCAAAGTACGACTAAAAATCTTCTAACTAATATTAGCATATTGACAAGCATATCCCATATGTAAATATTTATTATGATGCATGATCATGAAACAAAAAGAAAGCGAAACAACTTAGGGTTAGTAATAGTATTAAAATAAATATTCCTTCATATGTCCTAATTTAAACTACAATATACAAAAATGGTATGGCTTTATCTAAGATTGCTTCCTTAAGTTCATTATATACAAGGTTTGGTATTTAACAAAGGCTAAAAAGGTTATAAAAAAAGATCCGTACATCTATTCTGAACTAGTAAGGCCCTCGATCCTCATCTATAACAGGCTATCTATAAAAGGGTTCAACTTGAGTGAAAATATTTTTCTAACCCAAGTGGAGGCATTAGAACCTTACAAAAGTGTAAATACTCCACTTCCTCAAAAAGAGATAGATTCAGGAGCTCAAGTATAGAGCTTGTGCATGAACATAAATTTGCGCGTGTGTGAAGGAAGATAGCAATTATTGATTGAAATTAAATCAACAATATAAATACATTAATATAAGACAAGTAAAATAACTTAATTAATCATAACAAAACTAAATAAAGCCATCAACTTTTTTTTGCCCTTTTTTTTAATTTTATTTTTATTTTAAAATGAGATAAGGAATTAAAATTAAATATCGAAAAGATCATAAAATCAAAGTTTGGATGACATATGCTTAATTTTTGGCTCTATTTTTATAAATTGGCTCTATTTATAGAACCAATTTAGAGATCAAAATCTCATATTTTTTGAGTTTTGTGGACTTTCCGGGGTTATCACAGGCTTTATTGAAATCTCAGAGGCCAAAAGTAAGGTAAGGACGCTGTCAGAGAAGTTGAATATTTCAATGGAGACTTCTAGTGCATTAAATATGCTGTGACTTTGATGAAGGAAGAAAGAACAATAGGAAAGAAGAAAAGAAAAAAAATAAAGATGTTTGAATGAATAATAATAATAATAAATTTTTAAAAGTTTAATAAAATTAAAAATAACTTAATATAAAATTAACTCGATATATTTGATTAACACATTTGATCAAATTCGAATAGAATCAAAAATTGGTTCAAATTTATTTAGACTTAATATTTGATTTTTTGAATAAAATAGATGTCAACAATACCAACCCATTCCATATATATTTTCCATATAAAGATACAATAATATTATTTTTTTCACATTTATGAAAGTTAAATGTTTAATTTTCTTAAAATATTGCTTATTTATGTATGTAATTCTTTATACCATTTGCTTTTGAACGCAGAAATTATATAAATAGTAACAGTACGATGAAATAAAAAAAAAAAAAAAAAACCCAAAGGAATCATGCTTACTTCCTTAATTATCTCCCTTGGGTTGCTTTCCGGATTAAGAACCCCGTCTAGATAATCATTATATATCTATAACCAGCGCCAAGGGCACTTGGACTTTTCTAAAATATCCATACATGACTCTTGTCTAACTTTAATTAGTAGACAAAAGCTGTACCAATTGGATTCAAGGGTGAGGGTACATTTATTTATTTATTTATTTTCATATATTTGAAGGATTGAATCTTTGAATTCATACATGTAGAATATTAATTGGACACGGATACTTAAGAAATTAAGGGTTAAAGTAACATAGGACAAAAAATATGGCTCAAACTTTGAATCTCTATTGTAACTTGGTCCCTTGCTAGGCAAACCTGGTGGCCACAATTAATTGGATTCAACCCTGCTATAGTTCTGTACAAAATCCCAATAGTCATCAGGTTTTATAGCTAGAAATTAAAGTCATCACCTGATTTGACTGATTTAATTAGCCCAAATGATCATATATAAGACTCTTGTGGGTGTGACAATAACAGTTAGGTCCCAAGTTCCTGTGCATTTTAATTTCTCAGATATATACCAAGCATTAACTTGCATGCATTTTGACCTATATATTGAGACTTGAAGCGAATGTTTGTTTGGTATACAAAGTTGAAAAATATTAAGTGACAGTTGATATCAGATTGGATATCCTAAGATTAAGACACCATGAACTGTTTTTCTAGGGTTTATTTAGGGTTTAGAGAAGGTCAAGTCCTTTGACTGCATGAGTAAATAGTGAAAGTGGGTGAATTCTGGGATTTGAGTTCAAAGGGAGAGGAACAGAGAGGGAGGGAGAGACAGAGTTAGGTTGGGTATGAGAGGACAACGGGGCTATTAGTAAGCCTGAAAATACGGGTCAAACAAGAATGGATGTTGCCATTTTCCTTAAAATCTAAGCAAACTTATCACTAGTTTAATCCTCTCAAAAATATACCCTTTTCTCTCTGACTTTCTTCCCTCCCTTTCACCACCCACTTTGATACAACATTTCTCATAAAATTACAAATACAACCAAGCAAAACGCCCAATTTCACAAATTTTCTATGAAAATTAACATATATTTCTTTAAAATCTAATTTGCATTTATTTTTATGAAATTACTGGTGCAAGCAAAAATTATGATTATAATTTAGTGTTAAGCATCGCATATAAAAAAATTATTGAATCAAACCAATTAATGAATCCGTACATAAAATTTTGGGACTTGAAATATAAACAGGATATATAACAAACAACGTTATAACTTGTTAAACTTCCTATATAAAATCAATTTATTGTTATATATTATGTATTTGGATATAAGATCAAAAAATTATTAAAAAAATAGAATGTCACTATAAATTCAAAAGTAAAATTAATGTGACAAATTGCATATCCCTTAATTTATATATAGTATTGAGGTTAAAAAGGGGTAAAATTCTAGAATTGTAATGCTTTCCATTTGTGAAAATGTTGGTGGACTGTCTTCCTATATATAAGCATGAGATCAATCTCCTCATGGAACCTGAAACCTTGTTTTGCTGTAAAAGATCTATAATATTCTTGAGGTTGTCCAATCTTTTTCTGTGAACATCAACGTGACAGCGTGTTGTAATTTTGAGTGAGCTCCTGCAAGCCGCATGAAAGCGACTAATTAATTTCATTTTGTTATTTCAGATTTTCTTTGTATATCATGTTGGGCAATAATTACGCTACGAACTTCGATTGAATTTAAATTTAATTACTAACAAGGAAAATGAAGCTCCAAACTTTTGCTACATTGCTTTATTGCATATGATTCCCCCTAAGAAGAAGAAGTCCTCTCTTCTTTGAATCCTATATATTAATAAAGAGATTTTTTTTTTTTTGGCACAAAGGAGACGAAATTTTAAGAAAAAAAAAATCAGGAAAGAGAAATTAATTTAAAAAATATGAAATATGAAATATTTTTTTTCTAAACTTTATACATAGTAGTTTAGAGTTCAAACTTTAATTAAACACCCTCAACTTTTTTTTTGAAAATATGTATGTGAAAAAATTATTGGGTTTGAACTTTGAAGTTTGAACTAGACAAAAGAATAATTCTTTTCCATCTCAGTATAACACCCTTTCATTCTAGATATTCAAATACGAAACTTCTTAACCTTTAGGAAGTTCACTGAGCTAGGAGTCGGGGATTAAAAAATCCTCATTAAAAGATTTGTATAATTCTGTATTTAGATTATGTAGATTTTGATTTCCATCAATCTTCCTTTACCTTAGCTTAAAATCGAGTGATCATAGTGTGACGACACTACTATATATAATGAAGTTGTAGAACAATCTACAAGTTGTTGGTGTTATCTTAAAAATTGAACCTCTAGTCAACAAAAGCTGTCATGATCAATTAAATTATTTAGGGGAATGTAAAAAGAAAAAAAAAAAAAAAAGAAGCTTCATGTCCATGTTTGATGCATTAGCTACCTTAGCTTATTTTAATTCAACATCTTCAAAAGGAGGCTGCTCTCACTGGAACCAGGTCCACACATAAGGTCTCTTGGCCATCTTGAAACAACAAATTGCGGGTAGTACACGGCAATTCTGATAATAATTAAATTTCATTTTTGGAACTAGATCCCCAAGACATGGTCCTTTTAGTGGAGAGATGGGTTCTTGATATTTGACAAGAAACTAACATGCCAGTTCTTGAAACCACATTTCTATGATCATCAATATTTATATATGCTAGAAAGGCGTTGGAGTGCCGGGTAGATCTAATAATTTGTGTATTTATATTATGTAAAATAATAAAAATTTATATATTCATATTATATTTTACACTAAAATTATGAATCATAATTTTTGTCGAAATAAAAAATACGAATATTTTTTTTTATTAAATTCATATATGTTTTTTACTAAAAGTTTTATCTATGTCACTTTCATATCTTTTTCGTATTGTTTTCATGTTATATTTTAAATTGTCTTATTTAGATATAGCTATCCACCATATTTTTATATAAAATTTATCAAATTAAAAAAATGAAAGGAAAGAAAAAATAAACGAAATGAAACATGGATATCTTAATTAGCTCATTTTTCTCTTAAAATTAATCTAAAATAAATAAATATCAAAAACAAAAAATGAAAAAAGTGGAAAAAAAGGTATATGAAAAAAGTGGAAAAAAACTCAAAATGATTCAAAAAAGAAAAATAAGAAAAAGAGCTAATAGAGGTTGCTACACTGAAATTTTATATTGAGTTTAAAATTTAAATTTCTTAAATTAAGATAAAAAATTACTTTATTAATATAATATATATCTAAAATTATAAATAATAAAATATATATCTTTATATACATCTCAAAATAGGTTAAGAAAAGATACCATAAACATGTTTCCGATCCAATCTTTAAAAAAAAAAAAAATTAACCCACTTTAACTCAATTTCGATTTAAAAAAATTGTCTCTTATCAAAATGAGATGGACCAAAATTTACCATATACAAATTGTGCTGATACCTTTATCAGTACGTATATCATTTAATTAAAAATATAAAGAAATGAAAGGTAAAAAACTAAATGTGGTGTCACGAGGACACATTCATAATTTGTTTTTTTTTTGCAAAACTACTCTTATTAAAAAGACAAAAAAGGAGAAAAGAAAAAAAGAAAAAAAAGTTTTTTGAGGTACTACATAGACATTCCAATTAAGTAGGGACATATCGGATACAAATTATTTTGTCGTTCTTATTCATTGGCTCCTTTTATCGTAAAATTTATCTAATTAAAAAAAAAATTAAAGTGTTACATGAGTGCCTATATCATTTTTTCACAAAATTTATTTAAATAAAAAAATAAAAAGCATCAAATGACTAGCGGAGACCTCAATTGAAAGTTAAACAAATGTTAGATAGATGGATTATATCTTAATTATATATAAATAAAATATTTTTATTAAATTAAAATATTAAATTATAGTAACTTTATTAATATAATATATATAAATATAAAATTAAATAAAATTATTAAAAATATAATTTAGTATATATAGTTAAGGCAAGATAAAACACTCCAAACCTACTTTTAACTCAACCTATTTTTTGTGAAAAATCTTGATTTGATCCCAAATAAAAAAAATGCATCAGTCGTATTTAGACAAATTGAAACTCATTAAATACAGATTATTTTTATTATCTATACCTCTATTAATATTTTTTTTAAAATATTAATTACCAATTACATTTGTTGTTCATTTACCTTATTAAAAAATATAAAAAACAAAGAAGTCAAAAAAGCAAAAAAGGTGTCACGTTTACAGATATGTTGGTGTTTTTTTTAGAAAAATCTAACTAAAGAAAAGGGAGAAAGTCAAATTGCCATTCGACATCAATGATAACGAGTATTCCTTACAAAATTTATATCATATATTTTTATTTTGTATTTTAATTTTTTCTTTTATATTTAATAGAATTTTTTTGTTTATATTTTAAATTTTTTAGAGCCAATTCGTATCGATTAAAAAAATCCTTTTATAATATCCGTTTACTTATACCACAAAACTAAAAAATGCCCAAAAAAATCAAATTTAAATGTTAATACCTTTTTTTAATAAAATTATCTAATTAAAAAAGGGTACAAAAAGTTATTTTTAATCAATAAAATAAAATTGGCCCAACTTATAAAAATAAAAAATTTTAAAAATATTTATTAAATATAAAAAAGAAAAAACTAAAAAATAAGGAAAAAAGAAATAATGATAAGAAAAAAATAAAAAAGAAAGAAAATTGAATTGGCATGTAATGTTAATAATGATAATTTTTTTTAAAAAAATTAACATTATGGATATTTAAAAGACTAAAAAAAGATAAGTTAAAAAAATTTAATCTGGATATAACATTGGCATCTCTATTAATATTTATTTTTAAGAAATTATCAAATAAAAAGTAAAAAAATAAAAATATTTATTAATAAAAAATTATAAATAAAAAAGATTAAAAAGTAAAAGCGAAAAAAAATCGAATGACTTAATATGAGCCATGCCTATGATATCAAATGTCTCGTTCACAAAAAATAAAATTTAAAAATTTATTTATTAAATATATATAAAAACTAAAGTTAAATATTGAGAAAGAATGATTTAATATGTAACATATCTTTGAGATCAAATGTCTCATTCACAAAAAATATAATTTAAAAATTTATTTATTAAATATATAAAATAATAATAAAAAAAAACTAAAGTTAAATACTGAGAAAAAAACATGTGGCGTACATTGATCTCAAGTAAATCAAACAAAATATATATATATATAATGGATTAATTAAGCTTTTTTAAAGAGAAAAAAAATTTGATATAAAGTGGATTTCAACTAAAAATAAAAATATTTATTAAATAAAAAATAAAATACGTGTGGTATCCAAAAAAAGTGTAAAAAAACATGTCCAAAAACAATTAAAAGTGGGTAACACTTTTTAAAAATTTATGAATTAAAAAAATAATTTAAAAATAAATAAAATGAATGCCACCAAAAAATTAAATTAGTGGATCCCATTACTTTAAAAAAATTATGAATTTAAAAAGGAATTAATATTTTAAAAAAAGAGGTCCCACTGAAAATTTAGACAGTGTGCCCCTCTTTTAGAAAATTTATGAATTTAAAAAATAATTTAAAACAAAAAAAAAATTGATCCCATCAAAAAAATTTTAACAATAGACTTCACGAAAAATGTAAATAATATATTAATACTCATAAGTTATTCGGGTTTGATTCAAATAAAAGTCGAATTCGACTCAATTATTATTGAGTCAATTCAAATTCAAATAGCTTAAATATCGATCGAATTGAGTTTGAATATTCTTATACCTGATTCGAGTTGTTCGTGAGTTTAATTGAGTTTTTATATTTTAATATATTTTTAATTGATAAAATATTTCAAACTCAAGTTCGAGCTCAAGCATAAATAATAAACTTTTATCGAATATAATAGTCAAGTTTATTTTTACATATTGATTGAGCCTAACTGAATGAGCTCAAGTAATTTAATTTTTATCTCGAGTAGAGCTCAAGTTAAAAAAATAAAACTCGATCAAATTCGAACTGAATTTTAAGTCTCAAATTTGAAGTCGAGCTTGAACTAAAACTTAATTTTATATCGACTCGAATTCAATCGATTACATTCTTAAATATCATTGTATTAAAAATTTTTAAAAAATAAAACAGTAAAACGTGTCACGTAAAGAAAATAACAAAAAAAAAAAAAAAAGAATCGATGCTTGACTAAATAGCAACTTCCCCGTCTGCATGATTTATATATTAGATTTGACTTCATAACCTAACCTTTGACATAACTTGTTTTAGTTGCAATATTGTTAACGGAAATATGCAAACAAGTTTTCAAATTGTAATTAAAACAAACAAAATACATGATCCTTAATTAATTAGAATCGGTTTGACTAATATTTTTATCTCATGAATAGGTCTTTAATAATCAATAAAGAATTAAATATTAATTTTAATATTTTTAAATATATAATTTATTCAATTTAAATTATAAAATGAAAAGTGATTAAATTTTTTTATATTTAAAATTATTAAGATTCAAATTTTAATTATTAAAATTAAAAATTTATCACTTTATTAATAAATCACAAGATTTTTGACAAAGTGATCAAAACTCAATTCTAATTATATCTCTAAGAATAGAAACCTAATCTCTATATCAAAATTAATTCAAGTTCCCTATTGATGTTATATATTATTAAAAATTATAGTCTTCACTTCGAAAGCATATATGCAAAAATGGTACTTATATTTTGGAAGGTGATGTTCAAAATTTATCCGGTGACATTAAAGAAAAAAAACGAAAATGTTTTTAATTATAGTAGCTCATCGTAAAGGTAAGCTGCTAGATTTGGGTCTGTCCTGAGGAAGAAGCAAAGAGCACAAGTGGCAGAGCCAATTTGAAGAGTTTGATTTTCCAAAAGTCAAAACATTTAAGGAGTCGCACGTGAGCAAGCAGTGATAGAGCTGACATTTATACTACAAGTAACAACATATCACCTCTTCAATTTCTCTCTCTCCCTCTCCTTTGCTTCCATTGAAGCTCTCTCTCAAAGCACTGCTCTTCCCTTTCTTCAGCAAATTGTAATTCAGGGAATCCTCCTACATCAACTTCAACAAGGAGGAGAAACCGACAAAATTTAGCTTCTTTGTTTCTATTCTCAAACTTAATATGATTACATCCTTTTTGTCTATATTTCATTTTTATACAAAAAGTGGAACATACCTTTCCCTTTTATATCTTGCCTTTTAAGCACTCTTTTCCCTTCTCTCATTTTCATTTTTTTCCTTCTCTTCTCTTACTTTCTATCTCTCTCTCTCAGCCTGAGAAAATTGTTCTTCATACTTGAGAGCATGCCTGAATGTCCAGAGAAAGGTAAGAAGTAGAAATCTTATCTTAATTTCTGCGATCATTATTAGAGCTTAGACCTATTTTCCTTGTATTCTGTTGGAAGCATATATAATTTCTTCATTTTCTTTCTTAACTATTCAATCTTCTTTTTTTTCATAATATATATAGTTAATACGGTTAGAGACATCTCTAATTCTCTGTCCAAGACGATCTTATTTAAGAGATAACAAAATTCATTTATATCAATAAAACTAATTTATTGGTATAAATATATATTTATACCCACAGTAATTACTCATTGTTTTTTCTTGGTGCAATATATTTAGGGAGAGAGTTGACGAGATAGGCAAAAAGATCAAGAGAGAAGCAGATGTTTCATCTAATCATCAGATGGGGAGAAGACACATGTTGGGTCCTCCTGGAACCCTAAATACCATTACACCTTGTGCTGCTTGCAAACTCTTGAGGCGTAGGTGTGCTCAAGAATGCCCCTTTTCTCCATATTTCTCCCCCCATGAGCCCCAAAAGTTTGCTTCTGTTCACAAAGTCTTTGGTGCTAGCAATGTCTCAAAGATGCTAATGGTAATTAAAACCCTAATTCCTACATATATTTTCAACTTTATTTAGCTTTTTTAATTAGTAATACAATCGAAGTGCCTTCAGACTTTGTGTGGGCCTAATCTCTTTCACGGGGATGTGCATTCATGAATTTTCTTTTCTTTTATTTGGTTTGCTCTGATGATGTCTTTCATGGTGTAACTCAGGAAGTACCGGAAAGCCAAAGAGCTGACACGGCGAATAGTCTTGTTTATGAGGCTAATGTGAGGCTAGGAGATCCTGTCTACGGGTGCATGGGTGCAATTTCAGCTTTGCAGCAGCAAGTTCAATCTTTACAAGCTGAACTAAATGCAGTAAGGGCTGAGATAATAAAATACAAGTATAGGGAAGCTAACCTTTTATCCTCTTCCCATGTAGCCTTGCTCTCTCCTGGTGTTGTTTCAATTGCTGCACCACCACAACCAGCACCAATACAGCCACCAACTCCACCACCTGCTCTTCCTCCTACTCCTACTTCTTCCATGTACACCCAACGTACCACTACGGCAGACTATAGCACTATTTCAAATGAAAATGTTTCCTACTTTGGATAAAAAGTATTACCTAGACTACTGAAATTAAAATATCCCATTTATTTTTCTCTATTATGAAGCAAATTGAATAAAAAGAGGAAGAGATGAGTATTCTTGTTTCATTGCTTTGTCCTATTTAGTCACTCAGATATTTCTGTCTAGCTTGCTCCACAATTGAAGTCCATATATGCCTTTACCTATAATTGTTGGTTGATGTGTTTCTTTCTTCTATATTTGTTTCTTATCATATATTAACTTTCTTGTTTTCCACTTCTCTTTTTTGTTTTCCTTAATGAATAATATGGCCACTAACATATGAGGAATGGAGAATATACATTCTCTAACCACAAGAATTAGTTTCTTTTTTCCTTAATGATATGCATGTCAAGTACTTCCATATATAATACCAACTTCTCATGTATTAAGCTTCTCTTTAAAAAAAAAAAAATACTTTGAATTTGGGGATTTGAACCAACTCTTGGAATAATATGATACATGCATCTACCGTTGAACCAAATGCTTAGACTTTTTTAAGCTTCTGTTTCAATTTCCCTTTTTGTGTAGAAAAAAATATTAGTGGAATGAGATATCATACCGTAGATGTAAACTAAGTCCCCGTTTGGATTCCACCGCACCTTTAGTTGAATATAAATGTCAACTTTAGTGAAATCAAATCAGTATAAATTTTTCATTAATTTTTTTTCAATCACAATTACAATTATTTTTTTCAATCACAGTTATAGTAAATTTTATTATTATTTTTAATTTCACTGCTTATCCGAATAGAACCTAATTCGCATTGGCAAAGAGAAGTAATTCTAGTTGTAATGTAAAATAGGTAGATACTAGTTGAATTTTTTTATTGTGTTTGTTGGGGAAAGAACAATCTTGAGCTCATTGCACGTGAAGGACAGTCAGTGAGCACATGCTATTCCGTGCCATTGAAGGATCTAAAATAAGATGGAGGAGACAAAAGGTATTGTTGTGATCATCCCCATGAAGGTTAGAAACTTCTAAGGAATTTTTTTAATGTGTGTGGATTGTAGAAAGCATGCAAAAATAACATATGTTTTCTCATTTTATAATTCCCTTTACCTCTCTTCTTTGGCTTACAATGGATTACGATGGCTACAAACATTAAAAAAAATTGTTAATTAATATATATGTAGATATATACTAGTGTTTTTACATTTTCTGATGCTAAAGATGTTTCACTCTTTTTTCCTAACTTTCTTGGTTGTATAGAAAATTTTTTGTAGTAGGTTTGGCCTTTTTCAATCTTCTTTTTTCTGTTTGCCTTATAATTTCTTCTTTCTCTTTATTTTCTTGATATTCGTAGATATCTACAGTAACTTACTTTTTTACGAGTGCTTAGTGAAAAAAGTTATGGGTGTGCTTGGGTTTTCACCTTTTATTCTTAGAATTTTTGCTAGATGATGAATTTGATAATTTAAAATATTTTTCTAAAATGCTACCGACACGAAATGAGATATGTAGGATTAATCTTGGTTCAAATATTGGTTGGCACTTCTCAATGTTGTACGCATTTAATTAATTGGGAAAATAGAGAAAATAATAGGAGAATTGAATAATGGTGCAATTAAGCAGAATCTATTGAGAATCTTTTATGTATTTTATGTATGTATGAATTGTGTATTACATTTGATGGAATCATATAATAGATATCCTCAGGTTGAGTCTCTAGAATCCCAAGATGTAATGGAATTTGGTATCATGTCACGGTTGCTTAAAATCATGGCATCTCACCTTGTCCTTATACAACTCACTTTCATTTTTTCTTTTTAAAAATTTCCCTCATTAATATATAAAAAATTTTCAAGTGGAGATTCTACTCTTTCTTTCACCATCTGCCCAAGTTCTACAATGTGAGGTCTCTACTCAACAAAGGATGGTTGGAAATTAACCGTATAGAAACAAAAAGAGGAGTAATGTATATTAATTGTGATTTGCGATCATTAGTGTGACATTCAAAGATAATAAGAGAGACAAGATTAGTTTTTTGAAATTAATAAGCAAAACTAAGAAGACCAACGTTAGGTTTTTATTTTTTGGTAAGACAGTCAGGTTGTTCTCGAGTTGAAATTACACTTTTTCACATTGATATAGTGAGTTTTGTGCAGAAAACTTTTTTTTTTGGCATTTTAATTTTTTTTAATAGTTCGCTATAGTTAAGAGAAAATTTTAAACTTTGATTGTTTTCTATTTTTTTTTCTTTGTACCTTCTTTGATCCAGTGGGTATTTGTTGCCAGCTGCTTTCATTTTGTCAATGTGTGATTTGTAGGAGGCAAAGTTGAAATGTTAGTGAGTGAAGGAGCAACCTGATATATAGTAATTAGTTTGGTTTGGAACCAGCAAGCATATAAATTACTTTCAAATTTCAATTGTAATATACCAAAATGAAAAATATAAAATCAAAATCTTACCCCATATTTGAAGAATTTTTGTGGTGGTTGGTGTTATATCATTGTCCTTAATCAGCCTCATATATATATGCTATTTAATATATATATTTTTTATATTGGATATAATCATGTGTTAAAAAACTCTAAGTTGATGCTCCAATCATGTACACATTTCTTTTTTTTTTTTTATTTTGGAAGTCGAACCCACTCTTTGATTTAAATGAAAAATATATGCATTTATTATTAGTCAAATGTTTAATGTTTAGGTGTTAATATACATATTTCAACCGTAAAATATATATATATACATTTATGAAATTCTCATATTATAAATGATTTTTTCTATCATCAATTTAAATGAGTTGACCACTATTACTTGTAGGCATTTAATTTTATCCAAAATAATCAAAACTGATATCGATATGAACCAGTCAAGCATTCCAATTAAACTGATCTTGTTCACTCAAAGTCAACTCGTTTGATTCAATTGCATGAATAAAGTATGATGTCAGTTATATGGTTCCAATTCCAATTATTTGAATTCCATGACAATTAGGCTTAAAAGCCTAAAATCAATTTCAATTACCATCGGCCCAAATTCAACATCTTTAGCCCAAAACCCAAGGTCCAATTTTCATATTTAAGGCGCAATGTTTTTTCTTTATAATTAGTTAAATTTTAATAACTAAACAAATAATAAAAAATACTGAAAAAATAAGGAAATTTTTTTTAAAAAAATCTATAAAATTGGGTGCCGTGCACACCACCAAGGCCTGGCCACCCTAGAGCTCTAGCCCTGCTGAGCCTTCCTCTACTCTGCCAACTTTACCCTGCAAGCCACCCTAGCGCCACCATCTATAGCTAAATTCAGTTGCCATCAACCTATCTATTAGCCTTGAATTGATTTCTATTTTGAAATGATAAAATATTAAGCTAAATAAGATTGATTAAGATTTTGAAAAAAATTTATTTATTACAAGTTCTTAAGTTTTATTATTTTGATATTAAATAAATAATATGATTTTCAAAGTTTAAACAAATCTTTCTTTTTTTTTTCTTATTTCTCAAATCAAATGTATCTTTAAACATTATTTATTTAAGTTTAAATAGAAGTCTAATTGTTGTTTTTAAAGTGAACTTATTCATTTTGGACTCAATACAATTTTGATAATATTGGTTTTGAGAAATAGCTTAACTTAAGAAAGTTGTTTTATAAAAATAAAATTTTCCAACATTGAATTTATTTTATTTTATTGTATTAATTCACAATGTTTTAATATTAGAATTTTGTATGGTTGGAAAGCCCTTTGATTCTACTTTCTAATGGATTAAACAAAATCAAAATCCAAATTTTTTAAGAAAATATTTTGAATTTTTACTAAATACTATGCAGTTATTTAAAAACTGCACAAAATGGTAGATTTGAAAATTCACTATAATTCTAATACAGTGAATTAGGTGATGAATTTTATATTGATAGAAATTCTTTTAAGTCTAGTTTCTAAATCTTTAAACAGTTCTTGATTTAGAGTTGTATAACTTAAGATATGATCAAATTAGTGAGTAAAGTACAAAATGGGAGACTACCAAGGCACTGTTCGTCCAGAGTCACTGGGAATACAAAACCTAGCTAACCTAATCGATTGGGTATCAAAACCAATCAATCCTCTCTGCTGTAATGGTCAAAAATTGAGCGAAATTCAAGAACTAATCAATCTCTTCATCCCAAACAAGCTTCAATAGCTAGTTTCAAAGGAAGAAAACATGGTTTTTCATTTCCCAAGCATTCCCAACGGCTATTTCCCCTATTCCTCTATAAATTGGTCATTCTAACACACCAAGGAGGTTGATGAATTAAAAGAATAAAATCAAACAAGTCATATTTTCATTCTCTAAAAAAAATCAATAGTCTTAGAGTTTAAATTCAATATCCTTTTTATATCTTGTATCCAAAATATTGTTGTCTTTCATTCACTATTTTCTTTATACTTTATTGGGCAAACACACAACCTTGAGAGATATTTTAGTTTACAAAATTCATTTGGGTTATCTTATAAGTAAGATGTGAGGTATCCTCTTGATTGTGTAAAGGTAGAGGTTTTTATTTTAATCTTTAAAAAGAAAAAGTTAGGGTTGTATTCTCAATTCAAGATTAGTGGATTGAAGCCTTGTGTGGACAACTAAGAGAGAGGATGTATGTGCCATGTGGAGAAGAACCGAACTTCTATAAATCCTTATATTTGATTTCTCTATCCTTATCTCTTGATTTTAATTATAGTTTATATTTGCTTTCAGTTCATCAATTTATTGTTATTTGTATCATATTTTGATATCGATTTTAATTTTCATTCAATTATGTTAAAATCTATTATTGGAAAAGAATTTGGAGAGATCCAATTTACCCCTTCTTGGATCACCATCTCACCTAAAAAGCTAACAATTGGTATCAAAGCTTTGGTCTCTTTTTGTAGGTTTAACCACATTGAGTAAAGATCCTATTGCTTAATTTAGGTTTCAATATGGTGAAGAAGTCCTTGAAGCTCTTATGATCAAAAATTTTGAATTTAGTAAATAAAAAATAAGAATGAAAATGCACATCATGTCATAAAATTTTAGAGCTTGGTTAATGATAAAAGAAGTCTTGGAATTCCTTTAAATAATGCAACTATATAATGCAAGTGATGAATGATGCTAAGGTAAAATACTTATTCTATGGAGCTTTTGACTCCTACAACTATAACATATTATCAAAGTGCTCAATCTCAAATGAAATATGGGAGAAGTTGGACGAAATACATAAAGACAACAATCCAACCAAAATGCATCATGTCTCATGGCTGTTAAAGATTCAGAGGTAATCTCTAATTCTATTGATTCAAATTCATATACTTTTGATGAATTACAAGATGCTTATAATGAGCTATATGTTGAATGTGAATTAATGAAGAGAAAATATAACAAAATGATTTCAAAATTGAATGTTGAAAATGATTTTTTGATGAATATAAAAAATATTTTGAAAAAAATGAAAAATTAAAAATAGATTTTGAAACCTCTTAAAATATAAATGAATTTTTTTAAAAAAAATATTGTTTTGAAAATTTTTTTTAATGAATTGATGAATGAAAAACAAAAGCTTATAAAGAGTTCATTAAATACTAAAATGATTAAATGTAATGTTTATCATTTTTATGGTCATACTTCACTTACTTATCCTATTAGAAGAAAAGTCCCATTTAGAATTAGATAAGTATAGGTTATGGGTTCCTAAAGGAATAAGAGAATTGGTGACTAACTTTCAAGGACCCAAAGTAATTTAGGTACCAAAAATCAAATGAGATTATCTCTTGTAAGTGTGCTAGAGCAAAGAGCTACGATGTGAGATTGAAGATTGAATATCCTAGGCACACAATGGAGATGGGTAACTTCTAAACTTTTATTTTAAGTGAATATAAAATTAGTTTTCTTTTCTTGTTGAACATTAAGTGCTTAATGGTTATTGTTATATGCTTTATTGATATATCTTGAATATACTAATTTTATTTGATATATGTAAGCTTGAATTGAGTATGCATTATTATTTTGTTTTTTGAAAGTGAGATTTTAATATATTCCTTATGTTTGTTGATATTGTGTCTAATACTTATTTGCTTGAGATACATTTTTAGGAGAATTCATTATTGTTCTAATAGATTTGTAGGATTGCATGCGAATGCTCTTAATATTGGGATTGCATGAATGATCTTGATATTTGGATATTACTTGTGAAATTGCTATTGGTACTTGATGTGATTAATTGTGTGCTAAATTATTTTTGTATTTATGTACAAACTTAGGGGGAGCACTAAAAGCTTAATGATTTTGAAATTTTTTGTTTTGCTTTAAAAGTGATTTTTGCTAAAGTCAAGCCTTAAAATATGAAATTTTGTTTTAGTAAGCTTTTAATTGTAAAATGAATATAAATATCATGAATTCAATGATTTAAACTTGATCAAATAAAGAAAACTTGATAACTTGTAATGGTTTTAATTTTTCATAAGTGCTATAGTTTCAAAGGATTTTAGAGCTTAAAATATTAAATCTTATTTTTGAATATTTATGGGCATAAAAACCATTTAGACTTTTTCAAAGGGTGATATAAAACTTTTCTAAATGGTTTGAAGAGCTTAAATGTGATTTTAAACATATTTATCCATCTTAATAGCCTTTTTCAAGGAAATATAGGGTTTAAGAATTGACTTTTTGATTTTCTTATTTCTAAGATCAAATGACCACTTGAACTACTTTGTTTCGTTATTTGAAACTTGTTGGAAAGGTTCAAGGTGATTAAAAATGAGCTTGACTAGTTTTGAGATTTATTAAGGTATTTTTCAATCAAAAATGAGTTTTAAAATGCAAAAATCAAATTTCTAAACATATTAAACTTTCAATGAATTTCCTATTGTATTTTGTATAAATATATTTGTTTGAATGATTTTGGCATAATGAAAATGATTTTTTATGCATATTGATTTGTGATTGTTGACCATGCCTATATAACCATAATGTTTGAAATTCTCCACTTATTGGTAATGCTTGAATCTTGTGAAATATTATTTAACAATGATTATATTATTCTCAATTTTTTTTAACTCTTGATTTGTGATTTTAGAAATTGATGATCATCTTATGCTTAAATCATAAATATTGATATTTGATTGTTCATATTTTGATTTCTTATGGAATAGTCTTGAAATATACTTTAATTCTTTATCCTTATTAATTCAAGATTTATTTTTTCTCTTGTGTTGATGAATTGATGAATTTTATGTGCTTAAAAGATGTATATTGATTCTTTGTTTATCTATGTTTTTGGTCAAGATATGTGCTTATATGATGATTGGTTCAACTTGACCTTAATACTTGTGATTTTAAAGTGCTTAAATTGTTTATTTTTTAATGTGTGAAAAACTTTTGCGATATGCTTGCTCTTGTGCTTAAATGTTTTATTTCTTAATTTGTGTTTTTAAATTGATAAACTAATTGCTTTTTAAAATGAATGTGTTATTGGTTCATCTATTATTCTTGTCAAGTGTGTGCTTATGAGCTTTACTTGACATGCTTGCAATATGACTTAAGTGAGTGATTTTTTTATGGTGCTTATTTTTACCTTAAGTTATTGTCCATTTTGGCCTATGATTTGTGTTGACATATTTATTCTTTTATGATGAAATTTTCTTAAATTTGTTTGGATGATAAATATATCTTCCTTGATTTTTTAATTTTTACATGGCTTAATATTTGTCTTGACATATTCTTTGGTGATTTATTGAATATACATGAATATTAAATATATCTTCATTGTGTTCATTATTTCTAAATGATCTAGAAAGGAATTATGTTTTGCCCATTACTTGAGAACTTTTGCATTAGTGCTAATATTGAGTTATTTGATGTTTGATTTGATACATGGCCTTTAGCATAAGTTTATAAAGTATTTTTTATGAAATATATCTCCCTTACAATTTACAACTTGTGCGTAGTGAATAAATTTTTTTTGCCTATAACAACTTAGAATATGGAATTGTTTTCTAACAATTGGAATAATTTTTATCAATTGATTTTCTTGATGCTTCTGACAAAATCTTTTGTCAAAAAATTTTCTAAGTCTATGCTAGGAGAACTTGAAATGAGCATGAACGAGTCAATATTTTTTTTGAAGTTTCAAGAATAGCAAGCAAAGCAACTTCATCAATCAAGCCTAAGTACATTAAAGATTTGCTCAAAACTTTTGGAATGAAAAACTCAAAACCAAATGAGCACATCAATATAGCTTGATAATGATAAAAGTAATTGTATTGACTCTATGCTATGTGTCTATACATGCTTACTTTGATTGTGTGCAAAAATGAGATATTGTGCTAAAACATATGAATACATTGCACAAATTAATCACCAAGCAACTTGGTAGATATTGTTTTAATATTTTTGAAAGCTTTAATTGATTAACACACTTTCATTAATATTCATGCCTAGTTCTTGATTACTTTGATTAATAGTTTTTATTGCATGAATATTCATTTGAATCTTTGGACATGGATATGAGTTAAATAGATTGATTTCTTTAAACATATTCATTGATTAAGATCATTGAGATAACATGTATAATATTATGTCTAACTGTTTGTATCTTTATTGGTATATTGTTATATGTGATTTGAAATATTTTTGCATATGCTTGTATGATTTTGATTGAAATATATATTTAGATACTTGCATATGTTTAGATTAAGTTCATTGTTATGCACTGAAATAAATAAGAATATAATTGAATAATTATACTTTCATTATTTCTTTGCTATAGTATATGCATTCATCATGCTTAAAAAATCATGCTTGTATAATTCTTTGCTATAACATAATGATTGAATATTTGCTTTGGATAGGATAGCTTATGAAAGATTACTATTATCATTTATGCATGTATTCAAATGAATCTTTCATATGCTTAAATATGTGTGCTCCATGAAAAGTTGTTAAATAAAATTGCTAACAATTTGTATCAAAATTGCTAAAGATTTTTTCTTTTGAACTTTCATAGATGCTTATTTATGTGTCTATCCTTGATGTAGCTTATACCTTTCATACAAAATTATGTGTGCCTTTAAATTGATTTATCATTATTTTAAAAAGAAGAAGAAATCTTAGAATACAATTTTGCTTAATTTTTTTATGATAACAATTGGTATGCTTTATGATAACATATCTTTAACAATTGATATCCTTAATAATTGGTATGAGCTTGTATGCATGTGCTTGAATTTACGCTTAATTACTATGGATGTTTTAGCTACTAAACACATCTCATGATAACATGATTTATGAGTAGGTTGCATATCATTTATTATCCTTTTGCTTATAAATTTCATGTGGCTAGGTTAAATGAATAATTTTATGCTATAACATTTAAATTGGATACATTGATGCTTTTGAGCTTGAATACATGTACGTGAACTTCATTGTGCATATTACACTTGATTACATACATTCAAAATACTCTTGATATTATTGGTATCAAGCATTTTGTTCCATGTCTTAGATTGATCTCTCTTTCTTTTGCTATCACAAAAAAGGAAAGAGTTTATGGATATTTTTTCTTATATGTTTATAGCAATTGGTATAAGAGTTTTAACATTTGGTATAAAGAGGTTAAACAAAAAGGGGAAGAAATGTTTCATAAATATATTTGCTAATACCTTTTTGTGTTTATTTGCCCATGACTAAAAGGGAGAGAAATATTTGGTGGATAAATTTGCTTGTACTTGATATACATATGTTTGTGTGTGCTTAATTATTATACATGCTCTTACATATATTAATTGAGTTGTGTTAAATTAGAATGCATAAATTGAGAGGGAGTTTTACCATACGGGAGTTTTTCAAAATGTTTTTCAAAAATCTTAAATGTTTTAAAGAAAGTTTTTCATCAAGCAAATTTATCTTTAAGTTTTGTCATATCAAAAAGGAAGAAATTGTTAGCCTTGAATTGATCTTTATTTTGAAATGACAAAACATTAAGCTGAATAAGCTTGATCAAGAGTTTAAAAAATAATTGTTTGGTACAAGTTCTTAAGTTTTATTATTTTAGTACTAAATAAATAATATGATTTTCAAAGTTTAAACAAACTGTTTTTATGTTTTCTTATTTCTTAAATCAAAAGTATCTTTAAATCTTATTTATTTGAGTTTAAATGAAAGTTCAATTGCTGTTTTTAAAGTGAACTTATTCATTTTGGACTCAATACAATTTTGATAATATTGATTTTGAGAAATAGATTAACTTAAGAAAGTTGTTTTATAAAAACAAAGTTTTCCAACATTAAATTTATTTTATTTTTCTATATTAATTCACAAAGTTTTAATATTAGAATTTTATATGGTTAGAAAGCTCTTTGAGTCTATTTTCTAATGGATCAAACAAAATCTAAGTCTAAATTTTTTAAGAAAAGATTTTTAATTTTTACTAGATACTTTGCAGTTATTTAAAAACTGCACAGTAGGTAGATTTGAAATTTCACTATAATTCCAATATAATGAATTAGGTGATAAATTTTATATGGATAGAAAGCCTTTTAAATCTAGTTTCTAAATCTTCAAACGCTTCGTGATTTGGAGTTATATAACTCAAGATATGATCAATTTAGTAAGTAGAGTATAAAATAAGAGACTACCAACGGCATTATTCATCTAAAATCACTGAGAATACAAAACCTGGCTGACTTAATCAATTGGGTACCAAAACGAATTGATCTCCTCTATTGTAACGGTAAAAAATTGAGTAAAATTCAAGAACCAATTGATCCCTTCATCCTAAACAAGCTTTAATGACTAGTTTTAAAGGAAGAAAACATGGTTTTTCATTTCCCAAGCATTCCTAATGGCTATTTCCTCAATTCTTCTATAAATTGGGCATTCTAACACACCAAGGAGGTTGATGAATCAAGAGAGTAAGATTAAACAAGTCATATTTTCATTCTCTAAAAAAAATCAATAGTTTTAGAGCTTAAATTCAATATCCTTTGTATTTCTTGTATCCAAAATATTATTGTGTTTCATTCACCAATTTTATTACACTTTATTAGGCAAATACTCAACCTTGAGAGGTATTTTAGTTTGCAAAATTTATTTGGGTTATATTGTAAGCAAGATGTACGGTATCCTCTTGATTATGTAAGGGTAAAAGTTTTTATTTTAAGCTTTAAGAAGAAAAAGATAGGGTTATGTTCTCAATTCAAGATTAGTGGATTGAAGCCTTAGTGTGGACAATCAAGAGAGAGGACGTAGGTATCTTGATAAAAAAGACCAAACTTTTATAAATCCATGTATTTGATTTTTCTATCCCTATCTCTTTATTTTGATTATAGTTTATATTTGCTTTTAGTTCATCAATTTATTATTATTGCATCATATTTTGATATTGATTTTAATTTCCATTCAATTATATTGAAATCTATTATTGGAAAAAATTTGAAGAGATCCAATTCACTCTTTTTTTGGATTATCATATCCCCTAAAAAGCTAACACTACCTTTATACCCAAGACTCTTCTCTCTTCTCCATGTTCTTGACATCATCCTAATCTGTTTTATGATCCCAAAATTCTTTAAGATTAAGAAATTTTGACAAGAAAAAAGGGGCTAATTTTCTAGCAAAAAGACTATGCAAAAATAAAAAAAAATCCTATCTACCCAACCGCATTGTGACACATCATAGTCCCTTCTCCACTAAATGCCAAAGCCACCATTGTCAAGCAGCTAGCCAAGACCCTTCTTTACCACCATTGTTTCCCAACAAGCCATCCATTTCTCACGATTCATCACCATTACAACCCACCACCATAATCCTCATTTTCAACCCCATTTATACAACCTAAAACCACAACCACCCTTAAACCTAACGAAACCACTACCTCTACCTACCGAAACCACACCATTACCCAAGTAAACCACCAACAGCCTATCCAAAGACCCCATTTAGCCACTACTAGTTCTTTCCAAAATCACAGGCCTAACATCAATTAAAAAAATTATACCTAAAAAATCCCTAACTAAAAAATCTAAATCAAGAGAAAAAATCCCCAAAAAATAAAAACACCAAGAATAAACCACAGTCCTTACTTTGAACAAGGAACCCAGTTTTATAGCAGTGAAAAAAACCCATTCGATTGAGGCAAAGCATAAAAAAAAAAGCTTAGGTTCGGCATGAAAAAGAATGGAAAGAAAGACGAGAGAAGAAGGAAAAATGGGAGAAAAAAAAAGGAAAGAGAAAAGAAAAAATGAGAGTTTGAAAAGTAAAAGGGTTTTGATTTTTTTTAAAAAAAGGAGATAAATAAGGGGTTCAAACAGGTAGACAGGATTTTTTAAGAAATAATGGTTGAAAAGTAAAAAATAATAATGTTTTTTGAATCTGTTGCTAGTAGATTTTCAAATAAATTAGATTTATTTTCTTTCCATACCAATGCCTTCCATGTTGTGTTCTATAAACTTGAAATCATTTCAATTTTCACTTCAGAATTGCATTAGTATTTTTTTTTTTAATGAATTTGTAGGTATTTTCAAAGTTATGACAACAACCTGACCTTTTTAACCATAAAGGTACGACATTGCAGACTTTTTTTTGCTAATATTATGAATTTAGTAGGATGATGCATCAATAGAGAAATATTATCAAATTGTAAATTTACAAAATTTCAGTTTTGATCTATCTATTTTATGATTCAACCTTTTTTTGTTGGTGTGGTTCAGGGAGCTAAGCATACTATCCCAGAATATAAACCTTGAGAGGCATTAGATTTCTATAGCAGATTCCTAGCAGGGAAACCTATGTGAAACAAATTCATGAGCTTTTACTTTTTTTGTTTCCCTTTAGTTATTTAGTTTTAGATTATAATTGAATACCAATGGCTTTTGCACAAAAGCACAGTAATGAATTAATTTAAGGAAAGAAGAAATTCCTTTCGTTCTTGAACTCCAGACTTTCAAGATGAAATCTTAAACTTTAGATCGAGATGAAATCTTAAAATTATTAGGTTGGTTTGTTTTGTACGTACTTGGTTTTGCTATGAAAAGCAAAAATAGAGAAATATGCGTAGATGTAGACACAAAGTTACAATGAATAAATATGATGAAGAATTATACATATTTATTTGAAAAGTAAAAATAAAAAAGTTAAATGGGATTGAGCAAATTTGTGTGTTGTATTTGATTCATTTGATGAGATTTTTATTTACTTGATTTGGTTGTGTAAGTTTTCATTATTATTGTTGTTATTGTTGCTGTTGTTACTATTATTATTGTTATTATCTTAAAAATATAATATTTATTAAGTTTGATAAAAAATAGTTGTAAAAGATCTCGAACCCGAGCTCTAGTACAAATAATCGAGCTATTATCGAATATAAAAATCGAACTTATTTTTACATATTAATCAAACTTAATCGATAAAACTCGAGTAGCTCAATTTCGATTATGAATCGAGCTCGAGCTAAAAAAATGAAAACTCGATTGAGTTAAAGTCAAGTATCAAGCAACAAGTTGAAAGTTAAGTTTGAGCTCGAGCTTCTCACTATATCAATTGGACTTTACTCGATTACACCCCTAGTGTGAGGCCCACATCCTTTTTAAAGTGTTGAACCTTTTTTTTTTTTGGTGGGGAGCACATGTTTAAAATTTTTTTAAAAGGTGTGGGCTCCACATCTTTTTTTAAAAAATGTGAGTCCTAATTTTTTTGCAACCGATTTTTTTTTGTTATTTTAGATGGAGTCCACATGTTTTTTTTAATTTTCTTTTAAAAGATGTAAGAGTCACATTTTTAAATTTATCTTTTGATTTTATTACTTTTTCATCCATTTATTTATTTATTTATTTTATTATATTGAACACTTTAAAAAATATATATTTAAAAAAATGTTTTAAAAAATATATATTTAAAAAAATGTTGGACACATTTATACAAATATTTTCTCTTTTTTAAAACTTTTTTTACTTTTTCCTTTTAAAAATTTTTTCAAACAAAATTTATTTTTTTCGTTTTAATTTTATTTTGAAACTCACTTGCTATTAAGGGTACACAACATGTTTAATTTTTTTAACTTTTTCTTTTTTATTTTTTACATAATTGATAAATATTTTTTATTTAAAATTTTTTTAGATCCACTTTATATCAATGATATACAATACGTTGAGTCATTTTATTTTTTATTCATTTTTATTAACTTTCTAATATTTAATAGTATTTACGTTTTTATTTTTTAATATGGGCTATTGATATTATTATTATTAAAAATGTATTTTTGATTATTATTATTTATTATTTAATTTGATCATTTTTCAAGAAAATTATATTGTAGATTTATTGGCTTCAAATCTGAATTTGATTTTTTCCTTTTTAAAATTTTTTTAGTTTTATTTTTTAATTCATAATATAAAATTTTCAATAAAAACTCATTTTTGTTGATATCACATGCAAACTTAATTTTCTCAAAAATGATCATGATGTCCTTTTAATTGCATGACAATTAAATTATATGCATTCAAATTAACTATAATGCCAATTTTTCTATGAGTAACTAAAATTATTATAATGACCCTCTTAAGATATTTATTAAAATACCCTTCTTATCATAATTGGTAAAAAATTACTATAATGCCTTGTAATAATAATTACGAAAATGCCTTTCCATCATCGTTTGACAAAATGACTATAATGCCTTTTTTACTATATTTACAAATATACCCCTCATATATTTGTCAAAACTGCTATAATATTCTCTAACTATAATTACAAAAAAAACCCATTTTGATTGCTTTATACAATGCTTCTCCAATCATAATTATGAAGATATCTTTCATATTAAAATTGGCCAAAATTACTATAATATCTCTAAGCATGATTACAAAAATACCCTTTTGATCGTTTTAGAATTATGCATTAAATTTTAATATTAATAAAATAATATGAAATTAATCCCCTTAAAAATGATTCTAATGCCTTTTTAATTACTTAAAAATTGAATTACATGCATCCAAATTGACGAAATGCCTATTTTCTATGATTAACTAAAATTATTGTAATATTCTTTTTAATATAATTACTAAAATACCCTTCTCACCATAATTGGCCAAAGTCACTCTAATGGCCCAATAGCCATAATTATAAAAATGCCTTCTTACCGCAATTATGAAAATACACCTTATATTATAATAGCTTAAATTACTATAATAGTTTCTAACCATCAATAAAAATAAATGCCCTTTTGGATTGCTTCGTGTAATGTTTCACATACCATAATTATAAAAATATTCTTCATATTATAATTGATCAAAATTATTATAATATCTTTTCAGCATAATTATAAAAATCCCATTTTGATTGCTTCATAATTATGTATTAAATTTTAATATCAATACAATAATATGATAAAATGATTTTGCCTACTACTATCAAAAACTTATTGATTAGAAAAGGAATTTTAAGATTAACTTTACTAAATAGGCAATTAAAACTGGTGTTTTTGCATATGCTATCAACAAAAGTCTCTTAATTAGTGAACAAAAATCACTTTTGAGAAATAGTGGAATGTCTTGTTCTATGTTGTTATATTTGAACAGATTGCTGATTTTGGATTAATGGCTAAAAAACAATAAAGTGTTACACTGACACTTATCATTGTTCCAATTGATTTGTTTTCAAAAGAATCACTTAAAATTAAAAGGAATCATGTTTTGGTTTATAATTTTTTTTAAACAAAATTAATGTTTAATGAATTAATTTGGTGTATCCTATATATTCATATTACAATATATATAATAATATAGTTTTTGAATATAAAACATTAAGCATCTGTTTTGCAACATCAGGGAACCAACTTTACCTTTGTTGCATCAAATGGTGACTATAGAACAATAGACACTGAAGGATATGGTTGCATAAAGATCTGTTTTGAGGTGTTATGTTCATTTGTAGATAATTGCTAATTACAATTCTTTTTGCTGCTTCTAGGAATATAACATATGTCTTTTGTTAGCATGTTGTATGCTATTGATTCACTTTTGTTTACCTTAAATTGTAGCCGGCCAAAACTATTCTTGTTGGAACAGATATTAAATCTAAGTTTTTTCGAGCTCAATTCACTTTTAATATTAAGGTCTTAATTGATTAATCACATTGGTATTTCATTGATAAGGAGCTTAAAATAATGATTCATATCATTGGTGTATACCGCTGTTTTGTTAAAATTGATTATTTTCATATATACATGTACATATAGAAATATATATTTTATTATTAATTTTGGTATATCTATAATATATATTAAGAAAGTGATTATTTAATACTTTAATTTAAGAAACTCATAGTTTAAGCTAAATGAAAGTGTTTGTATGATATCTTCTGTGAGTTGATTTTACTTATTTTTTTAGTTTTTTTTTTTAATTTTTTACCTTTTCACTTTTTTTTTAATTTTTATAACTTTTGAGAAAAAAAAAATCCAGCAAAATAGTTACATTCATCCTTGTTTTTTTACCTTTCACTTTTTTTAGTTTTTATTAAGTTAATTTTTCAATAAAAAATGATTAAATAAAGATAACAAAATAAAAAAAATTTACCTCATGACAACCCGCGAGAAAATTACTAGTTAAATTTAAAATAACTCTATATGATTTAATGAAAAAAACCAATAATTTAAATAAATTCAAATCAAGTTTAAAATAACTCAAAGATGAATTAACTTGAATTCCATTGCACAATTTTCTTGAACCAAAACTTGATTCAACCTATTTAACAAAAGAAAACGTTAATTCAAATCCGTCCAATTCAAATATGAAATTATTCAAATTTAAATTAACTTGAATTTAAAAATGACTTGCACCTGGGCTATTAAAAAGACCAATTCAAAAAAAATTCAAACTTAAATTAATTTAATTTTAAAACTAAAAGAATTTGGACTCAAAATATCCTGAATTTGAATAACCCAAATGTTAAGTTCGTATGGTTCTCAAAATGATCCTGAAAAATATCTTAATGCAAAATGACTTGAAATTTCTTTTAATTTGAAGTGAACTTTAAGGGCAGCAACGCAGATTATTGCAGTGACCTTTTAAGGGCAGCAACTGGTTATTTATTTGGCAAGTTTGATTAAGTATGGTGTAGCTTTGAACATGTTTCGGTGCAAGACAAACTTATATGCATCTTGCAGCACCAAGAAAAAGGTTGGTGGGAGGTTTCTTTTGCTGCTTGTTTGAGAAATTTTAGTTGCTCTTATATATCTGATTAGACGATTGATTTGTCAGAATTGGACATACATACATACATACATACATATATATATATATGTATGAATGGTGATCAATGTTCCTTAAAATGATTGTTACACTGCATCTTTGGTCCTTGGATTCAAAATTATGGGAATGTATTTATGCAAAAGTCATGCACATATTATACAAGATATCATGATCATAATACTTTTTTTACCACTCACCATTTTTTTCCTTTTTCTTCTTTTGATTTTGTATACTTGTAATCCTAGTGGAGATATCTTTAAGGCTTTGCTCTCCAATTGAATACAACCCTCATTCAATTCTTTGGCTTCCCTTTTGGTAGACACATTTGCTTGATGCCCACAAAAAGGCCCCAAAATTAAGGGTAGATATGACCAAAATGAAACCATAGTAGTAATCCAAATGAGAGTCATTCAGGTTGTCTCCTATCCAGCTCTCATTCTCATCTCTACCCGTAATTTTATCCACCATTGTTACTAAAAAGTTATTCAGGAAATTTCCTACTCCAATTCCACTGGTAAAGAATGTTGTCCCTAGGCTCTGCATGTCTTCTGGTGACTGTTCACAGAAGAATTCTAGTAGTCCAATGGCATTAAACACATCAGCTATGACCAATGTGACATACTGAGGCAGCAGCCAGAATATGTTCATTGGAACAATTTCTTTAGGCCCTACGATTTGATGCATTCTTATGACATGCATTCTCTTAACCTACACTGCAAACGCAATGGCAATTGCGATAACTTGGATGACAAATCCAATGCCAAGCCTTTGAAGGAGGTTAATTCCTCTAGGGTTTCCAGTTTTTCTACGCATGAATGGCACGAAATAGCGATAGCACATTGGAACAGAAAGGAGCATGGAGAGGGTGATAATGCTCCCAAGTGAAGCTGCTGGGATTGGAAAGCTCGAACTTAAGCTTCTGTCCAAGGTGCTACCTTGTTTCACAATGTGTTTATTTGGGCCCATATGGTGCTAGGAATTAAGGTCACTAACCATATTATAAGCATACCCAGAACAAATTTGGTTCCCTCCACTTGAGTTACCGTGCAGGGTGGCCTACCTGAGTTGCCATCTTTCACCGCAGCCTTGTCCAAGAATCTGTGGACACATATGTAAATGACACCATTAACTTAAGATGATTTCACAATTATATATGCCATTAATTAGTACTAATCGGCATTAGCTGATAGGATGGGATCCTAATCATGTTTAAGATTCTAAGTTAGATGGTGACTGCCAATAAGGCTTTGGATTATTAGCAAGAAGGAAATCTTGAAATTTCGAGATCTCACGATCAAGTCTTACTATTTGTGGATTTTATCCCGTGGATTTGATCCAATTTATGTTAAACTTGTTCAGTTTGTTAAATGATTTGTTTGTAGGATTCAATGATTTTTTATATAAACGTAATACTCAATTATGATTGTAACATTTTTTTTTTTATTTATAATTTCATAAAAAACTTAGATGGGGACCTTGAAATTAATTTATTGCAATGCAATTGACGATTCCACCAATCGTGTTTCACAAATCATTTGTCTTGATTTGATGATAACTCCATGTAGTGCGGGCAGATGGGCGCACCATTTCACTTTGATATACACCCCATCCATCATAAGGAAATTTGGCCCCAAGAGATTATGACCATTGATCATTAAAGGTTGTCTAAAAGGAGTACTGAAAACAGTTTCACATGGAAGGAATTTATTAAGCCAATGGCTATCAAATTTTCCCATAACTTCCCCCTTTGCCTTTGGCACAGGAGATTTACTAATTATGCCCATGAATTTGGAGGCCCCTTGCAACTTTCTCTAGCGTCAAGGATTTAAAGCACTTTGGAATTTTGTACAAGCTCGTGCTCTTTATAGATTCCATGTCACAATGATTATAGGAAATGAGACAGTACTGTTATTCTCATTTCAGCAGTGGTAAATTTGATACTATAGTTGTATGCTATAGTGGGAAAACTCACCTGAAAACTGGAGAGTAATGGACAGGTTTCCACTGTTAATATAATGTTGAGGCTTATGCTCATGAAGCTGAGATAGGTTGTTAGGGAGCTGTAATTTCTAATTTTTGAAGGCGGTAGTGGGGCCTTGAATCAGGTCCCTGGCAGGGCTTTTAGTCTTACATTGTGTCTATAAATTGGGGTTCCAAGATAAAATAAAAATAGGGGGAAGAGAAGAACAACTGTTGGGATCCCATGGCCTAGCCCCCATCCCAAGTTTTCTTGAATGCAGATAAGGCCAAGAGTAGCGAACAAGGCACCCAAGAAAGAGCTGAATAATACGAATTGAAGAATGAGACTTTCAGCTCCTTCTCATGGGTGGTTAAAATCATCAAACTGGTCCGCTCCAAAGGTTGATATGTTGGGTTTTGTTCCCCCTGATCCTAGCACTAAGGTGTAGAGAGATGTATAGAAAAATACAATTTGTAAAGTAGAGGCCTTGTTGCAGACTCCATTTGTGCAAGTTGGCTTCAAAGATTTCAGTGAAACTGCTACTGTGAGCATTATCATTCCCTGTTCATATTACATCATGATATATTAATCTACACATATCTAGAAATTTACAAATTATTAAGGGGCAAAAAACTCATATTCACTCACAAAAAAATATGTACCTCTCATTGTTTAATGAGCACTTAAAATAGGTTGCTTGAAGCATCAAACTGCAATTTTCTCTCTTATAATCAATGACAATAATATTTTTCCCATCAGCAATTGAATGTTGAATAATGTTCTGTTTTCATCAATGAATACAAATTCATGTCTTTCTCATTCTGTTCGAAATCATTTTCCTGAATTTTAACACTATAACAGAGTAGTTTCCCCAATATTAAGTTCAAAACAAGACAGGATGGTAACTTAATTCTTCTGTGGGTCTTATAAAATTCAGATATGCTTTGTGAGAGAACAAAGCACCATCTAGTATCCATGCTAGGTTAAGCCAATAAATTAAAACTTCCTATTGGATCAACCAGAGCCAAAAAAAAAAAAAAAGAACTCAATTTGCGTTGTAATAATAAGCATCTAGAAATGTAGTCCAAACAAATGATGTGACCTCTTTGGTAGATGAAGATAGTGAATATAAACCTCATCATTTGGAACATGCATTTTGGAATTATGCTACTTTGAGATTGCCTTTCTGATCGGACAGAGTTTTAATAATCATTAATATTAAAAAAATACATAGAGAATTTGTTGATTTCCCATGACATAGATGAAAGATAACACAGTGAAAGTCCAGAATCGACCCAGGTATATCTGCTATGTAGGCTCCAAGAATTGGGGTAATCCAGACCGATCCTGACCAGCTATTCACATTTCTGACAGATGAAACTGTATCTTCATGAAGTTGGGTGGTCAAGTAGTTTACTAAGTTTGAAGCTATTGCATAGAATGCCATCCTTTCAAATGCTTCATATCCTGTTAAGATCAAATAGTAGAATTCAAGCAAAATATATTGGACTGAGTGATAAAAAAAAGGTTCTCTTCTGATCTAAAACATAAAGTTTTTATTACATCTATGAATCAGCATAAGAAAACTTTTGAAAATCTTTTAAGATCAGTCTACTTCGCAATTCTTTTTTGATAATTGAAGTGGCCAAGAATTGAATCTTAATAACTGGAATTAAGAATCCGATGTTTTCTCAAAAAATCATATGCGGTCCAATGCCTTTACCAACAAACCATATAAGTCTGTTGGCCAATCTACTTTGCATTTCAAGATAAGCTGTCTAGCAAGAAAAACAATGAGCAAAAAAGTATAGAAAAAAAAGGCAAAAACTAGTAGAAACTAATGACTCCGGTAGTTTAGATTCTAAAGGGGAAACTATACAAGTCAAGTTGTTGGGATGATTATCGTTAGTATCCTGAGAGAAGAATTGAGAGAGAAAGAGAACATAACCCAAAACAAGTTTGGTAAGAAAGAAAAGCTGATAGTTTCTTGCCGACAAGGAAAGCACAAGCTTTCCATTTTCCAGTTTTAGAGGCAAGAACAGGGCGGCCACGAAGATCGATTGTTCCATCCAGGGTACGACCTTCGGTTTCCATTTGACTAGAGATATTTTGGAAGAATGATAAGAGGAATCGGTTAAAGAAGACGACTAGTCCAGGGTATGGCAAAAGGTACGTGGTAATCCTGTGCTTATGCAGTGAAAGACTTTCGCTCACTATTCCAATATGATTTATGACTCTGCAAAGGCGAAGGCGAAGGCGAAGGCGAAGACTGAGGGTTTTGGCATTTTTGCACTTTTTTTTTAAGTTAGTGACCAATTACTATTTCTTTATTTATTACATGTTAAAACTCGTTAAATTTAAATTATTTAATTGAAAATAACCTTTTCCTTCTCATAAATGGATAAAAATTATGTGAAGTTATTTAGGTGAAATTTGTAAAAAGTTTTTAAAAATGATTTAATAAAAATTTTAATAAAAAATTTAAACCAATAAATTGATAGAATTTAATATGAAAATCATTAATATGTAAAAAAATATTTAAAATATTATTTATAATTCAATTTTGTCTATACTTATTCAATTATAAAAATTTTGTTAATATTTTTATTAAAAATATCTATTTAATAAATATATCAAAATTCATTAAAATATTTTTAAATTTTACTTGCCTGATTTATGTGATAAAATTTTTTAATTTATCAATTTTGATTTTCAATTTTAATTTTTATTTATTCATTTTTTATAAAAAAAAATTTCGTGAATTATACCTATAAAATTTCATATAAATCTTTTTTTCATAAATATATTGATCATATTAAACATTTTTAATAATACTGTTTCGTGCATCATCATTTTTCTTTCTAAACAATCGCATATCGATTTAGTGCATTTAAGATTTTACTATCAAAGCACTCCCACAATAATTAAATCACAGTTGACAAAAAAATGTTTTTTTCTTACCAACTAGATTAATTCGTGTGGATATATATATATATATATATATATATATATTTCTCTTAATCTAACCGTTTCACGTGATAACAAATAGACATTATTATCGTCGTTGTTCTATATATATATATATATATATATATTTCTCTTAATCTAACCGTTTCACGTGATAACAAATAGACATTATTATCGTCGTTGTTCTCTCTGTATTAGGCCCTATATTTTTAAATGTGAAATTCATACAACGGGAAAATTTTATTATTCTTGCAGTCAAAGGAAAGTATTACAATTATTAAAAAAAAAAAAAAATTACCATAGCAATTATAATTGGGGTACTATCATACACACATAACTTAACAAGATTTTTCATTTATTATTAATTAATTTTAAATTGGTTGACCATCGTAAAATTTAAGGTAAAATATATTATTGGTTACTAAACTATAATCATATTTTTAAAATAATCATTTAATTATTAAAATTTTTAATTTAATCATTAAAATTTGAATAGATTTTTTTTGTCACCTAATCATTAATTTTTAATAGAGCGATGATGTGACAATATCAAATTAACTGTTGGCATCACATTATATTATCATGTTATTTGATATGAATTGAGGCGTCATATTATAAATTTAGAAAATAAAATTTATTGACATGATAATATTATGTGATATTTGATAACTAATCATAGAGATTAACTATTGGGTGAAAAAACACTAACTCAATCTTTAATGACTAAACTAAAAATTTAATAATTTAACAACCATTTTAAAAATATAACTATAAAAAATTTAATAATTTAACAACCATTTTAAAAATACAACTCAATCTTATTCTCAAATATTACCATTCACCTTTCCATTATCTATTAAAAAATTTTATGGTGATAATCAAGTGTAAGTTATTCAATAACTTTGAGTTTTACACAAATATTCTAAGTATAAAAGAAAGATGCATTCATTGATTGATTGCATTCCTGAGAATATTATTATATTACAATTGAATTTTTTGATTGATTACATGTGTAGACACCTATTTTTGTCAGGGATACAATCAATATCTCGATTTGAGTTTTTTCGAGATCGTCAAGCTTTGGAAGAGTTCATGTATGGATTTCTTACATTTTATTTCATTTGAGCTTTGGCCCAATTATTATTATTATTATTATTATTATTATTGTTTAATTTTACTTATTCAAAAAAAAAAAAAAGGAAATGACATCAGAAAACTTTTTCCAAAAATCATGTGTGTGTGGAATTGAAAACAAAATTTGCCTCAATCAATTAAAATTAAAATTTCTAAATCAAAGTAACTTAAGATCAGATCTGTTGGTGACAAATTCAATTTTAAGGCAAATCCTTAAAATCACTGTCTAATGTCTTATAAATCGCATTCCTAAACACACAAAAAGGGGGATGGTTAAAATCTTCTGAGGTTTCTAGGTTTAGCTAAGAGATATTAGGTTTTGCAATTAATTTTGATTCTGGGGTTTTTAGTTGTTTCTGTTTTTAAGAGGTTTTACTCTTTAGGTTTTGGATTGGTTTTGGAAATATGAGAAGTTTTTACGAATAATTGTAATAATGGATGCATCAATTAACTAAATTAAATATTCAAATTAAGCTCTTAATAATAATAATAATAATAATAATAATAATAATATATTAAGTTGATGCCTCTTGGAAACACGTAAAACACGCAATAACTGTTAGGAATAATGACTCAAATTCATAGGAGATCTGTTTGGGATTTATTAGAGATTTTTTTGGAATTGGTCAGATATTGCTTGATGGATAAGAAGACTTGCAAAAGAAGAATTCTAAGAGAAAAATGATTCTTAATAGGTAAATTTGACTTGCAGGAGAAGAATTTTAAGAGAAAAGAGATTTTTAATAGGCAAGTTTGACTTGTAAGAGAAGAATTCTAAAAGAAAAGGGATTGTTAGTATGCAAGTTTGTATGGTTATAAACAGGTGAAGTCTTTACAGGGTTATGTATGAGAAAAGATGTAAGAAAGTTATAGGGTTTTATGAGATAGACACCCCATAGGAGTATTAAAGATTTACGTCATATGAGTGTGTATGTTTATTTGTAAGTGGACTAGAGAAGATTGAAAAGGTCCACATAGGTATGATGTATGGGTGCATATGAGTATGTGTTTGGTTGTATTGAAAAGGTGCACATGGGTATATGTTTGTTTGGGTTGAGAATACTCCATAAGACTAGAAGAAATTGAGAGGGTCTATAGGTATTGATTGTTAAGAGATTGATGATTTGATTTGTATGTTTGTAATTCTCTACAACTAGTGAATTTGTTTCTCATCTATGGATGTAAGTCGATTGGATCGAATCACGTTAAATTATTATCTCTTTTGTATTTGATTAGGCTTCTATTGGTGTGATTAGATTGAGGCCTTTTGGCCTAACAAATGGTATCAAAGCTATGGTGATTTTCTAACAAGTGGTATCAGAGTTAAAGGTTCGAGATGTGAGAAGAGCTTAATGTTCAAGACATGGAAAGAGCTAAAGATTTGAAATGTGAGAAGAGCATGGTTCAAGCCATGGCAAGAGGTAAATCCAGAATAGCTCAATCCAAAAGAAGAGTTTAAGTTTAAGTTTTGAAGATTGAGGATCAGTTTGCATGAAGCATGAAGACACATAGGAGAAGATGACTATCAAACTTCCATTACAGATAGAGCCAAGCATGTCTAGCATGAAGACAAATGATTGATGAAATTTGAGTCAATGTGAAGATTGTTATGAATAATGACTCAAATCCTATAGGAGATCTGTTTGGGATTTGTTAGAGATTTTTTTGGGATTGACTAGATATTGCTTGAGAGATAAAAAAAACTTGCAAAAAAAAATTCTAAGAGAAAAAGGATTCTTAATAGGCAAGTTTGACTTGCAAGAGAAGAATTCTAAGAGGAAAAAGATTCTTAATAGGCAAGTTTGACTTGTAAGATAAGAATTCTAAAAGGAAAGAAATTCTTAGTATGTAAGTTTGTGTGGTTCTAAATAGGTAAAGTCTCTACAAGGTTAGGTATGAGAAAAAAATGTAAAAAAGTTGTAAGGTTTTGTGGGATAGATACCCCATAGGAGTATTGAATATTTACGTCTTATGAGTGTGTATATTTATTTATGAGTAGACTAAAAGAGACTGAGAGAGTCCACATAGGTATGATGTATAGGTTATGGGTATATGTTTGGTTATTTTGAAAAAGTGCACATGAGTATATGTTTGTTTGGGTTGAGAATAATCTATAAGACTAGAAGAGATTGAGAGGGTTTATGGGTATTAATTGTTAAGAGATTGATGATTTAATTAGTATGTTTGTAATTCTCTACAACTAGTGGATTTGTTTCTCATCCATGGACGTAGGTCGATTGGATTGAACCACGTTAAATTATTCTCTCTTGTGTGTTTGATTCATGGTTTGATTATGCTTCCGCTAGTGTGATTAGATTGAGACCTTTTGGCCTAACAAGTGGTATCAACGCTGTGGTGATTTTTTAACAATAATGAGTCCCTTGAGACTCTAAGTCATCCCAACCAAGCTTACATATTGTAGCTTGGATTTACTTTGGATCCGATTTTGCCCTACCAGCCAATAATTTCTTTTATAGTGTGTTAGACTCGAGGTCGCTTTTGAATATCATCTTTTTGTACTAAACTTGGTTCATATCTATAGGTTATACGTTAATATCACGTTAAAATTACCTTTAATTAGATTCACACATCGTATCTGGTTCAACTCATCTTTATTATTATTTTTATCTATTGATTTTTAATTGAAATGTAGCACTGAAAACGGTGGAGTTTGCATTTGAGCTGGGATTGTAGAAAATTGTTATTGAAGGGGACTCCTTAAGCATCACTAAAATCTTAAAGCAAATGAAGCAGAACTTTCACCAATTGGCCA
Organism: Durio zibethinus; assembly: GCF_002303985.1. The sequence goes on along the minus strand of NW_019168481.1, from coordinate 10,707,682 downwards.
TATTATTAAAAATATAAGAACAACAGCGAACCAGCTCTTTTGTTATGGTTTCATGCACATCAGTTGTGAGAATAATGTAGACACCCAATCTGTTTGGAATTTTAATTTTTTATGTTAAAAAATAATAAAAATAAAATAATAAAATATTAGAAAAATTTAGGGAGGTTGAATTTGTTTAAGATTGTTTCTCTGGGGTTGCAAATTTGGATTAAAATCAGAATTGAAGTTTGAATTTAGAGGGAATCGAAACTCTTTTCCAGTTTAGGATTCTTTGGATTGAAATCCTATAAATACAGACCTGCATCAATCCTCAAAAAAAAAAAAAAGATAGAAAGTAGAAAAACACACACAAATATCAGAGAAAAAAGCATACAAGGGAAGCTAGAAAATATGAAAATTTTTTAAAATTTTTTTGGGTTAAAAGGAAAATTTTTTTTCTAGAAATTTTTTAAAAAATTTTCAGTTTTCGGTTGAATTTTCCAATGACAGTTGAAGATTCTAGTGACTTTCCAATGAGATTTCTAGTTTTCGATAAATTTTTCAATTCCTATGTCAGTTTTTCAAAAATCGATAAACTTTTGATGAACATTTGATGAACCAACCCAGATTTCAGTGAAGATTCAACTGACATTCATCAGTTTTTAGAGAGAGAGAGATAAAAAAAATAGGAGAGAGAGAGAAAGGCAGAAAAATTTGAGGAATAAAAGAAAGAATTCAATCTTTTATACTACTGTTAAATGATATCGTTTTGAGCATTTAAGAAACCTAGGATCTGCATGTTTTCTTGCAAGTGACCTAGCCCATAGTGCTTGACCCACTTTCAACCTACGTCCCTGTCCTTGGCTCCAGTCGAGCCAAGTCGTGAGTTATGCCATTCCAACCCTTTCTTCTACCTGCAGCCGAACTGAGTTCTCTAGTCAAGCCAAGCCATTTTCCTGTTTTGGTTATTTTTTTTTTTTTAAGTATTTTTGTAAGATTAAATTTTAGAAAAATAAAAATATAAAACCAAATAAAATATTTTTTAAGAATAAATAATAATTATCAAATGATGAAATTTTATAAAATTTCAAATGGTAAATTTTTATAAAAGTTTTAGGTGATAATTTTTTAAAAAATTTGTCTCAAATGGTGGAATAATTTAAATAAAAGTTTCAATAATAATAATTAATATTTATTTTCAATTTTTAAAAAAATTAAAATTTTGGTTGAAAATATTTGACAATTATCCAAGAATAATAATCTTGAAATTTTCAAATAGTAAATTTTCTAAAAAATATCTAGGTGAGAAATTTCTTTAAATTTGTTCCAAATGGTGAAAGAATTTAGATGAAACTTCAAAAAAATAATTTTCATATTATTTTCTTTCCAAAGATCAAGAAACTAACCAAATTTTTTTTTTCTAAATAGACCCAAATGGCGAAAAATTTAGAAATAAAAATAAATTCTGAGGATAAAATTTTTAATAATAACGAATGGTTGATTATATAAAAATTTCTAGTAAAAAGATATTTCTAATTTTGGCCCAAATAGTGGATAAATTAGAAATATTTTCAATAATAAAAAAAACAAAAATAAAAAATGATTAAATCTTTTTTCGATGACAGAACCTCTTCAAGAAAATAATTGAGATTTTTTAATACTCTTGATGTGATGAAGTATTTTTAAGAATTCTACCATATTGATGAATCTTAAAAGTTATTTCTAATATTCAACATAAAATTTAAGACCATTAGAATCAAGACATTAGGATAATTTAAAATAAAATGGTACCATCCTCTGGATGGGCATATATGGATGCTATAACCTTTCCCATATGTAACCAAACTTTTGAACCCTATTCTGATTAGTAAACTATAACCTATTCTTTTAGAAACCATTATTCAAGCTTAAGAGCTCTTTAAAAAGATATATTCATTATGTGGCCAATCACACTTAGTTAAAAAGGACTAGTGATGACTCCTTAAGTTGTGTCTAACTATAGATTTATGGATCTATATGTTATGATAAATAATGTAATATCTCATAGTCTTGCAAAGTTTGGGAAAGAGATCATAGGAGAAAGAGTTTGGTTCAGTAAGGCACCTGTTTTGTTATTTAACAATCATTCTGAGGCTATGTATCAACTTTAACTTTGAAATGCAATGAATGAATTTTCCTTAAAGAAAAAAGTATTATCATTATGTACATGGGTGAGATCCAAAATTAATAATAGCCATACTTCATACATATAAATGTTAACGGTGAGCGTATCAAAAAGTAAAAAGTGTATTATGATAAGAAATCTCATCATGTTGTATTTATATAGATTATTTTGAATGATTACTTTTTTTATTTCAATAGAAATAATTTTTTATATTTAAAAAAATTACAAATTTTCAATTAAAACAATCGATTACTCCCATAAAGTAGTCAATTACTCATACAAAATAGTTGATTACCTCTCTATATTTTTTATTTTTAAAAATTTCAAGAAAAAAAGTAATCGACAAATGCCTATGGCAATCAACTTCCCTTAGCTTTAAAATACTTAAAACTTAAAATAATCAATTCTAGTCATACCAATCGGTTGCTTTGTGTAGGTTGTTGACTACTCCTTTGTTAAGTTTTATATCAAGACTGTATTACTATTTTGGAATTCAGTGTAGTCAACTCCTTTAGCATAGGCCATCAAATGCTCCTTAAGCTAGTACATAGCAGTCAATTGTTCTTGCTAAGGCAATCTATTGCTCCTAGCTAAGCCTTTTTATGTTGATTCTTTAAGTCTAGAATCAATCCTATTAAGCATGGAAATTACCTTAAGCTATTAAATAGCTTAATATCATTTCTCTTTTAATTAAATCTTTACTAAATTATATTGTTTTCATATTTTGAAAATGTTTCTAACATTTTTCTTGCTTTTTCAAAATAAGATAAGTTTCAATACTGTCAAAAATCTTATATATTAGTGAAGATATTATATTACATGATTTCAAAATCTTCACTTAGTGATAAAGTGTTGTTGAATTAATCAAAATTATTTCATAAATCTTACATCTTTGAATCAACAATTTTTTGTGATTAGTCTCACACTAAACCACACATAAGTTTTGTTATCTCATCAAAATATCATTTAGCCATACTTTTGACACAATTTAAATGATTGTGTGTCATGTATATCCGTGAGTGCTTCAAAACTAAGCTCATTGCTCCAAAAAATGGCACCATTCTGTCTCATATAAATGGACTCCATCAAGAATAAAACCATATAAGTATTCTAACACTATATTTACATGTTATGGATCCATTATTCTCAACCTTTCTTTATAATATATGGTTTCAAGTGCTTATCTTAACTTGGGATCTTTTTAATTTAAAGTAGTTGTAGTAAGAAGCAAATGATATACTTTACTCATTAAAACTTAAGACTTAATGTGCAATTAAGCCTTGAATTGAAGTTCTATCTTTTGTTACTTAATAATTGAGTTTGTTACCCATCACTTATGAAAGTCTAAACATCAATTCAATATAGTTCCTTAATAAAAATGATTCGTTTCTTTGGATTTGACAAAGTATCTTTATTGTGAAACCTTTGTCAATATTTACAAATAGCTATGCTTTAAACAATGTATTTAGATTTCATTTGTTGGCGTCAAGCCTTTAATAATGTAACTTAGCTATCCCTATAATTTTATAGTACATTGGCTTAGACTTTAAACAAATATTTAGATTTACTTTATTACTTGCCATTTCTAAAACTATAAATTCCAAAAATAATAGAATTTTTCTTGTTTCTTTAAATACCAAGAAGCATTACTCCACCATACATGCATATTAATTCATTTTTGGATTGTTATTATGTTGGTAATCACTCTTGCATTGGCCTTTCCTTCTGTTATCAAAAGATTAGTTTACAATATTATACTACATTATTTTAAAATCTTCCAATGCAAACCTTATTAGGTTGTCCATCTACTATTATTTTGCCTATTACAAAAGTAATTTCTTACCTTTATATGTTTTTACCACACATCAATCATTTACTTTTATATATTTCATTGTTCAATTATCTTTCTTCGCTATTATTGTACCAATTGTACAATAATAGATTCCTTTAGAATCTTCTCTATTTGGGATAATTCACTTGTCATTTATGTAAGTGCAAGTTTACATCTTATATAAGCTTTTATTCCCAATCTTATGTACAACTCTTATTTCATAAAAAACCTTTTTGTATCTTTAATATGTTATTGGTTCATACCAAAATTATCATATCATCTTTATATTTTCAAATAATGACAACTTGTTGAACTTACTATGAACACTTTTAACCATATTATAAATTTATATGATATGATAAACCAAAAAAATGATATTACCATTTCTTAAGAGTTTAAGTTCAATTAAGAACTTTAACTAATTTACATATTCTTTGGAGTTGATAACCTTTTAAAGTTATTTCATATACACATTTTAAATTAATTCACCATATTATAAACATGTGAATTTCAAATCCTTTGGTGAATTGTCATAATTGCAATAGGCATTCCTTTTGTAACCATTATATTATGATGATAATTATTTCATATTATGTAAATTATTTTAACAAAACATTTTGGTTTTGTCCATTTCTTATCAACTCTATGAAACTTCATTTGCAACCTTTATTGGTTTACCGAAGAGATAAAAACTACTAATTGAGAATGTTATTTTCTATGATTATAACATAATCATTTATAATTATTTCAAGAATACTACTCATTAAGACTTTATTTGTCTTAATAATATTTGAAATTAGATTTCATAATCAACATTGTTGTTTAGGTTTATATGCAATCTCCCTTGTTCTTTAAACAAAAATCTTTATGAAATCAAGTCAAATGATTCACTTAGTTTTGTAAACAACATTTTTTTTTATTATTATTATTATTATTATTATTTAATTTTTTTTCTTTTTTTCTCTTTCTTCTCATTTCTGCATTTTTCTTCTTCTCTTTTTTTTTTCTTTCTTTCCTTCTTCCTTTTCCCTTCTTCTTCATCCTTATCTGGTTCAAATCTAGTGCATTAAATGCACAATCCCTAAAGTCAAAATTACTGTCGCTAGCTGCCAACGGTCGACCGACAAGCCGCCAATCACGAACGACATGCGTGATTTTTCAGTTAAAAAATGGGGTTCGAATCCCAGAAAATCTAGGATTTGAATCCCAAAAAGCTTTATAAATAGGACTTATTATTTGCAAACAGGATGAGGCATAACCGAAGTAAAAAATGACAAAAAAAAAAGATTCTGTCGAAAAAAAATTCTGTAGAAACACAAAAAAAAAAGAAAGCAAAAGCAGTCCCCTGGAACAGGAAACCCAGCACCAAACTACACCTATAAAGACACCCAACAAAAACAAACCAGAAAACACACAAACAAACAAAAAAATATTTTTTTTACCAAAATTTTGAAAGCAGATTTAGGGAAGTGGGGATTCTTTTTTGTGAAAAGAAGGCTAGATCTGTGTTCAAGAGGTCGAGAGGAGTTTGTGATAATTTTTTTGAAATTTTTCGACACCATTGACGGTGGCCGAAGTTCACCGTCGGCGAGCACCACAACAGCCGTCACGACGGAGGCCACCAGCCCTAGGTCGCTTGAAAAAAAAAATTAGAGGAAGAAACGTTTTTTTTTTTTTTTGGAGGAAGGAAAGAATGAATGAAAAAAAAATTTTTGAACCTTTTATATAAACGCTCATAACCAAAACGACGTCGTTTTATTAAAGGCCTAAAACGACATCGTTTTAAGAGCCCAGGATCCGCGCGTCAACCCATGACCCGACTCGAGATCTGTGCACCCGACTCGATGATCCATTTCTTCTTTAGCCATTGATTGGTCTGACTGGACCGAAACTGAACCGCTCAGATCGAACCGAGTCGATACTGAACCGCTGAACTGCCCTAACCGATCTAAACCGTTCAGACCGAACCGAACCGATACTGAACCGCTGAACCGTCCAAACCGAATCGAACCGTCAGATCGAACCGTCGAATTGAATCGCGCGTTGACCAGATCGTTGACCAATCCGATTCAGGTAAAAAATATTTTTTAAAAAATTTTTTCCTATTTTTTATATATTATTTTATGCATATTAAAATATTTATATTTGTTAGATTAAATGATAAAATATGTGGTTAAATTCGTTTATAATTTTGTTAATTTTTAAAATAAACTTTAAAAATAATAATATAAAAATAAATTTAATTAATAAAAAATGTAAGAAAAGGAAATTTTTATCCGACGATAAGATTTAAAGGTATTTCGAGTAGTGATGCCTACGAAATCTCTAGGTGGAAAGACTTTTTTTTAAATACTACCAGTGTATTGGAGTATTTATAAAAAATTTTCAATACAGTAAAATTTTTTTTTAATAAATAAAAATTGGTTAATAAATTAATAATATATGTAATAAAAATAGGAAGAAAAAAAATTTTATCCAATGATGGGATTCTAAAAGTATTCCAAGTAAAAATGCTTTAAGAAATCTCTAGGTGAAAAGATTTTTTGTATAATATTACCAGAGTATTGGAATATTTATAAAAAAATCTTCAATATAATTAAATTCTTTTTTCTTTAAAATTTTAATTTTAAATAAAAATATTAATAAAATAATTAATAAAATTTCTAACAAAGGAAAATAAAATGCGTGCATAAACATGGTAACATTTTGCATTGCATGCATGACATTTTCTTACGAAAAATAAATTTGAGCCTCCAAAGATGAGATTCTAAAAGTATTCCGAGTAGAGATGCTTTTAAAAAATCTCTAGGTGAGAAAGAGTTCTTTTAATGTTACCAACGCACTGGAACATTTTAAGAATAATTTCAATAAAAAGGTTTTAATTTATTTTCTCAAGAATAAATTTTTTTAATAAATAAAAAATCAAGGAAATTATTTTTCGAACACCGAAAATTTGACTATTTTTATCAAAATCAAAGGATAACACGTTGTTAATTGGTACCGTTTTTAATGGGCGCTGTGGGGGTGCTAATCCTTCCCCACACGTAACCGACTTTCGAATCCAGACTGTTGCGCAGAACCTAAAATTATTTTTTTAATAAATTTTAATTAATTTTAAGATTTCATCAAAAAGATATGTTTTAATAGGTGGCCAATCACACCTAGCCAAAAAAGATTGGTGGTGATTCCGTTATTTTTTTATTTCGTTTCCAAATTCGTCAGGCGGACATAAAACCGTTACGACAGCTTGGCGACTCCACTGGGAAAGCCATTTATTTTCGAGAGTCAGGCCAAAATTAACTACTTGTTATCTTCAAATTTTGATTTAAATAGTCCTAATCAATTTCTTAAATTTTTATTCTTCATTTTTAGTAAAAAATAACAAATCAAAAATAAAAAGCAAAAAAACAAAAAAAAAAAACTCACACACATTTCTTTTACTATGCCTCTTATGTTTTATTTTTCTGTATATATTGCTCTCAATAAATTATGATATATTTGCACATAATGGCACGATGCATCTCATACATGAGCTCTATACCTAGGCTTCGTCCTTTATAGGAGAAAGTAAAGTACATATGCTCTCGTGAGATGATAACTTTCGCAATGACAAGCGAAATACTTTCACTCGAATTGAACCCTTTTCGTTCGTAGCCTGTAATGGGTGAGGATCGGGGTGCCTTACTAGTCCATCACGGATGACAGTGAGGAACAATTTAGGAACCTTTAGACCCTGTCAATCCAAACCCAGCATATAATAAGCCTAGAAAACCAGTCTTATGTAGAGCCCCATCCACCTTCTTGTAGGAAATACCTAAGAATAAAAATTGTGTATAATACAAAACAAAACAAAACAAACACAAAAATCTCAAACGAAAAAAATAAACACTAAAAAAATAAAAAAAAAATTACTTAAATCACATCCTCACACTAACTCAATTTTATTTCTTTTTCTTTTTACATTAATCATATCATATAGTTTTGCATCGAGATATTTGCTCTAGGATATATTTTTCCTAAGAAATTTTCATGGATCCCATAGAACTACAGATTTGCTCATCCTCAATTAGTGTGCCATATGAGTCGTATAATGAAATACATGTTTGGTCAAAAGAAGTTCAACAAAAGAATGGAGATTGTTTACCTACCGGTTATGTGTTTGAATTACCCGAGAAAGTACATTTAGATCTCACACAAAATAATTTAAAAGAGTTAGCTACTGTCTACGATCAGTTAAGTGAAGAAAAAAAAGAAAGCTTTTATAAAAAGTATAGGCAGATTGCATCCCTCATTTCAGTAGTGATTGATGAACAGCTAGTCAAAGCAGCTATACAGTTTTGAAATCTATCCTATAGATGTTTCACTTTTAATTAGGAAGATTTGGTGCCAACTATCGAGCAGTATTCGATTTTGTTCGGGATAAAACTATAATGTCCAGATAAAGTATTTACTCGAAAGCCAAAATCAGGTTATCGCAAAAAGTTAGCCAAGCTTATAGGGGTTAAAGTAGAAACCATTGATTCCTTTGCAAAGTCTAAAGGTGAACATCTCGACATTCGTTAGCACTTTCTCTGAAACTTCATTCAAGAGCATTTAAATGATGATCAAGGTATGGCTGTGTTTGCTCTAGCATTGTATGGCATGATAATCTTTTTGAAGATTTTAGGTTACATTGAGATAACTGTGGTAGACTTTTTTGAGCAAATTAAAACCCAAGCAATTAATCCTACCCCTGCAGTCCTAGCTGAAACCATCAGGTCATTGAATTTCTATTGATGAAATGAAAAAAGATGATTCATAGGATGTGCATCTCTATTATACGTATGGGTTAAAAGTCTTTAGTATAGGTTAGAAGTCATTTCAAGTGTGGAAAGAATGCATTTTTGAAACCATATCTTCAAAATAAGGCACCAATCGAAGAGTTTTGTAAAAGCCAATGGTCAACA